>SMSR01015879.1:122926-153702 GCA_019453355.1 Ceratina japonica | reverse complement strand
TATGTACGGACAACAAGAGCAAGAAAAACGGTTGTAGAATAGAAGTGAGGTGAGAAACGAACAGAAACAAAACGAAAGGGAGGCACAGCGATGTGTAAGTGGCGGTGGTGGGCGTGTGACGATGTGCGACGGTGGAGGACAGAAGACGGTGTACAGAAGGTGATCGATTTAAAAGAGAAACATGCCTGGTGCAATATAGATAAGACTGATCGTCTCGACAAGCCATTGGTTGCGATAATAGCGCTGTTTATACGTGATTCGTTTCGCAAGCGCGGGTCGATTCGTTACGGACGACACGACGCAGCGCGGTGTTCCGTTCCGCAACGAATCCGACGTTCTCGGAAACGAGATGCGTAATTACACGGCCGTCTATAGTAGAAGGCCGGAACATCCCCCACCAAAAAGCCAAATCGGCCTTCTAAATTCCTTTCATGCAGGTTCCCTTTCGTGCATATGTACGGTTTATGGACGAAGAAGACAGATAAGATTGTATTTCTTAATTGGTCTGCGCCTGCGCCTGTCATCGAGTCATGCGACATAAACCGTACATATGCAAGAAAGGGAACAGGCATGAAAGAAATTTAGAAGGCCGATTTGGCTTTTTGGTGGGGGATGTTCCGGCCTTCTACTATAGACGGCCGTGGTAATTATCAACCGACTCGAATCTTTCCTCTCCGGATCTACTCACGTGCTGCGTGTAATCTCTTTTCCTCGCTTCGTAAAGCGCAACCGGTGCCAAATCGAATTGTTGCTCCAGAAACAATAACGCATCCACGATGCAGTGCATTGTACTTGTACAGGCGCATTCGAGATCGCTCTGCGGGTATACGTATGGTACATACTGATCGAAGCTTCGTCACAGCGCTCGGTGCGTAGAGTCGGCTTTACGCATTTTCTCAGGTACAAGTGTTAAAGGCGGAAGTATTAAAAGCGGTTGCCTCTGTAACTACCGGCGAAGCTTGCGATGGATGGGATCGCTTTATCTCTCCTTTTCACTGATCAAAGCTCCTCGTCGATCAACTCGAATTGCATCGGCAATNTCTCATTGTGCCTAAATTTTTCTAAGGCAACCATAAAAGTATATAATTTTAAAAGCGTGTTGCACTACACTCTACGTTTTCCCTCTCTCCCTTCCCCATCCCCATCTCCTTCTCTCTTTCTCTCTCTCTCTTTCTCTCTTTCTTTCTCTGTATCATGTTCATCCGCTTGTAATTTTCTGCCTGCGTATTCTCCTCGAGGACCAGCGATCCCCTTTATCTCTCAATTTTCGCTCTTTACAGTACCTCGAGACGGGAAGGCAAGTGCCGTCGCTTTAAACCCGGCAACCCGGCCGTTCGTTGATCACTCTCGGATGAAATGGAATATACATGAGAGATGCGATCACCTCGTGGCATCGATTTCGTTTTTTAAAAGATACAGAACAGCGAAAGAGTCTGATAAGACGGCAGAGATAAAAAAAATATGGAAACGTAGTAGTGAAAGAAAGAGATTTGATGCCACGGAGGTCGATTTCCGGCTGTTCCATAAGATCGAGTCAGATACGTCGCGAAGCTGCTGAGAGCCGTCGCGTTGAGAACGAGCGTAGAGAGAATGTCGAGAGGAAATGAGTGGAGCAGAGAATGCGAGAATGAGAAAGAGAGATCGCAAGACAATTCGGGAATGGGAGAATAGAGAGATTCATGCGAGATAAAAGTGTAACAGCGAGATTAACAACGAGAGACAGCGGGGACCATCGCGGGGGAGCGTGAGAGAAGATCGGGAGAAGCGGAACAACGGTGAAGCTACCATCACACAGAGACACGATCTAGCAAGAGAAACGGTGACAGTGTGCGTGCTTCATATCGAAAAGGTTAGGACGATACAGCGATGGGTATGTACGGACAACAAGAGCAAGAAAAACGGTTGTAGAATAGAAGTGAGGTGAGAAACGAACAGAAACAAAACGAAAGGGAGGCACAGCGATGTGTAAGTGGCGGTGGTGGGCGTGTGACGATGTGCGACGGTGGAGGACAGAAGACGGTGTACAGAAGGTGATCGATTTAAAAGAGAAACATGCCTGGTGCAATATAGATAAGACTGATCGTCTCGACAAGCCATTGGTTGCGATAATAGCGCTGTTTATACGTGATTCGTTTCGCAAGCGCGGGTCGATTCGTTACGGACGACACGACGCAGCGCGGTGTTCCGTTCCGCAACGAATCCGACGTTCTCGGAAACGAGATGCGTAATTACACGGCCGTCTATAGTAGAAGGCCGGAACATCCCCCACCAAAAAGCCAAATCGGCCTTCTAAATTCCTTTCATGCAGGTTCCCTTTCGTGCATATGTACGGTTTATGGACGAAGAAGACAGATAAGATTGTATTTCTTAATTGGTCTGCGCCTGCGCCTGTCATCGAGTCATGCGACATAAACCGTACATATGCAAGAAAGGGAACAGGCATGAAAGAAATTTAGAAGGCCGATTTGGCTTTTTGGTGGGGGATGTTCCGGCCTTCTACTATAGACGGCCGTGGTAATTATCAACCGACTCGAATCTTTCCTCTCCGGATCTACTCACGTGCTGCGTGTAATCTCTTTTCCTCGCTTCGTAAAGCGCAACCGGTGCCAAATCGAATTGTTGCTCCAGAAACAATAACGCATCCACGATGCAGTGCATTGTACTTGTACAGGCGCATTCGAGATCGCTCTGCGGGTATACGTATGGTACATACTGATCGAAGCTTCGTCACAGCGCTCGGTGCGTAGAGTCGGCTTTACGCATTTTCTCAGGTACAAGTGTTAAAGGCGGAAGTATTAAAAGCGGTTGCCTCTGTAACTACCGGCGAAGCTTGCGATGGATGGGATCGCTTTATCTCTCCTTTTCACTGATCAAAGCTCCTCGTCGATCAACTCGAATTGCATCGGCAATCGTTAACGCCCCGACGCGACGATATATGTATAATAGAATAATTGTCCAATTCCTATTTAAGTCGTAGATGAGTTAAGCGTGAACGGCCTCTCCCGTGACTGGATAAAAACGAGGGGTGCAGTGCGGGGGATGAGTGAGAAGGATCGACGCATTGGATTTCCTAAGGAAAATTCGCGGACTGCATCCGAGCACTGCAATGCGGTTAGCTGCACCGTTCGTTCGTTCGTGCGATCGTTGACGTCTTCCTCGACGAGTGTCGTTAATCCCTTTCAGCGGACGCGACATGCTAAGTAGCTCTCGCTCTTCCTATCCTAGCACCCATGCTAGACGCGTATATTCATCGGCACGAGATTCTTAAGAAATCTCGCCCGATTCTCGCCGACGGAGCGTAACGGAAATTCATCAGGTGGGACCATTCGGCTCGAGCTCAAATTATTCTCAAAATTCATTTGAGCTGTAGACAAAGCTCGTCCGCGTGAATTTCGCGTGACANGATCTGTATCTATAATGTATCTATAAATTATATGTATATCTGATTTCAGCCACAATTATGTTCAGTTGTTTATTTATAATCGTCTATAGAACATCCAATTATTATCATAATTTATACATTATACGTATACCTAATTTCGTCTACAATTACATTTGGATGGTTCCCTATAATTTGGAATAAAGCAATAATTATCTATGAAATATGAGAACAGAAGAGCATGGATAAAGGAAAAATATGTCTATTATTTTAGTAAATGGAAGATACGAATTTCTCACGTAAACGAGTTATTACCACAATTTATAAATCATACGTATACATAATTTCAAGTTGTTTATAATTTTTTGTAGAACATTGATATAAATCCTTTTCATAATTCAGTAAAATATAAAAATGGAAATCACGAATGAAAGAGAAAAATGTCTATTATTTTAGCAAATGGAAGATACGAATTATTCACGTGAACGAGCTATTATCATGTTAATTTTTTCACCAGCGACGGAGCGGGCCAATCAGTTTCAACGAATGATCGATCCTACCGGCTCCCGCGACTCGCGACGGGAAAGATATGAATTGAGAATAGAACGCGTATTGTTCGCGCCTATGTGGATTCTCGAGCCGATAGAATTGATACATGTAACGCGATATGAAAGGCTGCGCAAAATTTAAATGCAACGAAAGATGAAACATTCGATTCGAGGGATCTGACAGCAAAAAGGCATCGTCGACTGAAGTAGGTAAATTAAATACGTTTAGGGAAATTAAAAAGTGCTTTTAGAGAAGATGTTATTTACAAGAAAGTTGGTAAACGATTTTTTTTACTGATCCACTTCCAGCGCAGGATCGGAGGACCGAGAGATATTCATCGAAGCTGGCACGTAGGTGCATGGGATGCGCACGTTTGCCGAGTCGCGTGGCATTAGCGGGATACGTACAAGGAAAACGCATTAGGGGAGAACGGCAGGGAGGGATCGGCCGCGAATTCTCGGCGACGTCTTCCGCGTGCTAACCAGGGGTGGTAAGTACATTAATCATCGTCATCGTTGCCGCGCGGCGAAACGAGAAACGAGACGCTTATTAAAGTTGCCCAAGGCCATTAGTCGCGACGCGCGCGCCGCTGCGAAAATTCTAAAGGAGGCGAAACGAGATCGTAAAATAAATCACGGGACCGGAAGGTTCTTACTAAAGATGATACCTATGTAATTTCAACTTTTTCTAACGTTAAATAAGCGCCTGGTCCGGATGCGGAAAGAATGAATGGAGCAAATAATGGGAGCAGCGAAGAAGCGTACAAGTAGCTAGATTACCAGACAGGACATCGAGTTATTATAGGATGCGTATTTGGATATATGTACTCCTGGTTCATGAATATAACGTCTGAAGACTTGCAATTGCACTCTATAAAACTCTATACAGGCTATACTAGCAAAAGTGTTAGAGACAACGAGACGTGATTCTGTATGTGTTTCTAAAGAACTACAATTTCTTGTGGCAAAATGCAAAATGATGCATGGTTTTTTAATGAATTTCATGGTTTTGAAGAGAACACGCGTAGGGCCCGCGCTGAGCCACCGCCAAGGACACATGCTCAATTGGTCAGTGTTTCTCATTAATAATTCAAAAACCATGCGTCACTTTCCACTTTGCCAAAGAAAATTGTTATTCACAAATAACCTATAGAATCAATCCTTTTCGGCTCTAACATTTGTTCTGGAACACCCTGTATGCATATGTACTACTATCATCCGAAAACGCATTCACTATAATCATAGACTTACTGTTTAGACGCATAAATCGAAAGCCAGACAAATCTCAGCCGCAACGCAATCATGGAATTCGAATAGGCACCATGCCAGAGAGGGTTTCGATTTCGTGATGAAAAGTAGNCGTCCGCGTGAATTTCGCGTGACACGCTTTTTGTTCCGCGGTCTCGTAGAGTTTCAGCAGTAATAAACGGGCGGGAATGTACAAAATTATGGAGAAATCGTGGGACGGCAGTGGAAGATAGCTGACGTTAATGGCAGTTTAGGAATTTCTGTTTGATGTTACGTGACGAGAAACTTCATGGAAACGATCGGTGGTTTACAAAGGGTCACGTGATGCGCCTCGTTACGCTAACGACACTCTGATTAGCGAGCTCGGCTTGACGTGAAATTTAATATACAGCCACGGCTCCCACGCGAGCACTGTTACAACTAATCGTTGAACGAAAATTATTGATGTACAGTACTACCCAATCTATAAATTATATGTATATCTGATTTCAGCCACAATTATGTTCAGTTGTTTATTTATAATCGTCTATTGAACATCCAATTATTATCATAATTTATACATTATACGTATACCTAATTTCGTCTACAATTACATTTGGATGGTTCCCTATAATTTGGAATAAAGCAATAATTATCTATGAAATATGAGAACAGAAGAGCATGGATAAAGGAAAAATATGTCTATTATTTTAGCAAATGAAAGATACGAATTTCTCACGTAAACGAGTTATTACCACAATTTATAAATCATACGTATACATAATTTCAAGTTGTTTATAATTTTTTGTAGAACATTGATATAAATCCTTTTCATAATTCAGTAAAATATAAAAATGGAAATCACGAATGAAAGAGAAAAATGTCTATTATTTTAGCAAATGGAAGATACGAATTATTCACGTGAACGAGCTATTATCATGTTAATTTTTTCACCAGCGACGGAGCGGGCCAATCAGTTTCAACGAATGATCGATCCTACCGGCTCCCGCGACTCGCGACGGGAAAGATATGAATTGAGAATAGAACGCGTATTGTTCGCGCCTATGTGGATTCTCGAGCCGATAGAATTGATACATGTAACGCGATATGAAAGGCTGCGCAAAATTTAAATGCAACGAAAGATGAAACATTCGATTCGAGGGATCTGACAGCAAAAAGGCATCGTCGACTGAAGTAGGTAAATTAAATACGTTTAGGGAAATTAAAAAGTGCTTTTAGAGAAGATGTTATTTACAAGAAAGTTGGTAAACGATTTTTTTTACTGATCCACTTCCAGCGCAGGATCGGAGGACCGAGAGATATTCATCGAAGCTGGCACGTAGGTGCATGGGATGCGCACGTTTGCCGAGTCGCGTGGCATTAGCGGGATACGTACAAGGAAAACGCATTAGGGGAGAACGGCAGGGAGGGATCGGCCGCGAATTCTCGGCGACGTCTTCCGCGTGCTAACCAGGGGTGGTAAGTACATTAATCATCGTCATCGTTGCCGCGCGGCGAAACGAGAAACGAGACGCTTATTAAAGTTGCCCAAGGCCATTAGTCGCGACGCGCGCGCCGCTGCGAAAATTCTAAAGGAGGCGAAACGAGATCGTAAAATAAATCACGGGACCGGAAGGTTCTTACTAAAGATGATACCTATGTAATTTCAACTTTTTCTAACGTTAAATAAGCGCCTGGTCCGGATGCGGAAAGAATGAATGGAGCAAATAATGGGAGCAGCGAAGAAGCGTACAAGTAGCTAGATTACCAGACAGGACATCGAGTTATTATAGGATGCGTATTTGGATATATGTACTCCTGGTTCATGAATATAACGTCTGAAGACTTGCAATTGCACTCTATAAAACTCTATACAGGCTATACTAGCAAAAGTGTTAGAGACAACGAGACGTGATTCTGTATGTGTTTCTAAAGAACTACAATTTCTTGTGGCAAAATGCAAAATGATGCATGGTTTTTTAATGAATTTCATGGTTTTGAAGAGAACACGCGTAGGGCCCGCGCTGAGCCACATGCTCAACTGGTCAGTGTTTCTCATTAATAATTCAAAAACCATGCGTCACTTTCCACTTTGCCAAAGAAAATTGTTATTCACAAATAACCTATAGAATCAATCCTTTTCGGCTCTAACATTTGTTCTGGAACACCCTGTATGCATATGTACTACTATCATCCGAAAACGCATTCACTATAATCATAGACTTACTGTTTAGACGCATAAATCGAAAGCCAGACAAATCTCAGCCGCAACGCAATCATGGAATTCGAATAGGCACCATGCCAGAGAGGGTTTCGATTTCGTGATGAAAAGTAGAAGTAAATATCCCCGAGGGGATGGAAACGTAAAAAGAAAAGATCATGGATTCCGTACAGCTGCGTAGAAAAATAATGGAGAACACGTCGGTGGTAAAAGAATGATAAGAGGGAAAACCGATAGACGATAGAAATCTTTGGGAGATACGACGTACGGGGCAGAAATAGGAAGAATTGTGTCGCGATGGGGAAGTAAGCAAGGGCGGTACGTGTTCCTGAGGAAAAGCAGACACCCAGAAGCCAATCCAGGGATCAGCCACGCGCGACATTTTATGATATCTGGACCACCAAGGGGATACATGGGGAGGCCTTAGTGTCCTTCGTCCCGAGCCTTCCCTCGAAGGACAAGAAAAGCTGCCTCGTATGCTCTCACGGCCACGCAGTATAAAATATATATATATGTTCGTATATATATATATTTGATATACGTCGTGGAAGAGCTACACGTGCGCGCGATCCAACGAATCCACTGCAGCGCCTATACGTACTCGATCACGAGATCCAAAAGGGATAATAAATTTTAACTTTGAAAATCCTAATCTCTCTTAGAAATGATGAAATCTCACACCTATATTTGTGAATAATTGAAATATTCATTTACAGGACGTTTTCCTTTTAGATCTGGATGACGTCGAAGCGTGAACGAAGGGATCGCGAGGGATCGCGCGTGTCACGGGCGCGCGAAAGCAATGAAACAGTAAGTAAATATATATGTAACATAGTATGTAAGATACATCGATTATCATATATCATCGTAATATCCAAAACGATTTCCAGGTAACACGGTTTTCTTTACCTTTTTCCGCACTTGTATACGGTCTCCATATACAAGGACCACTCTATCCTTGCTCTCGTTCGAAGTTAGCTGATAAGACAAGCTCTAAAACGTGGACGTTGGCGATAGTTTTACAGTTTCAGCGGCCCATTATCGTTCGGAACACACGCCGCGCGGTATGAGTATTATGTTTATGTTTTATTGTCATCGTGCGTTCACGTGCGTCGATCACGATATTTCCCATCGTTGTCGTCGTGCGTTTTCGTTCATTGTTTTTCATTCGTTTCGTTTTATCCGTCGTCCACGAAATTCCGCCGTGAAAGAGAGGGAAAAGAAGAGAGAGAGTGCACGAGAGACACGTCCATATCGGGTTCATTATGAATTTCGCACGGTTTCACGTGCGACGAATTTTTGTTCGTTCGATATTCGTATATATATATATACATACATATATTGTTTTTTTTTCATCGTTTCCCCGTTCGTTATATTCGTGGTTTTCGTTCACGCGTGCAGTAGGTCGGCGTTCGTTAAAAAATTCGTTTCGTTCATCGTGGCGAACGAGCAGATGGGTGAACGGAGGGGATGCGAAGAGAGAATATATAGATGCACCGATTGACGCGCATCGAGCGGGATGATGATTCGTTTGTTAGAATGTGATGATGGCCGGGCAGAGATGACGATGAGGTCCGCGATGACGATGACGATGATGCGACGGGCGGACGAGGTGCGACGTCATCGTGGGTGTCCAGCGTTCCACATGGATGGCGCGACGGTGGTCGGTCATCGACGAACAGGTGGCCCACGGAAATGAGGAAATACAACAATTTCATTGATTTACATATCTGTGTGTACTCTGTAACCACTGTGTGTGTCTTGTGTAAATCGTTTAATTGATATTATTATCATTATTATTATTAATATCATTATTATTATTATTATTATTATTATGTTTACTATTATTATTTTTATGTTTATTATTATTATTTTCTGGTGTTTTTCTCCGTGGCCATCGTCTACTCTTGTAAAACGATCTTCGGAACGAACGATGTCTCGTTTAACATTATTGTCCGAGCAAAATATCGTTCTCTTCCCGAGAACATGTCCTCGGCGTGTTGAGCGACTCGAAAATCTACATCACGTAAAATGTGTGGTATATGTCGTGTTACCTTCCTCTTTAAAAACGTTCTCGATTGGCTCGGCCCTTCGAACCGGATACTCGTTACTCGTGTATTATTAATCGTTGCCGCTCTAATTTTCATGCGTTCTCGGCATGGTTCCTCGCATTATTTTTCATTCACGGTCGTTAAATTTATTCTGCTCTAGTATTCTGTACTAGCGTATCGCTTTATTCTTTATGCTTGTTTCGTTTTACGTTCTCGTCCTATTGGCTCGGTCTTAAACGGGTTTCTAGATCTGTCGTGGTAGCAGTAGTAGTAGTAGCAGTAGTAGCAGTAGTAGTTTAGCGTGCTTTACTGAGGGACTGGGTAAGTAAACACGTCAGCCCGTTCAGAACGAGGCCTCGACGAGGTAAGTCCCGTCCATCGCAGCCCCGGTCTGCCCACCTTGGGCGCCCGATACTTGGGCCCTTGTCGCCGGGATGTACTGACTGTACGCCTGCTGAAATCCACACCACAAGCACACACTACATTGTTGCACGCTAAGCTCACCTAAGCTAAATCAAGTTCTTTCTACGTGGCTCTTCTACGGTCATTTTATTTCTACGCGCGGACAGTCGGCGATCCTTCACACTTTCGCGAGAGAGAGGACGACACATGTATAATCGCACACAGACGCTTTAAAACGTGCCGGCCGGCCCCGGTCGTCGGATACCAGCGACCACTCCGACTCTCTCAGAAACGCGGATCACCGAATCTACAGACGTCTACGCTAAACCCTGATACATCTTGGCTCAATGAGAGAATCGACGTTTCCACGTGGATGCGCGCCGCCGTTTCGGACGCTCCAGCACTCGAAAGGCGACGAACGGAGTATGGCGTTTTCCTACTCGCGCAACTCGTCTGCCGATGCACGTGATTACTCTCGACTACCTCGGTAATTACTGTTTTTCTCGACAGCATGTCTTATTCTCTGTCGTCGTTCAAACGAGTCTCGTTTCGTTTCTCTGTTTACCGTTGTTATGTACATCGCATGGGTTAACTGCTTAGGCAACTTCCTATCTACTGATCCGCATAACTATTTATAGACTGAATAAAAATGAGTTCAGGGGACCATGATTATTCTCTTATTTAATCTCAATACGGTTTTACCATACCATGTAGTAACATTATCATGTATTTTTTTTGCCAGTTTTTTTGAAGAATTTATGAGATTTGAGCTTCCCTCATTTTATTCTTGCCTTAATTCTATATCCTAATTAGTAACACGGATCGGTGCTATTTTGACCGATGACCAAGTACGTATTAACTTATTCTTGTCGATCGGTCCTGAACAGCGCTACAACGGGGCCTGAATTCCGCGTAACGATTAAAATTTAATCATTTGGGTTAATTAAATTACGGACAGCTACGTGGACATGACCCGAATCCCAAAACGTTTTGAACGCTTCTGCGAACATTAAATCCGAATTTCCGGAAATAGTGTCACATAACATGCAGGTGAAAAATCGTCACGAGAGAAAATCCGATAAAATTCAGACTACTTTTTATTGGAATAATCGAAACAATTGAGAGGTTTAACCTGAACCGGGTGAGACATTTTTAACCTGGAAGGCGCACGTGATGCAAGTAATTTAGTTGATTATGCTGACTCGGAGAAGCATATTTATAGTCTTACGAGAACGCGTTTTACTGAAAGAAAATAGAGTAATTAGGGGCGGTTAGCTCGCGATCGATCGAGGAATGTTAACGAATGCCGTCATGAGGGTAACATTCCTATCATGCTCGGTCTCATCTTTGAAAAGTCGCATCTTCGAGCGTCCGCTAATTAATTGTTCGCTGGGTTCAGCGGCACTCGTTCCGCGAGGACCACTGGAAGCAAGTGTTATCGAGGAACTTCGGCCTGGGGGAGGGGAAACGAGAGAAACGAATTTCACGGTTCCATCCGATCCCATTCCCCTCGCGAGCTGTCCTCGTTAAAAAGAATGAAAAGGGCGGGTCGGGGGTGGCGGACGGGGAAGAATGCTTGAACGCTCGAGCACGAGTCTGAAAATCGTGAAGAAGGTTCACATTCAAACAGTCCAAGAAACAGAGATGTCTAATATAACGTGTGTAACATATGCGAGTGGCGTACAAGGGTAGATTTGAGGATAAGTGCCAAGAGAACGAGAAGAGTATAGTATGTAACGAGCTAAGAGGTTTCCGTATAATATAAGAAGAGTATCGAGGGTAGCAATTGAAAAACAAGAGGCAAAACAAGTAACATGAGTTGACAAATGTTCCTGTTTTCGGGGCTTACCTTACTCAGACGGAAGAGAACTGTTTCTACGGGACGAACCACAGACAACAGGTGCCAACGTGTTTTTATGTTACAAAATGTACAGACATGTATTTACATTGCATCACGATTTAGTATAAGGGAAGTTTTAATTACTGGAAGAACTTTCGCGGAGTCATCGTTCACCGTACCGTTTTTTGAACAATCGATAATATCAATTATGCATGCACTGCATTAACTTTTCTAGTATTGTCAATAATATAAAGATTACAAGGAAACATTTAATTTTGTCGTTCATTGATTAATACTTGCGATAGAGAAGTTAATGCTTCATGAAACGTCTAATGCCGGCTTGGTTCACGGAAGACGAGGCGAGCAATTAACCGCGTGACACGGAACGGAAAAATGTATACGTCCCGCGGAGATANGCATTCAAACAGTCCAAGAAACAGAGATGTCTAATATAACGTGTGTAACATATGCGAGTGGCGTACAAGTGTAGATTTGAGGATAAGTGCCAAGAGAACGAGAAGAGTATAGTATGTAACGAGCTAAGAGGTTTCCGTATAATATAAGAAGAGTATCGAGGGTAGCAATTGAAAAACAAGGGGCAAAACAAGTAACATGGGTTGACAAATGTTCCTGTTTTCGGGGCTTACCTTACTCAGACGGAAGAGAACTGTTTCTACGGGACGAACCACAGACAACAGGTGCCAACGTGTTTTTATGTTACAAAATGTACAGACATGTATTTACATTGCATCACGATTTAGTATAAGGGAAGTTTTAATTACTGGAAGAACTTTCGCGGAGTCATCGTTCACCGTACCGTTTTTTGAACAATCGATAATATCAATTATGCATGCACTGCATTAACTTTTCTAGTATTGTCAATAATATAAAGATTACAAGGAAACATTTAATTTTGTCGTTCATTGATTAATACTTGCGATAGAGAAGTTAATGCTTCATGAAACGTCTAATGCCGGCTTGGTTCACGGAAGACGAGGCGAGCAATTAACCGCGTGACACGGAACGGAAAAATGTATACGTCCCGCGGAGATAAAAATTGACAAACGACAGGCTGTCTCGCGGCGACGTTTACAATCGAGTCGTCGACTATCGAGCGACTTACCTGTTGAACGGTAATTAATTTCACGACTGGCTGGTACCGTCACGCGGGCATTTCGGCGTTTGATAATTACCGGCCCGGTCGCGAATAATGATCAGATGCTCGCTAAATTTTCCGCGGTGTCCACCCGATAGAACACGCGTGTACATTTGATTAATCATCCCCGCGGATCATCGACCGTGATCAATGCGCGGCAACGGGCCGTGCTTCTAATTCCCAATTAATTTTCTTCCCGGCCAGAACGGGGCGAGCCTCTAAAAGCTTAGGCCGAAACGGACAGAAGTGATTAATGTCCGTGGCCCGACGCGAGGAGGTCTCCAATTTCAACGTGACACACTCGTTTCCCCGGCGAAAAGAGAGCGCGCTTTCGAGAAAACACGTCCGAGATGATTTATTATCGGCGTACGCCCATTGTTCTCGATTTGTTGAGCTCGTTCGTTTAATAACTCGATTCCCGCGTCTGCTTCCCGGCATCACGAGATCCGGGTTCATCGTATATCGAACGAATACCGAGCGATTACTTAATTCGCCGGTGATTAATCGCGGCTACGGCGGCCGATTATAAACAGGACGCGACCTTTCTTTCTTGGCGAACTCGTCCGACGCGACACGCAGAGCCCTTGAAAACTTGAAGAAAATATACATACACAGATGGCACGGTCCACGTTCATTATATACAATAGGTTTAATCGGGAACCAGCTGTATTTGAAATATGCATGTATAGTGCGTCATATAGTGTAACGAACCAATCAATTTCCAATAACGATTAAGTGGAGCGACGGTCGGGAGGGGGACAGTGACCAACATCAACACCCAAAATAGAAATCGAGTGGCCTGAATATCGAGCAACCGCGACCGCAACACTTTTTAGAATCTTTTTAAAAATCTCGGTAGCTCAACCACTGATCGTGATCTTTAACACCTCGACCTTTGCAAGTGGCATTTCTCCGACCCTCGATAGATCGGCAGATCCCTTAAATTTGTATATCTATTATATAAAAAACGGATCCCACACTGACTATTGCACCGATGTCTCGACCACTCGAATCTCATCAGTTGCAAACAGGAGAAATAAAAAATGTGTAATCCGTGTAATTTTGTTACAAATTTGAGACAAGAATTATGTGTGTGTGAGTGTAGTGACAGAGGAAGAGGAACACACCGAGTGGGTAAGGGTAGGGTGTAATTTCAAAGGGCGTTTTGAAAAGATTGGTGCTCGTTACTCGGGGATCGATGGTAAAAAAGTGAAGTTGACGGAGCTTATCAGGCTGACATTTAAGATTCAATTTTCTCTTGCCTGGCTGATCTGAAGTGGATGCTCCACTACAGGCTCCCGTTGTTCCTTCGGCTATGCATTATTCATGAAAGCAACTCGTGTTATATTATAATGCGCATTAATGCGACGGCAATTAATTCGACGCGACTTCGTCGAGTCGCGTCCGCGCTTTCTCTCTATCTTTCTTTCTTAAATATTCTTCGGTCAGCGCGATAACGAAACTGATAACGAGCCACCGGTACATAAAGCATACACGTCTGCCCGCTGGAGTTTCACGTCGGGAGAGGTGAATATCTGCGGTGGGGACGTGATCGACGTGATTAACCGATTTCGATTTCGCGCGCAAGCGGAGTGATCAGAATAAACGACATTCGAACAGTCTAGCCACGATCTAATTCATCGAAGCCTTCGTCGTCTGGTTCGACTACCGATCCTTCTTTGACGACTCGCTCATAGAACCGAGGCGACCACGAAAATTCCTTTATGCATTTAGCAAACATATAATACGCCAATAAACGTTCGAATGTCCGAGGGAAAAGACGATAATAATTGTCGACAGACTGAACATGCCTGGATTCGAGAATAGCATTGAGAAGAAACTTAATGACACTTTTTCTTTCCAACGCTGTGAAGCTTTTGTTAGCCAGAGTTTCAAGGCGAGGAGACAATATGTCCAACCTTAGCAAAAGGGAACTGGCGTCGCGACGCATAAATCGCGATGGCGAAAGAAACGAGCGACGGTTAAGTATGCGGGTTTAAGCACTTCTAATTGTTGGCACGACTTAACGACTGACCCGAGGAATTTATCGAGCGTGTATTAACGCGGACGCACGCGCCAGAACCGTTGCGTGCTACATGGTTTCAACGTGAACCAAAACTACGCAAAGAATGTGACGCGCGAGAGAATACGATTAGAGGTACAGGTCGACGAGGTCGCTTGAATTAACGGTAGTGTACAATACATAGAACATTACCTAACCGAGTAAAACGATAGAATTTTGCATAGAACGGTGGTACAAATCATAGAGTAGATAAAAAGCGAGGATTGGGTAATGCGTCAATAACGGAAGGCGAAGTGACGTTCCGAGCGTGACGGAGAATCGACTGAAAGAGGTGGAATCAAAGGTGTGTAAGTCAATCGCTCTCGCATTGTTCCTAATACGTATAAGAGAGTTAGAGAACATCTAACCTCCGTCCGATTAAATCCTTTCATGAGAGAACAGTGCATCGGAATTATAATTCCTCTCCAAGAGATGAAAAGAGGCGAGGCTTTTGTACGAATGCAAGAAAGCTTTTCATTCTGAAAGAGAGGATCGCTGATCCTTTTTTTGCCACTCGTGGCTCGTTACGAACTAGCCACGCGATACGACACGTGGCAAGTATGCGAGAAACGCGTGGGCAATGCTGCAGGAAAGAAGCAGTGAAATATCGGTACGTGGAGGCTCGAGAGCAAAAATTCGCGCTATTCCCCGAAGCAGAATTCTGCAAGATTAAAGACGAGAGTCGATTGAACCGAAACTTTCCTCAAAGGAAATACAGGCGACCTCGAGACGAAATTGAACGGGTGAAATAGGAATGAAAGAACGATCTACAGTTGACTGTAAAAAACCCATGATCATTTCCTAGAACCGTTCTGCAGTCAGATTTCCGCCGTTGGCGAGTGCGACTATCCAATAAGCTGAACAAACGTGAAATGAAGTGAGCGAGTGAGAAGGTCGACGATGTGCCAACAACGGCTCGTGAGACAGTGTAACAGCGAGTTCCCTCGTACTACAAGGATGGCCACGTCATTCGACGACCGTTTCCATTTCATTGCCGGTCGAGACCCGAAGACTAAGTTCCCAAATCCTCATTAATAACCCCTTCTGATGTAACGTGGGAGAACACGTGTGACTGACGAGGAAAAGCAGCGGGGAAAAAATCTCTTACGCATTTTATGAGCTCGTTCGGTTCGGCCGGGTGAAACGGCTGTCGAACGACGTGCGTGACATGAGAGACATGAGACTCGGCAGGACGTTTTCCGTCCAGCAGTAAAACGAAGACTTCGAACCCTCGGACTTCTTCACGCCAGCCGATGGAGGACACGTGTATACACGTACAAATGTATGAGACGAGCACACGTGTAAAGTAAAGTCGGGTCATCTAGGTCGACTGAGCGTCAAGTTAAGAATCATGTTCCAGTACAAAATATGATAAAATTTAATCGAACGGAAAGTGGAAAGTTTATTTTATTCGCTTAACTTCGTGCTTGATTCGAGCGATCCGACTTTACCGTCTGACAGGTACACGTAGACAGAGAAGAACGCGTACATACGTACGTGTACACCTAGTAGAGATCTCCCTAAGGTCAAGGGCGACACCACGTTGCTTTAGAATTTTCTAGTCGATAACCGTGTAAGGATGACTGTACGCGTTCGATGATGAATGTACAACGCGCCGGTACTCGTTTTAAAATCCCGCGTTTCTTTTGTTTTTTCTCGCAGTCCCGTTGCCCCGACGGAAACGAAGCAGAAGAGACAGATCGACGCGATCAGAACTACTCTTCTGGGCAGGAGCCGCGAGACTCGTCGAATGTCTGCAGCGTCGCGGTATGCTGAACCTCTAAAGAGTCCCGTCTACCGCCCACCTGCACGGGAAACAAAACCGTGGATCAAACGGAGAAAACAGTGGATCGTGAGACTCTTTGTTCCTTATCAGTCGTTTCAGGATTTGCGAATTGATATTCACGAAATCGAGGTCTGTGCGGAACGAACGAGTG
Source organism: Ceratina japonica (assembly GCA_019453355.1). NCBI lineage: Eukaryota > Metazoa > Arthropoda > Insecta > Hymenoptera > Apidae > Ceratina > Ceratina japonica. The sequence continues at coordinate 136,879 of SMSR01015879.1, read as the reverse complement.
AATAAAACATAGAATGGAACGGATCCGTGGCAGGCGTGCGCGTCGTTTCCGAGGGTCTGACCGAAGCTCGTTAAAATTTCGTAAAGAGGACGGACGTAGCGCGCGTGGTTGACGTTTGACACGTCGCTGAAAATTAATAAATGATCAGAAAGGGAGGACAGATGTACGTGTATCGCCGCCGGTCTACTTCTTCCGGCCGTGTTTTCTCCCTTGTCTTTATACCCGGGGAACCCTTTGACGCGCTCCTCCCGCCAATCGCAGTTTTCGTCAGGGATCAGGTAAGTAGGTACACTTTCTCGATTTCAACTTCGACTTAGAGAAATTTAATCGAGCTCTCCGTTCTCGTCTGAACAAAAGAAACGTGATTAAAAGTTACGAGGTCGTAGAAGTTCTTCCTGTCTTTTCTTTGCAAGGACAGGGGGTGAAAAGGACAGGCGGGTCGATTAAAAAATCTCAGTTGCATTTTATTTTCACTCAGATGTATCGTCTCGTCAAAGGACCGTCGATTCTTTTTCTTTTCTTTCCATCGCGTTGACGAGCGCGCTTTCTTTTTCTTTTCTTCTCTTTCTTTTTTTCTTATGGAAGAGAGAAGCGTCGCAGGATCGAAACGCTGACAGATCGCTGGAATGTGTGACAAAACGCACGATCGTTTCCCCTAAAACCGTCCCGTCCTCGGCTCGGCCTTCCGAATAAATCTTTTCAATAAAAATATTCAAATATATCGATAAAGCTGAAGCATGAAATTCGCATCTCGCGAATAGAAACAAATAATCGAGAGATCGAAATTCGTTCGGAAAAAATTTGGCGCGGCTTAAAAAAACAAACTGCAACAATTCCAATAAATGAACGGTCACGAGCCGAGGACTGATGACTCGCAATCCACGAGCCTCTAAATATCGTGATCGGTATTCCGAAGTGGGGCGGCTTGCGTCACCGCGGCAAACAAAATCTGTAGATAATAAATCTCGCGCGAATTGTGTCGGCGCAGATTTATGTCTCTAATATGAATTGATTAATCGAGACGACGCCTCGCGTCGTATAATAAATCTTGTTTAGGAATATTTAGATGGGTACGAATGTAAATCGCGATTAAAACGAAGCGTACAACATCCAGCGATAGTTTCGTGTGTCTGATCACACGACTATTAAACTCTAACCACTTATGTTTAAGAAATTTAAATCAACGTTATTTTAGATTATTAAAAACAAACATATTTCACAAATGCCAATAATAAAATCGCACTGAAATTTCCGCTAGTCGCAATGCGACGCAAGCAACCTCGGAATACTTCATTTTTCTCATCCGACGACAAATGCAAAAGTCAATCCTCGAGCGATCAAACGTGATCGATCTTCGTCTCTTCTATTCACAATTTTCCAATTTTTCCTAGTTAGTGTAATCTTTCTCGAACGTTCACATTTGCGATTCTTGTTTCATTGAGCCTATCTACGAAAGGAGAAATGTACCTTAAAGCTAATCTTACTACCAAAAGCTCGCACTTCTCTTTTGGTCAGCCTGCAACCACCGAAACCATCTACGTAACGCGTATTGTTCGTATCTCTGGATTCTGGAATCTATTCTATCTTAGGTGATGAAACTGATAAATTAATACGCCACGTGCACATGGTAAGTTGGAGATCGAGCGAGAATCAGGCGCGAAGGAATCGAAATCGTACCAAACCCGGCCGTCGCGTCCGACCAATCACAGGTTATACTACTTACTCCAGACGGAGAGCTCAATTTTGTTGACTAAGGTAGTCGTTGCCCTACTATATCAATCAAAGTAAGTCTTAAAAATAAACAGCTACGCATACAAGACTACTTTTTTTATTAAAAATCCATAAGTTAAAAACCATTAATTTTTGTTATTGTACTATTCAATAAAATGAAAAAATGAGTACTTTCGTGAAAAATCGATCTTGCACACTTATTCTTTGGTACCTATATTAATCTTATACAACATTTCAAATGATTTTCAAATACCTTTGAAAGTGAGAATCAGTAATCTTACTTTTTTTCTCTTTTTTTCTGCCATAAATAAAATAAACTAACATCGATAATTTCTATATGTATATTAATTAAATATGCACAATCCTGGTTTTATTTTTAATTATGCTAGACTTTGCAATCATCTGTTACAAAATTCTGATTAAATAATGGAACTTGAGTAAGATGGAAGTGAATTGTACAATATAGCCAGGGTTCGGTCGTTTTCGTTCGCACGCTCGATCGATTCGATCTCACGACTCGTATCACGTGCGTGCGTGACTTTGGTTGACGATTTTATCCCGTGGATAGAAGATAGTGGGGAGGGGGTTTCAAGAGACGGTGATACAGATTTGATCGGGAATAAAAAGTAACGGTTAACTGTAAGAGAAACTCCTCTTGCGAAGTTTCAGTACGTTTCGATTTTCGTTTGGCACGACCTTTTCCGTTTCGTTTTTAACGGCGGTTGCATTCGTTCCGTCGTCTCGATGGAACTCGTCTGTGTACATACGTGTACCGTGTATGTGTAATGTTGTAAGGGCCAGAGACTCGGGGGGGGGGGGCGCGGTTGGGGGTGTTTAATGAATTTTGTGCGTTCGGACGAGAGGCAGGTGGGCACGAGCTCGGGCAAGATTCCAGTCGAGTTTTTAATCTAAAAATGGAAGACGTAGGAGGGTCGTAGGGTTGACGAGCACAAGCACGGACGCGGCTACGTGACTCGACCTATAGGCCAGGATACGAGAGATTTTTCACGTCGATGGAAGCCGACGATTCAACTCTGAATCCCTTATCAATTCCTACTCGACGAGAGACCAGGATCTTCGATGCGAACGACGCTACGCGACGGAACGCGCGTGACTCGAGATCGTGACGGCGCACGGTTTCGACCGGAACGTATTGAAATTCGACGTGCCGCTAGAAAATACTATAAATAACCACGGGAACCTAAGAAAGTTGGTGATCCTCCAGGGAGTAGTTGGACACTAGAAACTGTGCTTCAACAGGAAATTGTATATTCAAAACGCGCAATTTCCAAGTGAAGAAGTGAATATGAACGATGTTCACTGTCAGCATAAAATAAAAATTAACGTTTCGAATATTTTTCTAGAAACAAAAATTTCATAATAAAATAATGACAAATTTTTATATCATAAATTTTTGTATAATGATCGGATACTGACGTAAAATAGCAGCCCTATTTCCTGTTTAGGCGCACTTTTCCACGGCTGGTTAGAGATAATCACTTAGGTGTTCAGTCGTTCCCTGGAGGATCATTAAATAAAGCAGTAGCGAAGACACTCTGCTATATTACAATGGAGTTGTAAGCCGTGGTTAGACGTCCAGGAAAAATCCTTTGGAGACACGCGAAATCTTGACAGCCTGACACGACGAACGTCGGTTTTCAAGCAGAACACATTGCCGGCTGTCCCGAACGTTTCGGCAATTTCGAACCGGCTAGACTAAACTGAAGGAGCGAGGCCCCGCGCGTATACATAATGGGCAAGCCAGGAACACATTCATTGTCCCGGTGACGGTACACGTCGCGACGACCCGTTCGTTTTCCTTCGTGCATATGAATCTTATCATTGATTTAAAGCCGCGTTAAGGAGGTAGACTTCGATAGCGACGCGATAAAATAGCCAAAATTAGCCAAAAATATAAGTTTAAGGGTTTACATCTTTTTAGTTGTTATATAAGAAGATTTTTGGATCATCAAATACCTCTTTGGAAAGAGGAGAGTTAAATTTGGCGCTCTCTAGTCATAATTTAATCAAAATGTGCTGATGGAAGTTACAAAATAGATGAAAAATTGTAGCTACAATGTCTTTGTTTATAAGCAATTTTATATCCAAGGNGATACGCGTCGAATTCCCAATATCTTACCCTTTCCCTTCAAAGGAATCCAGTTTTAAATACGACCCAATTATCACGCGACGCGAACACTAACGAAATAAAATATTCCACGCCGTTCATAGAATAACGTCGATGATCTTGAGTCACGGATACGTGGTCTCGTCCCCTTTTCAACAGTTAACGAAATAGACGTGCGACCGTTCTCAAACGAAGATCTGCTCTCTGTGATTCGGGTTACGAGAGGGGTGGGACAAAGGGGGCGGTGGGGGGGGGAGTATTCGAAGAAAAGGCCACTCGACTGAAAGAGGTAGGTAATTCTAATAGTATCATCTACAAATTCTCGTAAATAAACCTAGCAATTTCAATTAAGGGCGAAGGATTTTCGCGTCCGATGTACCTTAAAACTACAACTTTGTGTATATCCCAACGCTAGAACCTCGCGCGACGCGTCAAATCCAAGCTATTTCCAGCCCTCTGGCTCTAACCAGAAGAATCACTACACACCGATTTAGAATTGGCCATCAGAAGACAGTACGGAGTAAGGCTAGAGATAATTTCAATTAGACCGTTGGTCCTCGGCTGAACGCTTGGCCGAAGGAGACTGATAACGATTCAATAGATAATCTACAGATAGAACCATAGTTCCGCTTCGATCGAGTACAACTGAGGGAAACGAAGTCCTCGATTCGATTGCTGTACGGGTCTATCCATCAACGACGCGAGATCAATAGATCCGTCCTTTTTGTTATCCATTCAGACACGGAACGACTTGGTTAAGAAAAATATGATATTATAATTAAAATTAAATGGAAATATTTATATTTAACGTGGTATCACTGTTCGAGCAGATATGTTTCAGACAAATTTTATCCGACATTTTAACAAACGGTGTTGCAATGAAAACGATACACAGCTGAAGTTAGAACGTGACTGAACGTGCAATATAAATTTGTTTCAGGTTGACTCTTTCTAGTTTCTAGGGGATGTTCAGACGATGACTACTTACTAATTATATTCGCGAACGCGAAATATGAACACTATAAAAGCGTATCGTTCCGTGTCTGAATGGATAATGTAAATCAGGGGTGGCGAGCTTCTTCCCCTCTGTAACTTTAAATTCCCATTTTTAACTGAGCTGTTTTCCTCACTTACGAAGTATTAGGTAAGGTACAGAATGGGACAGTGAAATCAATATGTATGTATATATCGAAATTTCAATGTGTCCCGTTAGGGAACGCACACATACGCAGGGGCAGGCTGAACTTCACTGTCCCAAACCGTACGTAGGTAGTTCATTCCTGAATTTTTTCAGAATTTTTACTTTTTACCTCGTTGATACCGGAGAAAGAATACAGTCATGTTGTACTAATTAAAGTTATTTAAATATTCTATTTAGTTGTTAGATGGGAAAAGATTTTCACATGGATTTCTCGTATAATAGTACAGNGAGATTATTTTGAACAAAATCAAGACTAAAGCCAGATTAAACTTATCTCTTTCCAAAGAAGTATTTGAAGATCCAAAAATGAACTCATATAAGAACGAAAACAGTAGTTCCCTAAATCCATACTTTTGGTAATTTTTGTGAGTAACATGAATATCGCCACAGTTCACGCAGAGAAGTTGATTATTATCGCACGAAGATAATGTATTATTAATAACATGATCTAAATAATTAATGAATTAAAAACTCTGACAATTACTATGGCAATCTCAAAGATGATTGGAGTCGATAATAGAGGTTGAGTTAGAACAAGCGAAACTATGTGAATCTAGTTGACGAAGGAAATTGAAATATCGATGCCTAAAGCGTTTCCTCTAAGCGAGTGGGTGGTCTAAGATAGCGAAAGTTCAGGGACTAATTGCACGAGTTAATTGGCGATTAACGCGTAATAGATCGACCGATGAAAGATGGCTCGTGGAGAAAAGACAGAGGACGGTGGGGACGCTTAATGAAGCTTCGATGACCTTTCGGTCCGGTCGAAGTTAACTGGGTGATTAAAGTTAAAACCCGGGCCGCTTAGCCAGAGGGTTACAATTCCAAAGTGACAGCTTTAAATAAATTTCTCCATTAAACTGACAGGTCAATGTAGAAAATTTCGAAAACGACAGAACACGGATACGGTAAAAGCAAAATGGAAGACCGATGGAAGGAACGGTGGCTCTCTGAACCTATATAGAAGGGAAAACGACACTTAATGGGGTTTCGATGGGGCCTCGTACCTCCATATCTGTCGAGCGATAGAACCATTCATCACTTCTCATTTTCCCTCGTTAATGTCGACTCCCGCGACTGATTTACGAGTCGACTCACTTACGGCCACCTCGCTGCAATCGATACGCGTCGAATTCCCAATATCTTACCCTTTCCCTTCAAAGGAATCCAGTTTTAAATACGACCCAATTATCACGCGACGCGAACGCTAACGAAATAAAATATTCCACGCCGTTCCTAGAATAACGTCGATGATCTTGAGTCACGGATACGTCCCCTTTTCAACAGTTAACGAAATAGACGTGCGACCGTTCTCAAACGAAGATCTGCTCTCTGTGATTCGGGTTACGAGAGGGGTGGGACAAAGGGGGCGGTGGGGGGGGGAGTATTCGAAGAAAAGGCCACTCGACTGAAAGAGGTAGGTAATTCTAATAGTATCATCTACAAATTCTCGTAAATAAACCTAGCAATTTCAATTAAGGGCGAAGGATTTTCGCGTCCGATGTACCTTAAAACTACAACTTTGTGTATATCCCAACGCTAGAACCTCGCGCGACGCGTCAAATCCAAGCTATTTCCAGCCCTCTGGCTCTAACCAGAAGAATCACTACACACCGATTTAGAATTGGCCATCAGAAGACAGTACGGAGTAAGGCTAGAGATAATTTCAATTAGACCGTTGGTCCTCGGCTGAACGCTTGGCCGAAGGAGACTGATAACGATTCAATAGATAATCTACAGATAGAACCATAGTTCCGCTTCGATCGAGTACAACTGAGGGAAACGAAGTCCTCGATTCGATTGCTGTACGGGTCTATCCATCAACGACGCGAGATCAATAGATCCGTCCTTTTTGTTATCCATTCAGACACGGAACGACTTGGTTAAGAAAAATATGATATTATAATTAAAATTAAATGGAAATATTTATATTTAACGTGGTATCACTGTTCGAGCAGATATGTTTCAGACAAATTTTATCCGACATTTTAACAAACGGTGTTGCAATGAAAACGATACACAGCTGAAGTTAGAACGTGACTGAACGTGCAATATAAATTTGTTTCAGGTTGACTCTTTCTAGTTTCTAGGGGATGTTCAGACGATGACTACTTACTAATTATATTCGCAAACGCGAAATATGAACACTATAAGAGCGTATCGTTCCGTGTCTGAATGGATAATGTAAATCAGGGGTGGCGAGCTTCTTCCCCTCTGTAACTTTAAATTCCCATTTTTAACTGAGCTGTTTTCCTCACTTACGAAGTATTAGGTAAGGTACAGAATGGGACAGTGAAATCAATATGTATGTATATATCGAAATTTCAATGTGTCCCGTTAGGGAACGCACACATACGCAGAGGCAGGCTGAACTTCACTGTCCCAAACCGTACGTAGGTAGTTCATTCCTGAATTTTTTCACCTCACCATTTGTTTTTACCTCGTTGGTACCGGAGAAAGAATACAGTCATATTATACTAATTAAAGTTATTTAAATATTCTATTTAGTTGTTAGATGGGAAAAGATTTTCACATGGATTTCTCGTATAATAGTACAGCTCGTCGCAAGCTCGCTACCCCTGATAAAAATTTTCCGAACGTATGGATATCACTAGAACACGACGCAAGAACCAACTTGGAGGAAAAATGGGGCAAGGCCCCGCTCGACTCTCGAAAAATAGATGCATCACAGGAATAATGTATCACAAAGGAAAAGCTCGGCACCCTTAGAATATTATATTACACCCAAGGATTGAAAAGGTTACGACAATAACTGTTTCAAACTGTTATATACCGGTTCTGACCGAAAAGATATCATAATTGTCATTAGATAGATCGGTCCTGATTTATATCGCCTTTGGTTTCGTATTTCGGTTCTCTGTTTCAATTACAGTTTTTTTCCAGTAATAAGTGCATATTTTCCTTAGCGAAAAGCTTACCTGTGAAACCGAGTAACTGTTAACTGGGGTATATAAAATAAAAATTCGAGTTGGATTAGTCTTAAAAGACTGATTACGTATTAGATATTGGTAGAATCAAAATACAGGGCCGAAAAATAACAGTCATAGAACCTATATAGTTCCAAAGCATCGAAACTGAAACCAGTCTAAGTCAGGACCGACGTATTTAATAATAGTTATGGCATTTTTCGGTTCTTCATAACTGCTTCAAGGACAGGAACCGATATCATAACTGTTTTCAACCCCTGATTATACCCCTTAGAACCAATGCGACGCGAAAAGATGCGCCAGGCGAGAAGAATAGTCCCGGTTGCATATATGTAGATGTTACCATTCGCGCGCAAACGCGGAATCGCATTTGAGAAACGATGAACCGTCGTCTGTCTGTCTGGTTCGCGAACGAGAGAACGCGTCGTCCATTTACATCTCCCGCTTCTATCCGATTCTCGTCCTTATTCCCTGTTCCCGTAAAAACGCATATACCTACGCATATAGGTATATGTTTCAATGGATTCTTTCAACTCGGAATTCGAGAATTCTTCTCTACCTAGCTGAAGAGTAAATCTAGGCGAGAGATAGGAGAACCTCCACAGGTTTTATCTAGCTCTTATATTCGAACGTACCGAATGCCATCCGCATCTGAAATGCGTACACGCGGAATAAAATGGCAAGTATATCACCGAGAGAATGAGCACACGGTTTGAAATTCGAATCCCTTCGCTGCTGGCAGTGGTTTAGGGTGAGCACGACCGAGCCTTTTAGTAAGGAGTCGCGCTTAACAATCGGGATTCGATGTCGCGAACGACCGCGGTATTCCGTGGTCCTGTCTACTTTACATCGTCCACGCACCTGGGCCGCTACCTTGCAATCGATGCACGGAAAGTTTGCCCGATTTCCGTTGATTCCTAGACTGGACCGACGCGACGCTGTGATCAATGAGAAACGACTGCGTATGAGGAATGAGTAATGAGATTACGACGTTAATATTGGTGTTCTTAGATTCCTACGAATCGATCGATCGAAACTAGTACGCGTCCTATCGTACCTGAAACGATCACAAAGATCGTCGAGAATGGAACACAAATTTTGTTCCTAGCACCTTGCGATGAACGTATAATTGAGGCCGTTCATTTTGTAATCGGTTTATATACGCAACTTAGCGACGAGATATGATCGACGACAACCGATGGATCGTATAGCCGGTTTTTAACCGCGATTAACGACGAAGAACCGAAATTAATCATTCGACGATTCGAAACGATCTTCCGAGAGTCAGACTCAAGATCGATATTAGTGCCGGTCGATAGAGACCTTTTCACCTAAGATCTCAGGCAAGTTTCTGTAAGATATGGAGCGATCAGTCTTCTACCGATACCTCTAATACTTATTTTCTCTGAACGCCTCGAGATTCGGAACGCGAGGCAACACGAGGATCCCTGATGTCCTTCGACTCTTTACATATGTATACGATATGATTCGCCTTCCTTATATGTATATCACACATAATCTTCACTTCTACCCAAGTTCGTAATCGCCTAGGCCACAGATTCATAAGTTCTGACGTTGGAATCGACCCTAACGTATCCTAAACGATTAAGTCGCGATCTCCGGGAGGAGGAGGCCTCTGCGCGAGTGAGGGACGAAGGAACTCGGAAGGAGGAACGGGTCCGACGATCAGGGCCGGAGGTCGAACGGAGGAGGAGTGTTTGTCCCGAGCTCGGCTCACACCCTTGTCTCGTTGTACGGGCTGGAGGAGGCAGCGCTCGTCGCGCCCTGGCGACGTTGCGTCGTGTCACCGGGCACGTTGAACGCAACGTTCGGCACCGTGGTCGGGTCGATCGGTTGGTACTGCGAGTGAGCCGGTTGCCCGCTCGGCTGCGATTGGTGAGAGTGGGAGGAAGACGAGGGTGGACCCTCGCTTATCGAGGTGGTCGAGGCGAGAATTCGGCGACCGCGTACCTGGTAACGTTGGGGGTAGCAGCGGCCGCAGCAAGCGTGTAGCAGGCCGCCCCTGGAGGCAGTGCTGTGCGCGGGTGAGGTCAGGGGCGACGGGGAGCCTGGCCTCTTCGGAGCGCCGTTGTACGGCACTTCCATCTCCACGAATTCCCGATCCTGAAACAGAAACGAAACGCACCCTCATTAATGCAATTAGATCTCTTCGAATGATTTATGTGGTCTGTTTATCGCGTTTACTTATGTTATGTAATTTGCGGTACCATCATTCTTTGATATGGCGAGATTCGTCGTAACTAAATGTATGAGAATGTAAATGGTATATTTATGTAAAATATGTGATGGTATATTTATAAGATCCCTCTTTATATAAATTAGCATAGTGATATGTTGAAGTTTGTCAAACAGAAAACTGTTAATTATAGTAATAGATATTTAAGTCAAGTTGGACTACTTTTAATATTCTTATGTATAGTTTTTACGATACATGCAATAGTAATACATTTTGGTATATTGTACGAAAACTAAAAAATAGAAGGAATTCAATGGGACGATCCCTGAGTCTGATCGATGAACACCTTTCGAAAGGAAGCGATCCTCGGTCCGAAGTGCCAAGGCAAAAAGGAGTATTCTCTCAGAATACTCTTACTGTAGTCAACGAGAGCACTTTAAATAAACTACAGTATCTTTGGAGAACGTATCGAATCTATTAACGCCCACAAGTCAGGAAAATTCTCGCGCTAATCCTTATCGCGTTTGATTACTCAGCAATGAATATCAGTTCTGACAGTAGCGCGAAGCTCATTACTGTCTTACTGGTTAATTTTGCGTACCCATGGTTATAGTTCCACTGGGATGGACTATACAGTCTACTGCTAAGTTTACAGTCTCGTAATTTACCGGACGAAGTTTCGATCCTCTTCTATTTCAAGTTTTATAATCTGTTATGGCCATCGATATCTCGTTACCTATAAACTCCTTAGAATACTTTGTCGAAGGTAAGTTTGTAATTCGATACACGTGGAAACCCTATCCATTTTTAATCAAATATCCGAACTGCAATCAAGTCGATTATACATGGCTCTAGACTAGTCTAGACTGTGTTATGCTCGATTTTGTCCAGAGTCAACGTGGCGCGTGTGAAGAAACCTGTTATGAATCGTACGCATCGAGCTACGTTTCATTTCGACGTAGTATATAAATTCAGAACAAAAATTCGGAAATTTAATTAACGAATCTTCAATTTTGATCAAAATTATATCGACGGCCCGCAGAGATCGCGTACATACCCGTGGGGCCGCGGTGGAACGTGATCTGTCAGCTAAACACGTGCTCTGAGGCAAACGCGACGCCTTTTGCAATCTCTACAGCATAGAATAGACTCACAATGTTTTGAACATCTGGCTCGAAAACGATTTTGTAAATAGTTTCCTGCTTCTGTTGAATCCGAAATTGTACTGCTCCCGGAACAGTTACCGTCTCGTTTTATGCGGACCTCTGCTTTTGGGGAAAAAAGAATCTAGAGAAACTGCTCTGGAAATAGCAGAGTACGTTCTAACGACTGGGCTGCGACTATTCCCGAACGAATATCCTCAAAGTTTGGTCCGCCGAGTATTGCTCAGACCCAGACCGTGTTACCAGTTGTTTCACCGTCAGACTCACGCGACCAAGAACGCACGCTCGCTGCGACATACCGTGCGACAGTTTCTGTCAAGAACGTTTTCTCCCGTAATCACGTAGGGAAGTATTTCACGGACAAAATCGATTAAAACTACTCAGCAATTACTCGACAACCTAATTTATTTATTTATGTATACTATACAGGTAAGACTTATTTTTAGATACATAGCAGCAAGTCGATCGCTACAGTAATTGCGGGTTAAGAGTAAAATGAAATAACATAAGACAAAGTTACTATGAACAGTATGAACTAAGAATAATAGGTAAAAGACTAGCTTAAAAGTAGATGATAAAAAGAAAGTAAAATATCAAGCCAAACTCATGGGTGGTGAACAGGACTAAGAATGAAAATCAGTGAGCGGTAGAAGACTAAGAAAAGCAAGATTTCATGGTTGATTACTACTCTTAATAAGATTCAAAATGGATACATAAATGACTTGAGAACGTTGAAAGATTTGGCTGATGTGGTAGATCGATTTCTGCTGTTAAACACCGTTAGGACTATCCAAAGTATCCTTTTATTCCATAATGCAGTAAACTAATACTTTTTTACTGGATAAATATAAAATCAATCGCGCTGAAATAATTATTGGAAGAAAAATGAATAGACCACGATGGGAAGTTTGTCGCGCGAGTTATTCGGTCCTCAACCTCAGCTTCCGCTTCCGGGTTTTTTTCCGAACGGTTTTCAGAAGAGGTTGCGCGGCTGCTCCATTTTTCGCAGATCTCTGTACAGCTGACTGACGTCGAGATCACTCGATAACCACTCTCTTCCTTGCGTTCCTCGACGTTGGCCACGCGGATAGTCCCAACGGTATTTAACAGCGGAAATCGACCTACCACATCAGCCGAACCTTCCAACGTTCTCAAGTGCCCTAATATTCGATGCTGTATAACGGCAAAAACCTTCTATTCCGTCAATGAATACGATTTCACATTAATACTCATTAATAATAGAACAGAAAACCGACCGTGGGAAAAATGAAATAGTAATCGTGAACCTGATCAAACATTCGTTCTCGGTTGCCCATTTTCGATCACTGACCTCCGGAGAATAACACGTATTTGAATTTCATGAATCGTCGACGACCCGGAAAATACGGATTACTTGACAAGAATAAGTGGTAAGGACGGTGAGAATATGTTTATTCTAGCGACGATTCGTGAAAAATATTTCGCGCACCAATTGCAACAAAGAGAGGGAAAGGAAAAAAGAGAAGAGGAGAATACAAAGCGAAGAGAAAAGAAGGGAACAAAACAGGGCGAGCCTCGTATACGAGGTATCCAGTCTCCCGTGGATCCAAGTGACGATGCTCGCGTCTGTACAACGAAATAACCCCGCCGAGCCGTCTTCGTCTTCCGAATTATTGTCTCTTATTTTCGCATTTCCGCGAGTAGCACCCGAGCGTGGAAATAAAACAAGCCACTCTATCGAACCCTTGACGTATGTACCAAACCGACGAGAAAGACGTATTTCCATCGATCGACCTGCATTATTATTTTCCCTCAGAAGAGTCTCTATGCTTCAAAGTAAAACGAAATTCGTTGGTCCGTAAATCGGGCAACGAGAATTCTTTATGCACTACGCGGGTACACCTACGAAATATCTCTCTTAATTCGTATTAAGCCAGCGCCTATTTTGTGTTTCGTATCGAGAAACATCATGCATTGCTAATCCTGTTTGCCAGAGAACGAATTTCGGATTTTAGATCAAACAGATTTCAATAATTATAATTATAATTATAACTAATTTTGTCACATCACTCAGCTTAATGTATTTCTAACGCTTTTCATGGTACACTGTGTATTATTCTTATTATTATAAAAATATATTATGAGTAAAATGAATACTTATTACAAAAATGTTAATTATAAGTATTATATGAAAGAATGTGCTGTAGGTTTATGGGTTAATCTATGCTTTAGAATATATCACACGCACATTAATTATTAACTCGTTTTTATTATTTTTATTCGTTTGTGCTATTTTTTAATAATTATGTTAAAATATCAAAATGCTTCTCATTATCAATTTTGGATATTTGTCTTTATATTTAAATCAAATCTTTTGAAAATTTTTATACTTTAATGTGTGCTACATTTATATTATTTACATTTGAATAAAATGTTGTCAAAACAAGTTTAGTCTTCATTATCAATTTTAGATTTTTGGTTTCATATTTAAAACACTAAGCTTACCGACAGTTTTGTACCCTATATTTATATTGTTCATATTGTAATGGAATTTTGTCAAAATAAATTTATTCCTCATTACCAGTTTTAGATTTTTGTTTCTACATTTA
>SMSR01015879.1:82605-98541 GCA_019453355.1 Ceratina japonica | reverse complement strand
ATTTCTCTCTCAATCCAGTCCTCCCTTAACTTAGGAGACCCCCACTGGTCTTTAACCGAATCCTTTCATAAAATAATTCGGTTTCATTAAATTCATTCAATAAGATTGTGCTCAGCCTCGAAATATACAGGAATAATATTGAATCATTTTTTCCTACCGCCTATAAATGTTACGAAAATTGTTTTCAGCAATTGTTTCCTGTTAAGCACGTGTAATAGTTTCCTCCCATTTTCCCAAAACATTAATTTTTGACTTGTGTCACAAAAATACGTGTATGATATGTTGATTGATCAGACGAGGCGAGCTTACGCCTGATGACGTGACTGGAATCGCTGAATGTATCGAATAAGTGATTGAATTTATTGGCTGTCGAAGCTGCTCTGGCTGTGACACTTAAGTGCACGAATCTGGAGGTGAATCCACCAAGATAGAAAAACGTTATTCGGTCTCAAGCAGCGTGAGAGGGCATCGAGTTGAATTCATTTCAATAAGAGCCTATATGTATAAATTGTAATTTGTGTGAAACTTTATTTTCTCTGGATTTTATTAACGCTATTCCAGGGACAAGTACGAGTCCTGCGTGCAGATGTTGTTTCCCATAAGAGAAGGTGTTGTAATTAGAAATTCGAAGCTAATGCGGAACGTTCGAAACTAATTTCGAAGCTCGCTCCAGGTAAACTCTCGGTTACCACGCTAGGCGAGCGTTTGTGTGCCGCTAACTCCGTTACAAGGATGAGGAGAACGTAACGCCATGCAGAGGGGTGTACCGTAACGGAAAATTGATTGCTAATTTTAACGAAAGTGAATGAACATTTTCGTACAACCGTGTGGAAGTCTCGCATCGGCGTAAACGAGATCGGGGTGAATCGAATGTCAGACCGTTACTCTGAATTGTACGGCCGATTGGATTCACCGCGTCCTAATTAGCTACTCCCGATCAATTAACGTCCGCGTCATTACGACTAAGCGATATTAATCTGCCTAACGCGCCGAAAATCACGCTTGTCGATAATCGCGTCGAATGGAGGCAGGGAAAAAAGTGGAGCATTAAATCAATTGTCAATTTTGGTGGAAAAAAGGATATACGTCCTGTTTACGTCATTCTGGGCATGATCGATGTATAATTTCAATTTAATATTAATATAAGTATATTTGAGTGGCTGAACAGGTATTGAGAGCTCCGTCGATCTTTCCTGCTTGAATCGAGACATGACAGACTGACTTCAAAAAATTGATGAGTACGTCAAGGGTTGGAAAATGTATTTTCTATTTCCGTCCAACAACACTTTCTTTTTATCATCTGACCTGACTTGGCCGAACGTTCCATGGTGTTAACCAATTTCCGCATGTGCTAAATTATAACACATGTGCAAGAGACGNCGATTTCACGTCACGTCATACAACGCGCATACATACAATCAATTTTTTTCTAGTAAATTCTCGTAAATAATTCTCAACCACGTCTCAATTTTTTTTTCATCTAATTTATTTATAAATGGGCAGTTAATCCTTTTTATAAAATTAACGTCATAAAATTTCACGCCACGTGAACGTAACTGCATATAATGTGTAACGTAAATGCATATAAGCAACGTCATACAACATTCCACAACATACATACTTCTAATTTATTTCCAGCGGTAATTCAAGTTATAACTAAATAAAACTGAAACTCTAAACCAAATGGAATAAGCTTCACCATTTTAAAAGGAATACTTCTTTTTTGCTTCTCTGGATTCATTTTGGCTCATCACAGATTTTTAACATGTGGCTTTTTCTAAGACTGATATATAAATTCGACCAGCCGAGATCTTTATTAAGGTAGCCATAGTATAAACCGTTTCAGTCGTTTGTGTTTAACGTTCGCGTTCAAGAATAGCGTGGACTGGTCGCGGTGCACTGGCCCTGTTACGCGAGAAAGAAGGAACACATTAGTAGCGGTAGAACAGCGGACCGACTACGTCAAAGGAACTGTGTAGACGCGTTATTCTATGTTTGCGGCACATAAAGATCGAGGGATCTATTTCGTTCCTACCCTGCCCTGAATCGTCAGAGATCTCGCTAGCCTTCTATTCAACCACGTGCCACTCGTCGTTCCTCGATAATTCTACGGGTAAAAGATTACTTTCTGACCAAGGATTACTCTAGCCACTGATTTCCCAAATGACCTACACTACAATGAAACTATATACGCCCCGAATTTCGCTGCCTAGTCCAAGGGCCATGATCTGCTTTGGGTGTTTAATCTGCTTCGGGATCCGTTCGATATTTCGGAACACCGCTTAAAACGGTCCCATTTATCAACCTGACCAAGGAATCAATCGAAGGAGGGGGAAAAAACTGCTTGTTTATCGAGCAAACAAAAAAAGAAATGCGATGCTNAGCCACTGATTTCCCAAATGACCTACACTACAATGAAACTATATACGCCCCGAGTTTCGCTGCCTAGTCCAAGGGCCATGATCTGCTTTGGGTGTTTAATCTGCTTCGGGATCCGTTCGATATTTCGGAACACCGCTTAAAACGGTCCCATTTATCAACCTGACCAAGGAATCAATCGAAGGAGAGGGAAAAAACTGCTTGTTTATCGAGCAAACAAAAAAAGAAATGCGATGCTGGAGAACAATGAGGATGATATCAGAGGCAGAGGGAGAGAGCTTCCATCCCCTAATCTCACGTTTCCACTCGAGTTAACCCGATCGATGCGTAAAAGTGGCTTCACAAAAGCCTAGTCGGAGCTCTCGCGCCCTTCGTGAACAATATCGAAAGGAAAGCGCGAAAGTGATCACGCTTTCTCGCGTCCTTTTCGCGGTCTTTTATCGTCCCTCCGCTGCGTTCATCGCGAGCAAATTTCACGGCTACCTCGGCAGAGCGCGGTACCTCCGGGCGATCACGAAGTCAAGCAAACAAACGGAACGTTTCAGAGAAGATGGAGAAAGAAAGAGGAATTGAGGATGGTAGTCGTTCCATTTCTATCTCGCGCCGCTCGTTAGTTTTTTCTTTGCCAGGTGCTCGTTCTCCATGTCCGAAAGAGAGACCTTAAAGGGTCGAAAGCGTGCCGAGAATACGCCTCGGAGAATGGAGATACGTGGTGAAGAGGGACCGAAGGAAATCCTCGTTCTGTTACCGGCCTGAAAACTGTCGACGAGTAAACACGTTCAACGACGAGAGACGTAATATTTCGCCGCGTCCCGCTGGGAATTTCAGGGCACCGGACAACTTTAAACTACGCTGCACCGAGGAAAATTCTTGTTTCCAAGACGATTTGCACCATAGCTATTACAACTGGCGTGCCGTTATTTGCACGGAACCAGCTAACCGTCCTTGGCCACAGATTCTTCGTAATAAAAATTATTATAACGTGCACACATTCTATTTGCACCTGGTATCGTTACGAATAAACTTAACGTCCATGTGCTGATCTCGTCGACGACCGTGAACCATCGCTGGTTCCACATTTGGGTGTGAGAATGGAAAGAAAACAGCAGGTGTCGACTACACGAAAATAGGCGAAAAAGAGCAAAATGAACGGACGAAGGATTGTCAAGATTCCACTAATGAAAAACGTATACCTATGCTCGTGAAACATATTTCACGAGGAGTCAACGCGTTCACACTTTTAATTACTTTTACGTCGCAGTCTCCTGTCTCGTTTTAAACGAAAACCTACGACGTTGCGTGAAATCCGGTTTTCTCTACGGTCATTTCCAATTTTTAAAACGCCTGTTTTTAATTCTGGAATAACATACTGGTCCTTCAGGATTTTTTTAATAGAGTTGAATTTATGAGATTTTGTTTTTTAAAAAGGACTTGGCATTATACATATAAATAATTTATGTCCCTAAACATCGTACTAACATATGAGTTGAACAATACAAGCTTCAAATCATCAAAATCAACAAAAGGCCTTGAGAATATTTTATATAACTTTAATTTTTCTATAAATGGAGTAAATGGAAGATTATTTTTAAATAATGTAATAGTGGTTCTCATAACTTTGAAAATGTATAATCTCTTAGAAGAAAGTAAAAAAATGTAGTGTTAGTAATATATTACTACGCACGAATAATGAATGAAACACGTCCGAGTAAAATTTCTCGTATCGAATTCCATCTTATCGATATTTTACAGTCCGATCGCACTTGATAAATTATTTTTCTCATACCTTCTCAACCTTTTGCATTCTTGTATCACGTTGGAGATGAAGTCCTCTTGTACTCATTGAAAATAAATCGAGTGCAAAGGGTTCGTCAATCTGATCGGAAAATACTTTTAATGATCAGAATGAGCTGCGATTTTCGTTTTCTCTGGAAACGAAGTCGACGTCAGAAAAGAGGCCGGCAGTTTTTGTGACAAGTTGAAATTTATTCCGGAAGGGGATCAGTAGGGACGATGTTCCGGCCGGAAACGGGGAGACCGCTCTACAGCCGTTTACTTATGAAAGCTCCTCAAATATTTGTTTACCCTTAGCTCAGAGTGAACTTAGGTGCCGGGCGCAAAATCGATCGCCGAAGGCCGGATCGAAGCCAGAGACCGGACAACTTCCACGACCGCGGATCTTCCGACGTTCCCTGTCGAATCTATTTATTTGCGTGCCACGTCCACCGACTACATTTCGGCTAGCGTCGTTGACGTTGCCGCAGACCAACTCCGACGATTCGATGTTTTAACCGATAGTTTCTTCTACGTTTGCTTGCTTGCTTTTGGTTCTCCGTTTAATCAAATTCTATATTCGTACTGTTCCTTATACCGAATCGCTTCCGTTCACCAATATTTTACGTCGAAATTGCGGATCCGTATCCTTGTACGCATATAAATCTGGCATCGAATAAGGAAAAGAGGAAAGATCGGCCAAGCGAAATATTGCGTAGTAGTAATAACAATATAAACATTATAAATGTTCCAATATCGAAAAAAGAAAGACTAAACATTAAAATATATAAAGAGTGTCCGCTAAAACATTAATCGGTTGCATGAGAATTAATTAAATAAAGTTTTGGAGATACGAGGAAGAGAAGAAAAAATAAAGAGCGATAGCGAAAATTAGGTCCGTCAGGAATGAAAAATCAGATCCCCCGTCGTCGGCAAGTGAAGGAGAGAAATGGGGGACAGGGAAGAAGGTAGGATCCGTCGGTGTCCGAAACCGCGAATCAGAACGAGCGCTGGCTATGCATATGTAGATCGCGACGCATCTGCAATGCAGATTTGATCGAGCCGAGCAAAAGAAAGGGAGGAAACCGCGCGATTTCAGAACTGCGAATTGTCGGCCGAACTATCCTCCCGCCTTTCTTAATTCGCTGCGAACTTCTTTTCCTTCCGTCCTCTCCGGATCCGCCGAGGTTTCACGCCCCTTTAAAGCGACCAGTACCACATTTATTCAATCTGTTCTTGCTGAACAGAACGACATTCAACCAGTTGCAAATGCAAAAAATGTTTTAATTAAGCTTTCTTCAGTAGTGATTTATTATAGAGAATGAGATGAATTTCTTTATGTTTTTAATAAGGGAAAATGATAAACTGCTTTCTGTACAATCTGTATAAGACAAAACTGTTATTTGCCTAGTGAAGCGAAAATGGCTTTGTTTCTATTTAAGGAAAGTATTTAAATTAAGCTTTTTCCACCAACCAAAAAATGTACTGTAAATGAATGAAATGGATTTCTCTGTTCTTAAAAAGGAAAAAAATAATAAACAGCTTTATGTATAATTTGTACAATATAAATCACAATGATTTTTCTAGTGAAACGAAAAGTTGCTTTGTCTGTATTTGAGCAAAATATTCAAATTAAGCTTCTTTCAAGAGCAAAGAAATTTACTATAAATGAATGAAATGGATTTCTCTGTTCTTAATAAGGAAAGGTTCTTAATAAGCTGTTTCCTGTATAATTACTATAATATATAAAAGAATGATTTATCTGGTAAAGAGAAACATTGCTTTGCCTATACATATAATTGAGGCAAATATTTAAATTAAGCTTCCTTTAACAGCGAAGATATTTACTGTAAATGAATGAGAATAAACGAGTGAATTTTAAAACTTGTTTTCTGTCTTCTAATTTTTATAATATAAAATGATTACTTATCTAGTCAAACACGAAATTGCTTTATCTGTATTTGAAGAGTGTTCAAAATAACATCTCCTTTTCAACTAGCACATGTCATAAGGGNGTATGTTTTTAATAAGGGAAAATGATAAACTGCTTTCGGTACAATTTGTATAAGACAAAACAGTTATTTGCCTAGTGAAGCGAAAACGGCTTTGTTTCTATTTAAGGAAAGTATTTAAATTAAGCTTTTTCCACCAGCAAAAAAATATACTGTAAATGAATGAAATGGATTTCTCTGTTCTTAAAAAGGAAAAAAAATAATAAACAGCTTTATGTATAATTTGTACAATATAAATCACAATGATTTTTCTAATGAAACGAAAAGTTGCTTTGTCAGTATTTAAGCAAAATATTCAAATTAAGCTTCTTTCAAGAGCAAAGAAATTTACTATAAATGAATGAAATGGATTTCTCTGTTCTTAATAAGGAAAGGAGATGATAAGCTGTTTCCTGTATAATTACTATAATATATAAAAGAATGATTTATCTGGTAAAGAGAAACATTACTTTGCCTATATAATTGAGGCAAATATTTAAATTAAGCTTCCTTTAACAGCGAAGATATTTACTGTAAATGAATGAGAATAAACGAGTGAATTTTAAAACTTGTTTTCTGTCTTCTAATTTTTATAATATAAAATGATTACTTATCTAGTGAAACACGAAATTGCTTTATCTGTATTTGAAGAGTGTTAAAAATAACATCTCCTTTTCAACTAGCACATGTCATAAGGAGGTAGATAGCATGTCAGATAAGATAGAATGTCAATGTTACTTACAAAATTAATATGTGTTTACAGGACTACACTTTTCGTCGCAAACGTTAGAAAATTATCTGACTATCCTGGGCATTGTAATTATTTTGTATCGATATTTCATTTATTTTGTACCGCTCATATCAAAGCCTAAGCACGTCAGATTCAACTTCCCTCTTTCCAAAAATTGTAAACAAAAATCTTATACAAAACGAAAAGTGCGAACTCATATTTTTGGCTAATTTTGTGGGTAACAGTGACGTTCTGTCTTATTATATCTCTATCGGAATCCACCCCTTAACGTTTTTTCTTGAGGAATGCAACAATCGCTATCAATCAAGGGAACGACTAGACCGGAAGTGGCCTAACCGCGAAATCGCATTGGCATCTCGGCACTTTATTCGGGCAGCTGCCTCTGTCTCTGTTCGTAGGCAACACGGGATGGTGATAATGTACCAAGGCTCGTGGACCCAGCCGCTGGCCGACGGCCAACCCAAACTCCTGCTAGACCCTCGAGCTCGCCTCTCTTCATCGAGAGAATTCCCTGATTCCCGTTTTTCAGCCTCGTTGAAAGAAATTACAGTACTCCCGAATCTGAACGTCCATTAAACTCTAATATCGAATTGCTCCGCTAGTCGAATACCCTATTATCCGCCCGCGGAATCTTCTCCAACCCAAATAATTCAGATGAGACCGTTCTGGTGGCCCGTTCCAAATTGATTGATCGCGACGCGCGATACGGAGTCGATACGAAGATAATGGCACGATCAATGAGAAGAGGCAGGAAGAGAGGACGGGAAAAGGGTGGATTTAGCATCTCGAAGAGAGCAATTTGCTCGGAGCAGAAAACGCACGCCGCTGCGCTTCGCGGAAAACGAGATTTTTGTGTCAAGACGGTTCGATGGTCTCTTCAACTATAACGAGAACAATTGCTGGTAACTGCCGACAAGGAGGGAGAAGGGAAACGCTCGACACACAAGGGTAACCCGAAGAAAAACGTATTCCCGGCTTAATGGGCGCTCTCGATCAAATTGACCGGTTTAGTGAATCGTGGAATGAAAGCATCGAGGATAATCGTTGGCTCGGTTCACCGATTCGACGATTAAAGGCACAAGACTCCGGAAGGTAAAGGCAATCGTAACCGTAATTAGCATCCGCGATAGCGGGCCGCTTCTCCTCCGGGGCTCTTTGATGCTCGCGTCGACACGAACGGAATATTGAACGCAGCCGACGTTCGAACTTATTCAAATGAGAATACCTATAGCAACAAGTTTTTGCGGTCTTTGTTATTTGTACAAAGAAATCGGCGGCGATCTCGGACGGGCAGGTCGACAAATAACAAATGGACTCGTGAACTTCGAGCTACCCTATTTACTCGATCCATGAACTCGGCTCCTTCTGATCGATTGCTCGCGTGCCTAGACACCAATGACATCCGCTAAGATAAGCGCACACTGTGATATAGTCGAATTCGATTGNTCCATTTACTCGATCCATGAACTCGGCTCCTTCTGATCGATTGCTCGCGTCCCTAGACACCAATGACATCCGCTAAGATAAACGCACACTGTGATATAGTCGAATTCGATTGCATTACTTAACGCCGAATGCCACGTACGTAAGGTAAATTCACGTAAGTTTCTACTCGACTAAGCATGATTTGGGTACCGAATGAACGCAGAAAACGATGTAAATCGAAATTTATAATGGAAAGTACTTTCACGCAATTATATTCATATGAATGTAATTCAAATGAATTAGGAGAATAATTATTCATCATCAGTTATGCTTGTGAAATGGTTTGTTGGAAAGGTATCGATTTTTATAATAGATATTTACGATATGTTGTGACATTTATAATATATACNTCTACTCGACTAAGCATGATTTGGGTACCGAATGAACGCAGAAAACGATGTAAATCGAAATTTATAATGGAAAGTACTTTCACGCAATTATATTCATATGAATGTAATTCAAATGAATTAGGAGAATAATTATTCATCATCAGTTATGCTTGTGAAATGGTTTGTTGGAAAGATATAGATTTTTATAATAGATATTTACGATATGTTGTGACATTTATAATATATACACAATGTGTCTCATCTAACTCGAGCATCTAAAATAGTTTTCTTGTTACGATAGAAAAAAATGTCAGAAAAAACATTACTTGGTTCGGAGGAACAAATATTGTGAAGGTCAAAAAAATTTGTTCAAGATTAAATTTTTTGAGATTTCGAGGTCATCGAAGTTTTTTTAAATGGAATGATATATTTTTATTATCGTTATATGATAGCTGAGGTCAAGATGAATCCAATGATCTACAATATTTTGACCTTCACTTGACCCTAAATACGAAAAATTCATAAAAGTAAAACACTTGATGTAATGGTGAAATAACGATGGCAGGATAAATAGTGAAGGAAAATTTGTTTATGTCGTTGTAATCGTTTTGGACACTTGTTGAAATCAATTTCCCTTCATTATTTATTCTGTCATCATTATTTTACGTTTATTGTCATCGTTTTGTTTTTTGAAAACTCTTACCGTTGCAAGATTGCCAATTTCCATTCGTAGAATTAGTGATTGCCAAACTCTTTCACACATATTCAAACTGTTTTAGAGACAATATTAAATGCATTTTTAATATACTCCCAAAGTTTATCTTCTGTTTTTGTCGTTTATATATTCATTTAATACACCAACTTTTTTATGTGATTTTAAGCTAAAAGTTTCATTATGTCGTTTGAAATCCTTCATTTCTTACTGAGGATGACTCAGGAAAAAATTATTCATAATCAATTTTTCTTTTAAAATAAAAGCTTGAAATGCACACTTTTAATGTAAAACATGCCAATAGAAATCGAGACGTGAATAGGTTTTCAGACATTTACCTTATATACTGTCCTAATCTTCTCGTAACAATGAAAAATTTCAGTAAGTCAACTAGAGAAACTAGATCATGTTTTCGAACATCAGTTGATAGGATTTGTAATCCGATTTTTCAGAATAATGAATCAAATATTCAGTCACACATGAAAAGTAGTGGGAATTAGGTAGTTCGCAATCGGCGAGAACCGATCGATGATAGAAAGGCATAAACAAGAGAAAAAAGTCATCGATACTTCGCTTCATGAGTTTACTATGACACGGCCTTGAGGCCAGGCACCTAGGCGAAGACAACGTATCGATGTCCAACGTAGCAGAATAAAGCGAACCGCCCGTGGCGCGAATAGTGACACGGCTATTTGTGGATCCGCGGCTGTCGCGTGTACACGCCGAGGAAAGTGGGCGAAAACACTTCGTGTGCCACGACGAGACAGCAAGACGCGCGAGATCTAACATTCTACCGTTTGCCGAGACGCTCGACAATCTTTTTCCGCAACTTTTTCTGCTTCCGTTTTTCCGTGGTCCGTTCGTCGAACGGTGAATCGGGCCGCGACAAAGAAATTCATTTCGCGCCGGACTCGATCGTTAATCGAATTAAAGTTCAATAGAGAGCGAGTTAACTGAGCAGGAAGATATCTGGGTTTACGGTTCGTACGACGACTCGCGTTGAATACTTTGAATACACGAGCATACGACGTGGGAATAGTACGAGGAACGTCGGAATAAGAATAGATTTATGTTGACTCACCCTTTGCGCTTTTCGCTTATCGGCCCGCTGGTTCTGGTGATAAATTCGGCTGAAATTACTGACGATAACAGGCACCGGTAAAGCGATCACAAGGACACCGCTAAGGGAGCATACACCCCCTACGATTTTTCCCGCGATCGTTTTCGGAACCATGTCACCGTACCTGTAACAGAAATACGATACCAATTGTTAGTAATCTATATCGGTAGAGAATGTTTATTCGTATGTATATCTTGTTATAGACAGATATGAGTTCATTAAAAGAATTAAAGGGAAGTATAAAGCAAGCTTTAGTGGACTTGAACCAAGTCTCTAGGCTCTCAAAAACTTTCGATTGGATCGAGCAACTTTTGTTCGTAACAATTTTTCACATAATGGTCGCACGTTTCAAGTTTCACAGTCGAGCCGCCGGTCCATTGGAGTCCCCGTCTGACGATAAGCGGACTAGTTCCACTTGCGCCCCACGCTTACTGCAGACTCAAACATGACTTACTAACTCCTACAATTACTGTCAGTCATATGTTTATAATAGTATACCATACACATAAGTATATTTATGATAGAATCATTAAAATAATTCAGTAAAAGTTCAATAAAAGTACCATACATATGTATATGTATATATATAAGTAGATAGATAATCGTAATCAATTGATATCATAAAAATAATTCAATAAAAGTTCAGTAAAACTACCATATGTATTAGTATTATTATAATGGAATCGTAATTATTAGCAGTTTAAATTAAAAAATTGAAAATTGTTTAAACTATAAGAGGAAAACGTATGAACTAACTTTGCTCAACTTGACTGATCTATCATGTATCACGTACAAGAATCAATGGATTCCTCGACAGTACTTACAATGTTCCTTCTTTTTCATTCTTGACAAAAACGTTCTTTAACAGTAGTTTTTAATTGAAAAATTCATTGAATTCTACCTTCTATTTCTTGCATGACTTTATGACTGGTTTACAATCACGAATCTCCTCAAGTAAATTACGATCTTCGAGTGCGATTTATAGGATAATTTGTAACACAAAATGCCGGTGAACTGATAATATAATAAAATTAAACAGCAGGAAAGAAGCAGAATTTAATGAAACTTTGTAGTAATTAAAAAAGTTTCCACAGAATGAATTCCACTTTCCATTTCTGCTATAGATCTGACCTAACTTTTTTCTGATTCGTAAATTCCTTCTTTTAATTTAACATAATCAAATAAAAAATATAAATTAAAGAGTTTAATTTTTCCCCTCTACGTAAATTCTTTTCAGCCAATAGAAAATACAAACTAAAGAAAGTTTAATTTTCTGCCTGTACGTAGATCCTTTGTTTTAATTTAACATAATCAAATAAAAAATACAAATGAAAAAGAATTTAATTGTCATAAATTATAAGAAAATGAAACGACGCTTCGTTGCGAGCAGAACAAAAATACTAGTAATAATTAGAAGAAATGAATGATTCGATTCGACGTTGTAGGAAAGGATTATCCCTCGTAGAATCGATGGAGACGTCGTCGTGCACTGTGTGCAAACTGACCGAGCTTAACGTCTTACCTCCGTAGAGGTGCCACGAGCTTGTCCCGCAAACGTCAAGCACGTCTGACACGGGTCCGACAACGTGATGTCTGATCAGCGCTATCTCGATTTACTAAGCGAATGCGAAACATCGTAAGCGCAGCACGTTTAGTTTTATACATTACAGAAATTTGTTGCACTATATTTTCTCTTCTAAATAAACAATATAACCATCAGACTGTCTTTATTCAAATATAATATTTAATATTAATGGTATCAATTAAAAAAATTAAGCTCAAATAAGAATATCTTACTTACCCATATATCTTTTTTACCCATTCGACCTCGTTATAAGTAATACGTAGTATAAATTTGACCCC
The DNA here is from genome assembly GCA_019453355.1 of Ceratina japonica. NCBI lineage: Eukaryota > Metazoa > Arthropoda > Insecta > Hymenoptera > Apidae > Ceratina > Ceratina japonica. The sequence goes on along the minus strand of SMSR01015879.1, from coordinate 86,138 downwards.
ACTTTTTTAAATATCTTCCATATATACACATACGTGATTGCGAAACCGAGGATACATTGCGATTTCGACAGGTGACGCGAATTAAATGTAAATTGACAACGGAAAAGTAGATTCGATGCTGAAATTAGATAGGAGATATCCGATAAAACGTAAACGCAATGCAACGAATGAAACTTGAAGCTTGGGCGAAATCGAATACCATTATTGAATTAAAGCTGGAAATAACAGGATAGTGGTATGACGAGTAGGCAAGAGAAAGAGGAATATTTTGATTGAAAAATACTCGATGCCGGAATAAAAATGGAACATACGGAGGCAGGTCTATTTTAACGAGAGAACAATATACCTAAGGATCTAACGGATCTTGTCTGAGGGTAAAGTAAACAATTTAGCAATGTTCTGTGAGCGCGACAGAGGAACGAGGCAGTCGGAGGACTTTTGTGAAAAACGTAAACGCCAATGACTCGCGGAGTCGTACTATACGCGAGTCCATTTTCGATAGAGGATACCCATGACCGTATCGTCCCTGCCAGCAGGTGGCCATGTTCCCAGATAACGACCCAACTCATTCATATTTCTCGACCAGGTGTGACTTGCATATCGCGAAAAAATCCAATAAACTCGCTACTAGTTCTCGAGGGAGGCCAATCGTATCTTCGACCCTTCCACATTCTAATACAATTATAAAATTCTTTATTATTTCCCGTTTTACTTTTATATTAATTTCTATAAAACATGATGATTCAGGTGTGACTTGCATATCGCGAAAAAATCGAATAAAGGCTCCAGTTATCCGAGGGAGACCAATCGTATCTTCGACCCTTCGACAGTCTAATAAAATCATAAAATTCTTTCCCATTTTATTTTTATATTAATTTCTATAAAATATGATGATTCAGATGTGACTTGCATATGCGAAAAAAATCCAATAAACCCGTTCCCCGCTATTCGAAGGAGGCCAATCGTATCTTCAACCCTTCGACAGTCTAATAAAATTATAATATCCTTTATTACTTCCCATGATATTTTTCTACTTTTACATCAATTTTTATGCAGTATAAGAATATAAATAAAAGAAATGCGAAAGGCTCTACTCAAAGGGGAAAAACAGAAAGCGGACACCACCGAGAAGGGTAAAAGGACTATAAGTGTAGATTCCGGTGGTCGTAACATGTTTGCGCCGATGCGGCACGGCACGGCTCGCATTAGCGGTTTCCACGTAATTACGGCTAGCCGCGCATGTAGGCCGATGCATTATTAAAAAGAGAAACGTGTGCGCTAATTGGCAACCGACGGTGCGCGGCTACCATCGCTTTGCCGGGTACCGGCCTAACGGAGAAGGAATTCACCAAGGAATTCATCGCTAGCCTCCGAAGTCAGCCGAAGAACGGCTCAATACATCTTTCTGACGATCTTCCTGCCACACACACAAGCAAATTAAATCAAATCTCTTTTCGCTCCAATTCGCGAGGCACAAATCGCCGGCTCTACACAGTAAATACCAGCTAGAGTCTAGGCTAAAAACGTGATTCCAACCGTTCATCAAACATTCAACGAACGATTTCGCTAATGCTCGTTTCGGGCTGACCGCAACGGTTTTAATTGGACGAGGCCAACAGAGGGAGACCGAGGAGAGGGAGAGGAGCGTACGTTCGGCGAGACTCGGAAAATCCAGGATGCGGTCACGATCCAGGTCGAGCGACGTGCTCCTGCGACGTATGCCGAATTAGTCGACGGCTCGTCGCGCGTCGTGCAGGCATCCGTGTCCCACGAGACGGAACGAAAGCGACGACGACGTGCGCGTCCCGGAAGGACCCCGGGAAACTGCGACATAATTCGATAAAGCTGAGAGGCCTACTAAGTCTGGCGACGATTGGCCCACTGGCGATGTTCGATATTACGCTTCTCGTGCCAGAGGCCACTTGGAAAATACCAACAAACACGACTCTGATTCCTGTTCCTTTCCCTACTTACGTGCCTAACAATGATTGATCCGCTTCCCATTAGGCCTTATATACGACGTCTACGCGTACAAGTAATTTATGAAGAGTATGTCTCATTGGCTTCACAATTATTCTATACCTCGCATCTAAGAATGGGAGACCTCGCTAAATTCCTCCCTAATGTTTCTATCTCGTGTACGAATGCGGAACATCGTTAATAAAAGCGACACGCGCACGTGTTTGCGTAAATAATCTCGCCCCCACGTTTTTCAGCGGTTTGTCCAAAACGAACGAGAAAATAATTGGCCGCCGCTTGTTCGCGGTTTTTGTCGTTGAATAACAACGTCCGATCGATCTGTACTGATCAATATTTCCCGGGACGAAAAGATTCACTGCATAAAACGTTAATTAAACCGTATTCGCTCTCGGGGCAAAACCTGAGTCCGAAAAAATTCTGGCAGCACTTCCATAAAGTTCCGTGCACTATCTGTGTAATATTGTTTAATTACGATGACTTATTTTTTTATGAATTCTACGGAATTTTGCGTTACGTCGCGATGAATTTCTAAGGGAGAGAATTCTCGTACGAAAAGAGAGGTAAATGATAATCGGCCTCGAGCCTCGATTGACCTATAATCGTAAAACGAGGGGGCGAACGACGCATTTGCACGCTCCTTCGGCAAATTGCTCGAAAATNTATGAGCCGAACATTCGAGCCGTGCGCGTGTACCGTGTACGTATATGTACGTTCGTATGCGCTCTAAACGGTTCGTCAACAATGCAGTACGATCGAAGAATAATTATTCATAATCAGTTATGCTTGTGAAATGGTTTGTTGGAAAGATATAGATTTTTATAATAGATATTTACGATATGTTGTGACATTTATAATATATACACAATGTGTCTCATCTAACTCGAGCATCTAAAATAGTTTTCTTGTTACGATAGAAAAAAATGTCAGAAAAAACATTACTTGGTTCGGAGGAACAAATATTGTGACGGTCAAAAAAATTTGTTCAAGATTAAATTTTTTGAGATTTCGAGGTCATCGAAGTTTTTTTAAATGGAATGATATATTTTTATTATCGTTATATGATAGCTGAGGTCAAGATGAATCCAATGATCTACAATATTTTGACCTTCACTTGACCCTAAATACGAAAAATTCATAAAAGTAAAACACTTGATGTAATGGTGAAATAACGATGGCAGGATAAATAATGAAGGAAAATTTGTTTATGTCGTTGTAATCGTTTTGGACACTTGTTGAAATAAATTTCCCTTCATTAGTTATTCTGTCATCGTTATTTTACTTNGTTAACCAATTTCCGCATGTGCTAAATTATAACACATGTGCAAGAGACGGTCCTTGCCTGACCTTGTCCCCTTCGGTCTGACAATGCATATTAATAAAATGCCTACACCTAAATATAAACCCGATCAATCGAGGTCCGCGTCATTACGACTTAGCGATATTAATTCACGTAACGCGCCGAAAATAACGCATGTCCGAGAAAGATGAGTCGAATGATAATCGCGTCGAACAGAGACAGGGAAAAAGGGAGAGCACGAAATAGTTGTAAATCT
>SMSR01015879.1:64534-78554 GCA_019453355.1 Ceratina japonica | reverse complement strand
CAAGAGAAAGAGGAATATTTTGATTGAAAAATACTCGATGCCGGAATAAAAATGGAACATACGGAGGCAGGTCTATTTTAACGAGAGAACAATATACCTAAGGATCTAACGGATCTTGTCTGAGGGTAAAGTAAACAATTTAGCAATGTTCTGTGAGCGCGACAGAGGAACGAGGCAGTCGGAGGACTTTTGTGAAAAACGTAAACGCCAATGACTCGCGGAGTCGTACTATACGCGAGTCCATTTTCGATAGAGGATACCCATGACCGTATCGTCCCTGCCAGCAGGTGGCCATGTTCCCAGATAACGACCCAACTCATTCATATTTCTCGACCAGGTGTGACTTGCATATCGCGAAAAAATCCAATAAACTCGCTACTAGTTCTCGAGGGAGGCCAATCGTATCTTCGACCCTTCCACATTCTAATACAATTATAAAATTCTTTATTATTTCCCGTTTTACTTTTATATTAATTTCTATAAAACATGATGATTCAGGTGTGACTTGCATATCGCGAAAAAATCGAATAAAGGCTCCAGTTATCCGAGGGAGACCAATCGTATCTTCGACCCTTCGACAGTCTAATAAAATCATAAAATTCTTTCCCATTTTATTTTTATATTAATTTCTATAAAATATGATGATTCAGATGTGACTTGCATATGCGAAAAAAATCCAATAAACCCGTTCCCCGCTATTCGAAGGAGGCCAATCGTATCTTCAACCCTTCGACAGTCTAATAAAATTATAATATCCTTTATTACTTCCCATGATATTTTTCTACTTTTACATCAATTTTTATGCAGTATAAGAATATAAATAAAAGAAATGCGAAAGGCTCTACTCAAAGGGGAAAAACAGAAAGCGGACACCACCGAGAAGGGTAAAAGGACTATAAGTGTAGATTCCGGTGGTCGTAACATGTTTGCGCCGATGCGGCACGGCACGGCTCGCATTAGCGGTTTCCACGTAATTACGGCTAGCCGCGCATGTAGGCCGATGCATTATTAAAAAGAGAAACGTGTGCGCTAATTGGCAACCGACGGTGCGCGGCTACCATCGCTTTGCCGGGTACCGGCCTAACGGAGAAGGAATTCACCAAGGAATTCATCGCTAGCCTCCGAAGTCAGCCGAAGAACGGCTCAATACATCTTTCTGACGATCTTCCTGCCACACACACAAGCAAATTAAATCAAATCTCTTTTCGCTCCAATTCGCGAGGCACAAATCGCCGGCTCTACACAGTAAATACCAGCTAGAGTCTAGGCTAAAAACGTGATTCCAACCGTTCATCAAACATTCAACGAACGATTTCGCTAATGCTCGTTTCGGGCTGACCGCAACGGTTTTAATTGGACGAGGCCAACAGAGGGAGACCGAGGAGAGGGAGAGGAGCGTACGTTCGGCGAGACTCGGAAAATCCAGGATGCGGTCACGATCCAGGTCGAGCGACGTGCTCCTGCGACGTATGCCGAATTAGTCGACGGCTCGTCGCGCGTCGTGCAGGCATCCGTGTCCCACGAGACGGAACGAAAGCGACGACGACGTGCGCGTCCCGGAAGGACCCCGGGAAACTGCGACATAATTCGATAAAGCTGAGAGGCCTACTAAGTCTGGCGACGATTGGCCCACTGGCGATGTTCGATATTACGCTTCTCGTGCCAGAGGCCACTTGGAAAATACCAACAAACACGACTCTGATTCCTGTTCCTTTCCCTACTTACGTGCCTAACAATGATTGATCCGCTTCCCATTAGGCCTTATATACGACGTCTACGCGTACAAGTAATTTATGAAGAGTATGTCTCATTGGCTTCACAATTATTCTATACCTCGCATCTAAGAATGGGAGACCTCGCTAAATTCCTCCCTAATGTTTCTATCTCGTGTACGAATGCGGAACATCGTTAATAAAAGCGACACGCGCACGTGTTTGCGTAAATAATCTCGCCCCCACGTTTTTCAGCGGTTTGTCCAAAACGAACGAGAAAATAATTGGCCGCCGCTTGTTCGCGGTTTTTGTCGTTGAATAACAACGTCCGATCGATCTGTACTGATCAATATTTCCCGGGACGAAAAGATTCACTGCATAAAACGTTAATTAAACCGTATTCGCTCTCGGGGCAAAACCTGAGTCCGAACAAATTCTGGCAGCACTTCCATAAAGTTCCGTGCACTATCTGTGTAATATTGTTTAATTACGATGACTTATTTTTTTATGAATTCTACGGAATTTTGCGTTACGTCGCGATGAATTTCTAAGGGAGAGAATTCTCGTACGAAAAGAGAGGTAAATGATAATCGGCCTCGAGCCTCGATTGACCTATAATCGTAAAACGAGGGGGCGAACGACGCATTTGCACGCTCCTTCGGCAAATTGCTCGAAAATTAACGATCTGATAGCCGATACCTATTCTCCCCCTGGGTTAATGAAAATTTTAAGCAAAGGCCGTTCCTTCGTGGACCGCCGCGTCGCGTCTCGTTTTCACCGAACGTGGGGAAAGAAAAGTTGACCCGACCTGATTACTTTATTCCATTTACCGTTCACTTTCTTCGTCGAATCGGAGGGACGGGAATCGTGATAGGAGCAGGAGAGAAAACTACTTTTCCACGTCGACGGATCCGATCTCCTCGCTTCCGGCGTAACCGGAAGTTCGACCTCGCCCACGAACGAGTTCGCCGTTCCTAATTTCTTTTCCCTTTTCCTCTTTCTCAATATTCCTTCAAAAGTGGCAGCGTTATCGCTCCTGGGACCGTGACGACTACGCGGAGGCATAATAAAACGGAACGATATCGCGGTTACAGTTCCCACAATTGCCCGAGCGATAGAACCGTCCTATTCATAAAAAAAATAACAGTTCATCGTCGAATGTTTCCTCCATTAGCGAGTAGAAGATCGATATGGAATTTTCATTATGCAGGAGAGATTGAACCGTTTTCGAACAAGATTAATTCCGACCGAGACAATGTCCCTTCTAGATTATTCTTGGCAGTGCGCAAGAAACGGTGCCGGCTCTATCCGTATGCCGGCGTGCATTAAAACTTATCGTGAAAATGACTTAACGAACTTTCGTAAAGACGATCGCTACGTAATTCGGTTAAAACCAGTTTCGTGTCGCGGAGCTGGCACGAGTTTCCGTCGGATCCCTGGAAAATTCAACTCCGTACGCGCTTCCCTTTTTAATCTCCCCGCGATGTGAGCAATTTTTCCCTCCATTACTCTGCCGCTGCCGACTGATACAACGTCGGAAAACGAAGACGAGCACGCACATACGCGTCGTAGCAATTTGAACGTAACACAGAAGTAACAGAAAAAGGTAATAAGGGATCAAGGGAATTTTGCCAATGTGTAATAGAGGCCGGCGAGCACAGCATTCCGGAGCGGCTCGCAGTCACGGAATAGCGAGCATCGCGGGCAGTTCCAAGAATACGGGAGGTTCGAAAACGAGAAATCGTCGCGAGTGACCATGCGTTTCTTTTTACGGCCGCCGGAACAGCTTGAAACTTTTTATGAGCCGAACATTCGAGCCGTGCGCGTGTACCGTGTACGTATATGTACATACGTTCGTATGCGCTCTAAACGGTTCGTCAACAATGCAGTACGATCGACCCGTTTCGTTAACTTTAACGCCCGTACTTTACCGCAGTAATAATAGAAACACACCGTGGTTGCCTCGATATACATATATCTCTCGTCGACGCTCGCTGCACCGATTCCTCCTCTCGCGTTCTGTCCCGTCGGCCCCGTCGACGGACTAAAATTAATTGGGTTGTGTCGTTCCTCCGCGCGAACGAATTTCCATCGGTCGACACACCGCGATTGATCGTCCCCCTTGTTCGACGGTCCCATTAACTTTAAGACAAATTAACACGGCCCGCCCCGGTCGAACGACGAACGCCAGATTCGACAAAACTCAAAGTCAAAGCGGACGAAATAAATTACCATTCAATCTGTGCGATTCACGCTAGTCGACATAGATTCACTCATATCGCATAAATTGTCGTTAATCAGTGGGACACGAATCGTCCCCGAGTTTGCGTCCCCTGTTTGCTTTCAATCAAGTTAAATCTGCGCACACAACTATGAACGAATCTTCTGAAGCTATGCGTTAGAGATAAAGCACGATTCAGACTAGACATTCCTGTGAGAGTCTGTATTTAGTACGTTCTAAAGATTCCACGAGTTCTGATCACACGACTGACTGAAATAGATAATGGCAGCGTTTAGTGCACTCGATATAACACTTTATGAGAGTATGTATTGTATTAATATTTCTTTCTCGAAATAAAGGGGAATTCAGACTATTGAGTACATATTTTATAAAGATTCCACTATTTCGATTCATATACGGTAGATTAAACTAGATAATGCTAGCGATTAGTGCATTCGATATGACAATTGATGAGCGTGTACATATATTGTATTAATATTTTTTTTGTCGAGATGAAGCAAGATTCAGATTAAATATTTCTATGGGAATACTGAGTATTTTCTAAAGATTCCACGAGTTTTGATCACACGATAGACTAAATTAAACAATGCTAGCGTTCAGTTCACTCGATACGACAATGTATGAAAGTACGTAGTTAGTATTTTCTTCTTTAGATAAAGTTCTGAATAACGAACTAATTTATCGCTATTCACATAGTTTTTCTCAACGACAATCACCCTGAATCTATCTAAAGAAAAATATCCTTCCTCATCTTTACCTCTGTCCCTATCTAATCATTCTATCCCAAACATTCCCTCTCCTCCCTTTTTTATCCATTGGACCCCGATTACTTATAGCAACTTGTTATACGAGCAATAAAAATTGTACGATTGGACAGACTTAAGAAATACGTACTTGCCTGCAGAGCTACACTGTCTACTAAAGTTCCTGGAGTTTTAACTTAAGAATTGTTATACTTAATTGCAATCTTGTTGAACAACAACACGATTCAATCTAAATATTCTTACAAGAGTATTGAGTGTTTTCTACAGATTCCACTACTTTTCTCCTCTCCTCTTATCAGATGATAGATTAAACTAGATAATGCTGACATTTAGTGCACTCCATACAGCAATGTATGAAAGCATGTATTTAGTATTTTCTAAAGATTCCATGAGTTCCGATCACACGACAGACTAAACTAGATAATACTGACGTTCAATGCACTCCATAAAGCAATTTATGAGAGTACGTATGTAGTATTTTCTAAAGATTCCGTAACTTCTGATCACAGGATCAAACTAGATAATGCTGGCGTTTAGTGCACTCCATATAGCAATTTCGAACCAGCTAAGAAAACATAGTAGGCTGAGAACTATGTAGCAAAATATTTTCGTATCTCGAATAACTCCGATCCCACCCAGCAGATCTTCGACTTATGTTTAAGTTCATCGACTTTACGTAGCTCAACGACTACAAGACAAGAACAGAAGAAAGGATCGGTAAACAGAGATTCCATCGATGCTTCTCGCTGTTAACGAGTTACGAAATTAATAACTCGGGGATCAGAGCTATCCTTAGAAAAACTCCGTTTGGCAAACTTGCAACGATAGGAGATATTAGCATCTGCTGTGGTTAAACCGTGCAAGTTAAGCTCGCCTAAGAGTCGATCGACCCTGATGAAACGGCCACTCGTAAATAATCCTCGCTCGAGCCTCGAGCTGGTTGATAATTAATAAAAGCGAACTGAGGCCAGGCGTGCTAATAAATTTCAGCCGTCACCCTTTGTGAATCATACTTTGAAACCGTCTCCAATAACCATAACCCTCCCAGGGGCTTCGAGAACTGAACGGTTCTTCCATACGCTATCAATTAAATCCGTCCGCTGCAGTGAGAAAAAAAACCGTGTTTAATAAAAGACCAGGGGTAACGATTTTTGCACTTTTTTCCATCCATTGTTTGCAAACGTGCTAACGAGAATCGAATCTAATGGATTCGAATTTATTATATTTGTAAAGCTGGCCGCAGGCGGGAAGAGCCGAAAAAAGAAGGCCGGGAAAAAGACGACAGGACGCGAGAAAGAATCGATCGAGACGTGAGAGAGGCGAGCGTGTTTGTTTCTCGTTGGCCGATGGTGCCGGTTAATAATGCAACCGGTCGATAAAAACGAAGTCCAGATCGCTCCTCCTCGAGCTTTGTTCGCAAACGATGTTCATCGTCGAAGCGCGTTGCACGGCGCTCTTTCATCGGCGGCAAGTGGAACAGTCGCCGCGCGATGGGACTGTCGTCAAATTAAAAGAATCTGAATGGGAGGACGCGATTTCTGGCTTTCCAGGACGTGTTTCGATTTCCCACGTGTCACGGGAACCGTAAAATTCTATACCGCGGATCTGCCGCCCACCGCGTTAGAAATGATCTCGAAAAAGGTAGAAGGCAATTGAACGAGTAGGAATAATTTTATTCTCGCGTGAGTAAAATAATTCTTTGTACATTTGCCAGTTCGTTCGTGGTATTAATAGTCCTCCACCTACCGCGACTATTTTCCTGCTATTTATTTATTTCCACGTCCCTCTTATCCGCCGCGTTCCGAGGAAATGAGAGAAAGAGAAGGTGTTTTCCAAGGCTCATCGGAAAGGCGTTAAAACTAGTCCGAGATGCAACGGGGCTATTAAAAGACGAACGGGTTTCCAGATTTTCGCCACGGTCCCTCCCCGCGTTGTACGAAAATAAAGCGCATTCTCACCTTGCGCGTATGCTCGTGCGTCAGCCTCGGCCGCGGTCCTGACGCGCCGATGACAAAGTCGCGACGGGACGAAGCCGTCGTCGGCGAAGCGGGACGAGCCGAAACGAGAATGAGCTTGGGACGGCGCGGGACGAGAGATCGATCAGGAGATACGAGGGAAAGCAAGATGGACCGGGTCGCGAAGGAAACAGTGCGAGTACTGAAAATAGAGAGCGAGCGTGGCCCGCTTTCCATCGCGTGAAATATTACCCCGCTCGAGNCCGCGCGATGGGACTGTCGTCAAATTAAAAGAATCTGAATGGGAGGACGCGATTTCTGGCTTTCCAGGACGTGTTTCGATTTCCCACGTGTCACGGGAACCGTAAAATTCTATACCGCGGATCTGCCGCCCACCGCGTTAGAAATGATCTCGAAAAAGGTAGAAGGCAATTGAACGAGTAGGAATAATTTTATTCTCGCGTGAGTAAAATAATTCTTTGTACATTTGCCAGTTCGTTCGTGGTATTAATAGTCCTCCACCTACCGCGACTATTTTCCTGCTATTTATTTATTTCCACGTCCCTCTTATCCGCCGCGTTCCGAGGAAATGAGAGAAAGAGAAGGTGTTTTCCAAGGCTCATCGGAAAGGCGTTAAAACTAGTCCGAGATGCAACGGGGCTATTAAAAGACGAACGGGTTTCCAGATTTTCGCCACGGTCCCTCCCCGCGTTGTACGAAAATAAAGCGCATTCTCACCTTGCGCGTATGCTCGTGCGTCAGCCTCGGCCGCGGTCCTGACGCGCCGATGACAAAGTCGCGACGGGACGAAGCCGTCGTCGGCGAAGCGGGACGAGCCGAAACGAGAATGAGCTTGGGACGGCGCGGGACGAGAGATCGATCAGGAGATACGAGGGAAAGCAAGATGGACCGGGTCGCGAAGGAAACAGTGCGAGTACTGAAAATAGAGAGCGAGCGTGGCCCGCTTTCCATCGCGTGAAATATTACCCCGCTCGAGATTTCATCCGCTCGCGAATCGGTTAAACGAAAGAGAAAACCGTGTGACATTTAAAAACCGCGTGGTAACGAGATCTGAAGAATAATTCTAAGAAGAGTATTTTCCCACGTGAAAGCGGGAATCGTCTTGAGAGAACGGAGGGGAAAGACGGAGTCGTTTCGGATTAAACGAGAGTCGAAATGGACCGGGTCACGAGCGTTCAACGAAAGAGGAAGAGAGGTGGGTCGACATCTTTAATGAGGGGCGCGCGCTGCGATGAACCAGCCGTACGTGACTTCCCTCGATTCTTTGGGCGGCAGCGTTTCATTCGTGACGCGGCGTTGCGAATCAAATTGCGGCCAACGAGGGACGCGAAATTGAGAGAACGATACCGTTACCGCAGCTTCGCCGATTAAAGCGTTGCACCGCGGTGTGACAAGGTGAAAGGAATCAGACGAGGGAAAAGGGATCCCCCTCTCGTCGAAGCAGCGAGCATAAGGAAATTTTAAGGATTCGAATCACGATGCGCCGCTTTTTATTTTCATATCGTCGTTCACTCTCTCTACCGCGAAATTGTTCCTTTTCCTCGTTTCCCAATCGCATTAACCCTTCGCCCGTCCTTCTCTTTCCCATCCCCCGGCGAGCACCAATTTCGCGCAATGAAAGCAATTTTATCTTCCTTACTACGTTACCTATTACATCCGTTGTTTCATTCTTCACTCTAAGTGTTTCCATTTAGATTCTCTAATCTATGTACAACCTATTCCACTGAAAGTTTCACATCCACCCATTTCCAGAACTACAGCTAGTTCTAAACTACGTCTCAGATAAAACTTAATGTCTGAGAAGGGATCTAATCATGGAACGTCTTATTAAATAGAGTAAATCTGACTTGAAATATTTTCCGCTACTTCAAGCAGAGTTCTAATCAAGTTTTAAAAATCCGATTTATACGTAAGAGGCAAATAATGAAAATTAATACAATTTTGACAATAGAAATCTCTATACCGCCTATCCAGCTAAAAGTCTCATATCCACCCATTTCCAGAACTATAACCAGTTCTAAACTACGTCTCAGATAAAACTTAATGTCTGAGGCGAGATCTAGTCATGGGACATCTTATTAAACATAGCGAATCTTATCTAAAGTATTTTTCGCTACTCCAAATGGATTTTAAATCATATTTGAAAAATAAGGTTTTTAAGTAACAGCTAAATAATGAAAATAAATGCGATTTTAACAATAAAAACATCAACTGGTAGTTTGAGACTTTTCTACGCTTTAAAGCATCACATCTGAGATACATTTCCAGCAAATTTAAATTGATAACGTTAAATTACATTCCCTAGCAAGCAAAGATTGTATCGTCCCTAACAGCTCTAACTGGATTAAACACGACAACGGCGGAGCAAGGAGAAACGGAAACCCCGGAAATATGAAACTCTGTTAATGAAATATCAGGTAATCCGGTTGGCTCGGGGAGCAGAATGAAAGAAAGCATCAGCGGACGGCCGATTGGTTCACGAACGACGTGACAAAAGTGTTGTACAAACTCTTACCACCACACGCAGACGAAATGATTTCGAAGCGATTGGGAAGTTCTATAAAACCGTATTCACGATTTATTCCCGGGAAAGTTTTACGGTTCGCGTTCCAATTAAAAATCCGAGGCTTCGCATAAAACCGCGTAGATCGAAGGTGCGACGAAGCGCCCAGCGATTGTCGAAACCTAATTATTTCGCAGACGTGTGCGTGCGCGTGTACGTAGAACTGGCTGCTGGTTGTACGAGATTCCAGATATGATTACGAATTCCGAGAATTAACAGACGAGAGGTAATCATCTCGGAAGCACGCAGGCCCGGGTTAATTCCGCAGGCAGATTAGGAATAATTGGGGACCGCCGCGTGTCACGATCATCCCCTAACGACTCCGTTTGCCGCCTGTCTCCGCGAAGGTGTAACTCGCTTGAATTACTATAGGCGGCATCGGGGTACCCTCGGTGATTAATCGGATATTAGACCTGCCCCCCCTCCCCCCCCCCCCCGAGAACGTGAACTTCCTCTTAGAATACCATTNGAAGTTCTATAAAACCGAATGCACGATTTATTCCCGGGAAAGTTTTACGGTTCGCGTTCTAATTAAAAATCCGAGGCTTCGCATAAAACCGCGTAGATCGAAGGTGCGGCGAAGCGCCCAGCGATTGTCGAAACCGAAACCTAATTATTTCGCAGACGTGTGCGTGCGCGTGTACGTAGAACTGGCTGCTGGTTGTACGAGATTCCAGATATGATTACGAATTCCGAGAATTAACAGACGAGAGGTAATCATCTCGGAAGCACGCAGGCCCGGGTTAATTCCGCAGGCAGATTAGGAATAATTGGGGACCGCCGCGTGTCACGATCATCCCCTAACGACTCCGTTTGCCGCCTGTCTCCGCGAAGGTGTAACTCGCTTGAATTACTATAGGCGGCATCGGGGTACCCTCGGTGATTAATCGGATATTAGACCTGCCCCCCCTCCCCCCCCCCCCCGAGAACGTGAACTTCCTCTTAGAATACCATTTCCCTCCTCTCCATTCTTTCCCCAGCCGTCCTTGATTTCTACCTGACAATCAGCAATTCGACGAAAGCAAAGAGAAACTTTTGCCACCCTTATAGATTCTATAAAGGGGTATCTATAAAGAAAGAGATCTGGGTAAATGGGTCGGGCATGTGGGAATCGTCGTAAAATTATCCAAAGGGCGCTATGGATAAACAGGTGAATCAGTGGCGTTGTTGAAGAATGTTTACAGAGTGACGTGCACATATGATATCGATCGAGAGGGAGGGGGAGGGAGAGAGAGAGAGAGGAAGCCGGTGATCCATGCAACAGCGATTTTTCCGCGGATAAAAAAGATACGTTGATCGGTCGCGATCCGCGATGGCTTTATTGCACCCCTTGCCCGAGGCTCGTGCAATAAAGGGTGAGACCAGCGAGATTGAAGCAAGGCTGGACTTGCGAGGAACGAGCTAAAGCTCCGTGTCCGCTCGCTTGCTTGCTCGCTCTCTCTCACCTCGCTCTTCCTTCCTCAGGCAATGGTGCAGCCTTCGCTATTTTCGTCTCGAACCTGCACGCTATTTATAAGTGTCATGCATTTACAGAACCGCGTTCTCTTACTCCGTAATCTATATATACACATATATACGTGTATATATAATGTATATTATTTCGACCATACAACGGGAAACCGTGAAACGACCGCAAATTAAATTCGTAATTACCAAGCAGGCTGCAAGGTATGAAGATAAACTATTTTACTTCCTTTCTTCCTCAAACGAGACGGGAAAAAAATAACTGGAGAAACAAAAAATTTCTTAACAATAATACTAAAGCTTAAATCCTGGCGTGCCAGATAATAATTTAGAAAGAAAAGGTTTCCAGTGTTGTACAAGATTTAATAGGGACTGTTTCTACGGTTACAATCAAAGTGAAATCGAAGATTTGGCCGAGCGTTATTTTAATTTCGACTGTGAATGAAACCGCAATTGAATGCTCTTTACTCCCGCTGAAGAAGTTCCTTTGCGGTTTCTACGCCTTTGCACAGGTAGCAGCTGCTTTAACGATGGTGTAATAACCACGTTCGACGAGCCAGAATGATCGCTAAAAGATAGGAAGGAGGTGTCGGAGGCTGCTCGGAAAGTCGTCGAGTCAGTGGGGGCTGGGTTTACGCGGCTGGGAATTCAAATGGAATCGCGGAGCCTCGTTCCATCCTGGCATCGATTAACCCTATTCTCACCCCTGACACCCGTCCGCCTAACACACGTCCTATCTCGCTCGTCCACGCGTATCTCGGAATTCTTCGCTCATAATTCATCATGTAGCCTTCGTGATCCATAACTCGCACGTGCATTACTCGCTTCGCGTTACGGTTACACTACGATATTTTTTCATCGATGTCGAAAATATTTATATAATTTATTATATTTATATTATTTATTGTATTATATGAATATTTATGTTATGAAAAGTAATACTGCAGCCTCTCGAGTTTCTGTCGTTTCATCTCTTGGAATATATATCTTTTTTATAACATCTTTTATCAGTGAATCAGAGCTTTTAGGAAAACACGTTAAAAATGAATTAATTAGAGGCGAGAGAAATTTAATTAACAAAGTGACCTAGATATTCGGCGTGTTGAACTACAGTATTTTTACTATTTTTCCATCGAACCAAAGTCGAAAATAAAATATTTATGTTATGAAAAGAAAAACTGAAACCTCTCGAATTTCTATCTATATAGTTTATTTGTTGAAATATATTTCTTTTATAATTGTATCTTTTAGCAGTGAGTAAGAGTTTTTAGGAAAAATGTTTAAAATAAATTAATAGGAAAAAATTCAACTAAAACCATAACTCAGATATTCGATGCGTGCTATAGTTGTAGCAATTGCAATATTTTTTCAGTCAAATCGAAAATAAAATATTTATACTACAAAAAGAAAAACTGAAATCTATCAGTTTCTATCGCTTTATTCCTTGATGTATATATTTTTCTTATAACTATACGTTTTATCAGTGATTAAGAGTTTTTATAATAGGAAAAAACGTTTAAGATGGATTGATTGGATACGAGAGAAATTTAATTAACAAAATGACTCAGGTATCTCTCCGATACCATATCTTTAATTAGCCGTCGAGAGTGACGTTTCTGATTTACGCGATCACTTCGCAGCCCTCTAGAATATTAGCTCCCCTTGCTAATTATTATTGCTCGACAAGATTGATTGCAAATCGACAGTGAATCCTCATCAATGTACGATAATCGATCAATACGTTACACAACGAGATTCGGTCGAAGATGGCCGATTATGTTATAACTTAAGTCCGAATTTCGCGGTTCTATTTGAGTTCCAAACCACACAAGCCTTACACTCGCAAATCATTGGCTTTTCGCTTTGAGAGAGCTAGTCTACCTAAACGGCATATTCGATTTCGACATAGGGCGCTGAAGCATCCTGCTTTTACACGCTATTGCCTATTCTCTACCCTAAAAACTTTAGTATTGATTTTGGTGCCTCAACGACTTACAAAGTTAGGGACAGTGTGGGTACACCTTGTTCTTCCACCGGACTAAACCGAATATCAAAAGATACAAATGCTTATACAACAAACGCCGGCGGTCACGCCGCATTCATGTCAAGGTGTATTAGATAAGATAAAATTAGCTGGACATCGGGCTCGAACATGCGATCAGAGCTGTTAAACAGTAAAGAATACTCGCGACTTTTAACGTGACAACGAACAAACGATAAAATATTGTGTACATGTTTCCAAGCTATCGAGTGGTTTCCTAGCAAAAAGATTCTGAAGCCAGTCGCGGCCCCGATAACTCGGACATCTGTTATCGATAGAAATATTCGATTCGGATCGCAGCGGCAAAACGAATGGGGCTGTCGGTTGGTCGTTCGCGTGACAAACATGAAAAGAGCAATGTGGAACGTGACTATCTGGACGAGAGTTAAACGCGTTCTGAAATTATAACAGTGGGTACACAGAATGGAAAGTGACAACGTTTGGCCAACGACCAAGTTGGACAGATATTGTCACCGGAGCCGATTAATGAATCGGCCGGTCCTCTGTTCCTTCAGAATTCGAGAAATCGCGGTTAATTTTCAGGGAGGAAACGCTCCTAAATTTTGTATAACAATCGCAAATGGATCGCAGGCACATATGTGTGCAACCTTCCACCGACGAATGAATCACGCGATCGGAAAAAAAAAAATAGAAAGNGTCACGCCGCATTCATGTCAAGGTGTATTAGATAAGATAAAATTAGCTGGACATCGGGCTCGAACATGCGATCAGAGCTGTTAAACAGTAAAGAATACTCGCGACTTTTAACGTGACAACGAACAAACGATAAAATATTGTGTACATGTTTCCAAGCTATCGAGTGGTTTCCTAGCAAAAAGATTCTGAAGCCAGTCGCGGCCCCGATAACTCGGACATCTGTTATCGATAGAAATATTCGATTCGGATCGCAGCGGCAAAACGAATGGGGCTGTCGGTTGGTCGTTCGCGTGACAAACATGAAAAGAGCAATGTGGAACGTGACTATCTGGACGAGAGTTAAACGCGTTCTGAAATTATAACAGTGGGTACACAGAATGGAAAGTGACAACGTTTGGCCAACGACCAAGTTGGACAGATATTGTCACCGGAGCCGATTAATGAATCGGCCGGTCCTCTGTTCCTTCAGAATTCGAGAAATCGCGGTTAATTTTCAGGGAGGAAACGCTCCTAAATTTTGTATAACAATCGCAAATGGATCGCAGGCACATATGTGTGCAACCTTCCACCGACGAATGAATCACGCGATCGGAAAAAAAAA
>SMSR01015879.1:1513-64524 GCA_019453355.1 Ceratina japonica | reverse complement strand
ATACTGCAGCCTCTCGAGTTTCTGTCGTTTCATCTCTTGGAATATATATTTCTTTTATAACATCTTTTATCAGTGAATCAGAACTTTTAGGAAAACACGTTAAAAATGAATTAATTAGAGGCGAGAGAAATTTAATTAACAAAGTGATATTCGGCTTGTTGAACTACAGTATTTTTACTATTTTTTCATCGAACCAAAGTCGAAAATAAAATATTTATGTTATGAAAAGAAAAACTGAAACCTCTCGAATTTCTATCTATATAGTTTATTTATTGAAATATATTTCTTTTATAATTGTATCTTTTAGCAGTGAGTAAGAGTTTTTAGGAAAAATGTTTAAAATAAATTAATAGGAAGAAATTCAACTAAAACAATAACTCAGATATTCGATGCGTGCTATAGTTGTAGCAATTGCAATATTTTTTCAGTCAAATCGAAAATAAAATATTTATACTACAAAAAGAAAAACTGAAATCTATCAGTTTCTATCGCTTTATTCCTTGATGTATATATTTTTCTTATAACTATACGTTTTATCAGTGATTAAGAGTTTTTATAATAGGAAGAAACGTTTAAGATGGATTGATTGGATACGAGAGAAATTTAATTAACAAAATGACTCAGGTATCCCTCCGATACCATATCTTTAATTAGCCGTCGAGAGTGACGTTTCTGATTTACGCGATCACTTCGCAGCCCTCCNTACTTGTTTTATTGTGTATAAAATTCCGCAGTCTAGTAATTACTCACACCCTCCGCGGCGAGCAACTTCCATTTTATTTTATCGTTCACACTCGATCCGCGTGAAAGCCGTTCGAAATTTCCTAGNCTAGTCTACCTAAACGGCATATTCGATTTCGACATAGGGCGCTGAAGCATGCTGCTTTTACACGCTATTGCCTATTCTCTACCCTAAAAACTTTAGCATTGATTTTGGTGCCTCAACGACTTACAAAGTTAGAGACAGTGTGGGTACACCTTGTTCTTCCACCGGACTAAACCGAATATCAAAAGATACAAATGCTTATACAACAAACGCCGGCGGTCACGCCGCATTCATGTCAAGGTGTATTAGATAAGATAAAATTAGCTGGACATCGGGCTCGAACATGCGATCAGAGCTGTTAAACAGTAAAGAATACTCGCGACTTTTAACGTGACAACGAACAAACGATAAAATATTGTGTACATGTTTCCAAGCTATCGAGTGGTTTCCTAGCAAAAAGATTCTGAAGCCAGTCGCGGCCCCGATAACTCGGACATCTGTTATCGATAGAAATATTCGATTCGGATCGCAGCGGCAAAACGAATGGGGCTGTCGGTTGGTCGTTCGCGTGACAAACATGAAAAGAGCAATGTGGAACGTGACTATCTGGACGAGAGTTAAACGCGTTCTGAAATTATAACAGTGGGTACACAGAATGGAAAGTGACAACGTTTGGCCAACGACCAAGTTGGACAGATATTGTCACCGGAGCCGATTAATGAATCGGCCGGTCCTCTGTTCCTTCAGAATTCGAGAAATCGCGGTTAATTTTCAGGGAGGAAACGCTCCTAAATTTTGTATAACAATCGCAAATGGATCGCAGGCACATATGTGTGCAACCTTCCACCGACGAATGAATCACGCGATCGGAAAAAAAAAAATAGAAAGGACGCTTTGCCCGCTGTAATTCTAGGCTATCTGAAATCATCGTCACGACAGTTGAACGGGCATTTACACGGTTGTTACGGGTGTTTAAGCCGTCGCACGCGACACAATTAACACATGAGGTCTGAGCTCGGTTTACCTGGCCGCGATACGTGGTTCAGTTTCAGTAATTAAGAGATTCCCACGAAAATTGCTATCTTCCGTGTGTTAAGCCAATTACGCTTCTCGCGCTTCCCTCAAATTTTTTTTCACCTCTCTTTTACGATTTAGTTATTCATCTTCCTTCTGTTGCAATTTATACTTCATACTAATCTGATATTGGCACACAGCATCTAATGAACGTCGCGTATCAAATTGTAACTTTTGTAAATTGATGAATGATATTAGTTTCATAAAACAAGATTAAGAATAAATAAATCAATAAATTTACTGACTGACAAATTAATAAGAATAATTTCTATTCTCAAAGAAGTAGATTTATCAAGGAATTTGACATTATCGAACTCTATTAGATACTGCTTTATAAATTAATGAGAATTATAGAGTAGGAACGTATATTTATGTGTACATGTATAGGGAAAAAATTTGAGAAGGTTTCGCGAGATTCTTGAGCTTATTAGCAGTAGCATTGATTTAGACTTATGTCTGGGTGTTACAATTTATAAACTGACAACTTAACAAAAATAATTTCTATTTTTTTAAATTAAGCTTCGTAAAAGAATTTGCTATTATCGAAACCTATTGGATACTCCTTCACAAATTAATGAGAATTATACAACATATATAGATATACGTATAAGAGAGGAATTTGAGAAGTTTTCGGGAAATCCTCGAGCTTATTGGCAGTAGCATTGATTTACATTATGGTTCGGCGTTACGGTGTGTCTTCTCTTTTTATCCCGTTCGCCTTTATTCGTGCTCGTGCGCCGTAAAGATGGTGAAAAAGAGAGAGGTGGACTGGCTCCCGTCCAACAACGCGGAAAGGAAAGGAACTGGAGAAAGAAGGATTCGAAATCGATGCCCGGCCATCGTTTTTGTACTTTCCGAACCAAGTCTTGAAACCCTCTGCTTTGCAACCCTTTCGGCCCTCTCGAACGCGACGCTCCACCTTAGAAGCTCTATTTTCTAACTCTGAACTCTCTACAGGATCAACTCCCTCCGATCAGCTCTTCCTTCAGTCCACGTTTTTCTATATTCTTTGTAACGCAAAGCGACCCTGGATTTCTGCCGCTGAACCGATCTCGCTTAACAATCCATTTCATAGTTCGCTTCTCCTTGGTCACAGATAGACGACAGATTTTATATATTTATAAAAGAACTGAATCTCCAGAAATTGTGAATGTAATGTACAATACTATTTAGAATATAAAAAACTGAATCTATGTTTCAATGTTTAAAAAAACGTTTCTCTGTAAAACGTTTTTTAAATTGATAACTGAAACGTCTCATTTGTCATAAAAATCCGCAGTCTAGCGACGGATATATAAATGCCTTCTCGAACCCCGATTCTTGTAAAAAGAATTTTACTTCGGGTTGTACTAAGAAGAAACTTTGTCTCGAAAACCACGTCCGTGCACTTGAAACAGACCCGACATAAAATCAAGATATAAATCTTCTCTGGCCGGTTTCCTCGACGAAAAGACCGGAGGAGATGCGGTCGAAGGTTCCCGTTAAAAGTATTCTACCCGCGCCAAAAATACGAATTACCGTTCTAAAATAAACAGTCCCCAGCACACCACGGGAGAAGCCGAGGTGAAAATTCGACGAAACTCGTCGTCCGACCCTCGGCGTAATTTTTATTCCGATTTCCCGCGTCGATTAACCAGCTCGTAGACGTCGAGAAACTGATCGGACCGTAAACCGTGAAGGAGGCCGCTAATGAGAAAGGGCAGTTCTGCCTCAGAGA
The DNA here is from genome assembly GCA_019453355.1 of Ceratina japonica. Lineage (NCBI taxonomy): Eukaryota > Metazoa > Arthropoda > Insecta > Hymenoptera > Apidae > Ceratina > Ceratina japonica. Next base: position 60,967 of record SMSR01015879.1, on the reverse strand, counting down.
GAGTTCCGCGCTCGATTGACCGTTAAATGTCAATGAGAAATATTATTTTTAGGCGTCTGATCGCCCCGTCCGGTAAACTTCGCCTGAATTTAATTCCGCCGAGCGACTATGCGGTTATACAGGCTGTCCGGGCCGACCCTCTCCTTAATCTCCCGACTGGAAACCGTCCATTGAGTCTGGACCAGCAGGATATCAGTTCGGAGCGGACGCAAATGCCAGAGCATAAATTCGGTCGATCCGACTCGGCCGATTTCGTGCAATTCGAACTTTACGGCCACTCTTCGATCAAACTTTCGCGACGACAGCAACGACGGGACGACCCGACTTAGTTTCTGGACAGACGAATTTACTATCTGTTTGGGTAGTTCTCTGGGACGAGTACGCAGAAGGAAACGGAGCAGGACACGGGTCTTGCGCAGTCCGTTTGCTGCGCTAAACGCTGCTTCCGGTCCCGAGGAGCCGTACTTGGAGGACGGCCAACGGAGGTTCCGCGTGGCGGAGACCACGCCGAGGCGGTCGAACGAGAGGAATTGGTTAAGGTTAAATCATCATCGAAAATCGTCTGTCGGGGAAACAGCAGACGATGCGCCACACGGCTTACCGTCCGAAATTTACGAGCTCTATGATTACTGACTCAATACGAGGAGATCAGAATCGACGATCGATCGGCTCTATTAAATTTGCTAAACCGATCGGCTTTCGTAAATTACAGTTTAACTTCTGGCAGGAATCCAATCTTCTACTTTCCATTAATATTTTAATAATGCCGTATCTCATTCCCGACTTTAGAGCGTACTCCTGCGAGCATAAATATGGTCGCGTTGGCGATGGCCGGCTGATCGAACTCGGTAACGATCGAAGTAAATAGAGAAATAGTTGCTAAACGATGCGGAAACGATTGTTTAATAGACGAGAAGGGCGAGAGGTCCCGGGTTCGGGTCGAGGAGATGATTTTCCGAGCGAGAAAGGAAACAGCGGTGAAAAGGGGATGAGAATTTCTGTCAGAAGCAAGCCCCAACCCTTTTGCGCCAAGTTACCGCCATAATCGAGAAAGCCGTGTTGCTGTCGAGCAACTGGGTCATTCCTAACAAAGTGAGTCAGCCGACTTCGGCCGAGCCCTGACCAAAACTTTCTACCGGTCGTCCTCCCAGCTACATACGCAGAAATTGTATAAAGCATCAATTACACACATTAGAAATAGCTAATCAGATTAATTCATTCATTACGCCTGTCGAACGTGTTAGACAAAGATGTATGACTTCGTAAGTAACAGTGGGTATGGACATGGACGCTCGAACTAATAACGAATGATTTGTATCGGCCGCTTTATTAACTTTTCTATTACGCATTTCGACTCCGCCCAAACTGGTGCACGGTGCCTCCGAGCAAGCAGATCGATAGAGACATAGACGTAGGAAGAGGTAGGTCATGGAAGATTCTATGGGGTGTGTACGTCGATCCGTCGATAGAGGCGAGCAGCGAGGAAGGGGTGTCATCCCCCTGAAACCTAAAAATTCTATTGCCCCATTCGATCCGAGTCGACCGAAAAGGAAAAGGAAACGAGCAGCCATGATCATGAATAATGCTCTGACTCTGGAAGTTATAGAAACGTTTCTTTCCATTGTTTTTCCTTGTTATTTCTCTTACTCCTGACTGCTAAAGCTGACCCTTCGTCCGGCGGAGACAAAGGAAAGAAGGAGTCAAAATACTTTCGACCGCAGGGCAATCTTGTTTAAACTTTGACGCTGGATACCGTGGATTTCCTTCGCCCGCTTCAGTTCACAAGTTCCCTCGTTTGTTAGGCCGAACAAAGCCAAAACGAGCGGACCGCTGCTCGAGGTCTCGCACGACTCGGACCATAAAATCTCTAACCGGTCCACAACAGTTTTTCTCTTGATTCCATGAACCATCAGAGCAGAAAGAAAAGCAACCCTGAATCCGAAATAGCAATGAAACGGTAGATCGCTTGTGTTTTAAAGAACCGAGGCGTATCTCGAAACGCGCGTTCGCCTGTGATTCCACGAGATTTAAATAACGGTGATACGAATCTAGTATCGGTTCATGAATCCCGGGAGCTCGTTCATCGACGAACGTAAACGAAACTCCTTTCTCGTTCGAACTATTTCGGTTTTTTGACGGTCGCTTCATGAATTGAAAATCACTGCTTGTTAACGCCGTCCGACGGAAATGAACGGCTTCGTGGCCCGCGAACGGGGCTACGGGCTTCGAACAAATCATTTTTCCAATAAAAATTCTTGATCGTCCTTTCACCGGCGAAATGGAGGAGTGCTCGTTTTTCGAAATCCATCGTCCTCGGCTCGTCGAACGAGAACGTAACGAGAGGAGGAATATTCCGTCGAGAGACGAACTTTCCTTAGAAAGTAAAACCGTCCTTGCGTGACCTTAACAGGTTGGATAAGTATGCCAAAGGGCGTGTCCTGGCTATTTGCGGGGCTGAACCGTATAAATCACGCGTTTTTTCCTCGGGAGACCGTCCACCCCCGCCGCGGGCGAAAGTAGGTGAACGACAGATATTTTACAGACGATGCATCGATGACGGGGAAAAGCAGTGAAATCAACGGGAAGGGGAACAGTTGTAAATGGTAGGAAAGGAGATTGGATATCGAGAATCGAATAGACCCTGCTTGCAGAATTTAGTTCAAATCTATTTGAAACGTAAAAAACGGGGGCGTAGGAAAATAAACGGAAGAGCTACGATCGTCATCGATGAAACCTTCAAGAAATCAACGAAACTAGTGAATCATAACCGGACGCTGACGCGTTCTCCTGGTCCGCGTGTTCCACTTGCGAATTTTGATTCCACGCTGTGAAAACGAATTGAAAATATCGGAGAGCCGTGGCAGAAATGAATTTAAACAAGAATTTAGCATCGGGCACCGGACANCGTGCAATTCGAACTTTACGGCCACTCTTCGATCAAACTTTCGCGACGACAGCAACGACGGGACGACCCGACTTAGTTTCTGGACAGACGAATTTACTATCTGTTTGGGTAGTTCTCTGGGACGAGTACGCAGAAGGAAACGGAGCAGGACACGGGTCTTGCGCAGTCCGTTTGCTGCGCTAAACGCTGCTTCCGGTCCCGAGGAGCCGTACTTGGAGGACGGCCAACGGAGGTTCCGCGTGGCGGAGACCACGCCGAGGCGGTCGAACGAGAGGAATTGGTTAAGGTTAAATCATCATCGAAAATCGTCTGTCGGGGAAACAGCAGACGATGCGCCACACGGCTTACCGTCCGAAATTTACGAGCTCTATGATTACTGACTCAATACGAGGAGATCAGAATCGACGATCGATCGGCTCTATTAAATTTGCTAAACCGATCGGCTTTCGTAAATTACAGTTTAACTTCTGGCAGGAATCCAATCTTCTACTTTCCATTAATATTTTAATAATGCCGTATCTCATTCCCGACTTTAGAGCGTACTCCTGCGAGCATAAATATGGTCGCGTTGGCGATGGCCGGCTGATCGAACTCGGTAACGATCGAAGTAAATAGAGAAATAGTTGCTAAACGATGCGGAAACGATTGTTTAATAGACGAGAAGGGCGAGAGGTCCCGGGTTCGGGTCGAGGAGATGATTTTCCGAGCGAGAAAGGAAACAGCGGTGAAAAGGGGATGAGAATTTCTGTCAGAAGCAAGCCCCAACCCTTTTGCGCCAAGTTACCGCCATAATCGAGAAAGCCGTGTTGCTGTCGAGCAACTGGGTCATTCCTAACAAAGTGAGTCAGCCGACTTCGGCCGAGCCCTGACCAAAACTTTCTACCGGTCGTCCTCCCAGCTACATACGCAGAAATTGTATAAAGCATCAATTACACACATTAGAAATAGCTAATCAGATTAATTCATTCATTACGCCTGTCGAACGTGTTAGACAAAGATGTATGACTTCGTAAGTAACAGTGGGTATGGACATGGACGCTCGAACTAATAACGAATGATTTGTATCGGCCGCTTTATTAACTTTTCTATTACGCATTTCGACTCCGCCCAAACTGGTGCACGGTGCCTCCGAGCAAGCAGATCGATAGAGACATAGACGTAGGAAGAGGTAGGTCATGGAAGATTCTATGGGGTGTGTACGTCGATCCGTCGATAGAGGCGAGCAGCGAGGAAGGGGTGTCATCCCCCTGAAACCTAAAAATTCTATTGCCCCATTCGATCCGAGTCGACCGANAACGAAAGAGGAAGAGAGGTGGGTCGACATCTTTAATGAGGGGCGCGCGCCTTGCTCGCTGCGATGAACCAGCCGCACGTGACTTCCCTCGATTCTTTGGGCGGCAGCGTTTCATTCGTGACGCGGCGTTCCGAATCAAATTGCGGCCAACGAGGGACGCGAAATTGAGAGAACGAAACCGTTACCGCAGCTTCGCCGATTAAAGCGTTGCGCCGCTGTGTGACAAGGTGAAAGGAATCAGACGAGGGAAAAGGGATCCCCCTCTCGTCGAAGCAGCGAGCATAAGGAAATTTTAAGGATTCGAATCACGATGCGCCGCTTTTTATTTTCATATCGTCGTTCACTCTCTCTACCGCGAAATTGTTCCTTTTCCTCGTTTCCCAATCGCATTAACCCTTCGCCCGTCCTTCTCTTTCCCATCCCCCGGCGAGCACCAATTTCGCGCAATGAAAGCAATTTTATCTTCCTTACTACGTTACCTATTACATCCGTTGTTTCATTCTTCACTCTAAGTGTTTCCATTTAGATTCTCTAATCTATGTACAACCTATTCCACTGAAAGTTTCACATCCACCCATTTCCAGAACTACAGCTAGTTCTAAACTACGTCTCAGATAAAACTTAATGTCTGAGAAGGGATCTAATCATGGAACGTCTTATTAAATAGAGTAAATCTGACTTGAAATATTTTCCGCTACTTCAAGCAGAGTTNTGGGTCATTCCTAACAAAGTGAGTCAGCCGACTTCGGCCGAGCCCTGACCAAAACTTTCTACCGGTCGTCCTCCCAGCTACATACGCAGAAATTGTATAAAGCATCAATTACACACATTAGAAATAGCTAATCAGATTAATTCATTCATTACGCCTGTCGAACGTGTTAGACAAAGATGTATGACTTCGTAAGTAACAGTGGGTATGGACATGGACGCTCGAACTAATAACGAATGATTTGTATCGGCCGCTTTATTAACTTTTCTATTACGCATTTCGACTCCGCCCAAACTGGTGCACGGTGCCTCCGAGCAAGCAGATCGATAGAGACATAGACGTAGGAAGAGGTAGGTCATGGAAGATTCTATGGGGTGTGTACGTCGATCCGTCGATAGAGGCGAGCAGCGAGGAAGGGGTGTCATCCCCCTGAAACCTAAAAATTCTATTGCCCCATTCGATCCGAGTCGACCGAAAAGGAAAAGGAAACGAGCAGCCATGATCATGAATAATGCTCTGACTCTGGAAGTTATAGAAACGTTTCTTTCCATTGTTTTTCCTTGTTATTTCTCTTACTCCTGACTGCTAAAGCTGACCCTTCGTCCGGCGGAGACAAAGGAAAGAAGGAGTCAAAATACTTTCGACCGCAGGGCAATCTTGTTTAAACTTTGACGCTGGATACCGTGGATTTCCTTCGCCCGCTTCAGTTCACAAGTTCCCTCGTTTGTTAGGCCGAACAAAGCCAAAACGAGCGGACCGCTGCTCGAGGTCTCGCACGACTCGGACCATAAAATCTCTAACCGGTCCACAACAGTTTTTCTCTTGATTCCATGAACCATCAGAGCAGAAAGAAAAGCAACCCTGAATCCGAAATAGCAATGAAACGGTAGATCGCTTGTGTTTTAAAGAACCGAGGCGTATCTCGAAACGCGCGTTCGCCTGTGATTCCACGAGATTTAAATAACGGTGATACGAATCTAGTATCGGTTCATGAATCCCGGGAGCTCGTTCATCGACGAACGTAAACGAAACTCCTTTCTCGTTCGAACTATTTCGGTTTTTTGACGGTCGCTTCATGAATTGAAAATCACTGCTTGTTAACGCCGTCCGACGGAAATGAACGGCTTCGTGGCCCGCGAACGGGGCTACGGGCTTCGAACAAATCATTTTTCCAATAAAAATTCTTGATCGTCCTTTCACCGGCGAAATGGAGGAGTGCTCGTTTTTCGAAATCCATCGTCCTCGGCTCGTCGAACGAGAACGTAACGAGAGGAGGAATATTCCGTCGAGAGACGAACTTTCCTTAGAAAGTAAAACCGTCCTTGCGTGACCTTAACAGGTTGGATAAGTATGCCAAAGGGCGTGTCCTGGCTATTTGCGGGGCTGAACCGTATAAATCACGCGTTTTTTCCTCGGGAGACCGTCCACCCCCGCCGCGGGCGAAAGTAGGTGAACGACAGATATTTTACAGACGATGCATCGATGACGGGGAAAAGCAGTGAAATCAACGGGAAGGGGAACAGTTGTAAATGGTAGGAAAGGAGATTGGATATCGAGAATCGAATAGACCCTGCTTGCAGAATTTAGTTCAAATCTATTTGAAACGTAAAAAACGGGGGCGTAGGAAAATAAACGGAAGAGCTACGATCGTCATCGATGAAACCTTCAAGAAATCAACGAAACTAGTGAATCATAACCGGACGCTGACGCGTTCTCCTGGTCCGCGTGTTCCACTTGCGAATTTTGATTCCACGCTGTGAAAACGAATTGAAAATATCGGAGAGCCGTGGCAGAAATGAATTTAAACAAGAATTTAGCATCGGGCACCGGACACACGCCGTGCTCTCTATGACTCCAATTAACCTGCGCCTTCCTCTGTTCCGACCCAATTATTCGCAATTTCCAGGCCGATCGAACTATTCCAGCGCAAGGAACATTCCTCCGAGCGAAACTATCGCCGGACGTCCGACGGATACGAGTTCCACGTCCGCGGAACGCGCGGAATCAAAGGATTCGGTAAACATTCCCGTTTCGTTTCTCGAGGGAAATATGAGTCCTCGCCGAGGACTCGATAACGACTCTTTTAATTAGATAAATATCAACCGATCTCCGAACCAGATTCATCGAGGACTTTTGATCGCGGAACGAAACGGGAAAGAAGATACGTAATTCCGGCATGAATGTTTCCCTCATCTGGTTTCCCTTTTCAGAGGAAAAGCTTCCGAGCAGAAAAGCAATAGCTGGAAAGCGCACCAGTCATTCGGTAGAGGAGAGCGTACCTCCGATCCTTTTATCCCGCTCCCATCATCGTAACGAACCCATGCATCGCGGACGTCGAGCCAACGTAGAAAAGCTCTCAAAGTTCCCCCCTGTTTTCTCAATTCCCCGAATGGTTTATCATAGTCAGCTACGAAAAAGTATCGATATTTTTAAATACGCCGCTTAAGGATCAGGTGCCTCGCGCCACTATAAAGTCCCGACTAAGAGACTATTAAACAACGGTATAATTCATGGTCACAATACGCACTTTGCAAAAAAAGCTATTCTATGTTACGTATTCTGAATTTGTATCATGGGAGTTGGGAATTTTACGGTACGCGTTAACGTGGAGTGCGCGACAAAATTTCCATGATTTGAATCGCTGATGGATTCGCAGGCAATCGGCTTGCCCGTTGTAATACACCGATGACAGGACCTCCATTAGCATTTTATTGAGGACCATAGGCAGCTTGTTGCATTGATTGCTCACCGGCCATCAGTTCCCCTCCTACGCTCATTCCCGATCGAGCGCCACGAATGGATCAAGCAAAATAAAATAATCAAAAAATGATCTTTCCCCGATCACGATATACAGAATCATACTGTTAACTCTTTCGCTGTCGAGCAAAAATTAATATTGCCAAAAATCAAGTGAAAAGTGAAAGTATGACGTAGTCAACTCAGGATTCAAGCTAGTATGTGTCGCTGATAATAGGAATGGAACTTATGGACACTTGATTTACTATTTTTCTTTTTGTAAAATGATGTAGCAGAATTTTTTATAAAAATTTGCGTATGAAACGTTTTATGAGGTCCCAAAATGATAGACACTGTTATTTACAATACCCCTTTTTGTAAAATGAAGCATCAGACTCTTCTACGAAAATTTTGTGAATTTGGTGTCATTCTTAAAAACCTGCTTATGAAACATTTTGTCAAGATCTCAAAAAGTTCTTCTGATTTAATCTGTCATACCGGATACCCGATTCTAAATGTTAAAAACCTGATTCCAAATTCGGATTCAGCGAAGAAAACCTTGATCGACCTCAAGAACCGTATGATCAGATGAAGTGAGGGCAAACAATATGAAAAATGGCACGAGCTCGCGTAGCTGAGAGCGAAAGGGTTAATGACGTCGGGACAAAAATTCGTGACGTTGAACTTTTCTCTTTCAAATCGATCTGGCCCGTCGACGGGTTAAGCAATTCAGATGGACAATCGCGAACGTTAATGGAAAGTAAGCAAAAATAATGGGGCAACAATATAGCGCGTGTAGCTAACTGTCCTGAGCCAAAGTTTGTGTCCGATTTTTATAGAAGGACCAAATCTCATCGTACTTTGGCATAGATGTTTGTCTTGGCATTATGTTACGAAACTATTGAAAGATAGTACTCTCACAAGTCTCAGACTCTGTTGATTTAAATCGATTTGTGCATAAGAGTTGTTTTTCAATATAAAGAAAGGAACATTCATTTTCATCATATTATACAAATTTCGAAAGAGACTGAGTGTTGGAATTGTAACAAAAAGTTTGCACATATGTATATTCGGAACCTACTAGAATGTCTAAAGAAATTAAGTCCCAAAAATGAATAGTCTGGCACTGGTCTTCCAGTTTCTACAAAAAAGGAATTCACCGTCTTATAAAAAGAATGGCAGAAAACAGAGATGAGTCCATAAATAAATTGAAAATTATATATACTATGAATAAAATAATATCTTATTTCAACTCAGACAAGAACTGTTGCAATGGCCCAATAAATGTCCGTAAACCTAGTGTTGATATATTCACGATAAGAAAGCGTTCGCATCGAGATGAAAGGCACTTTCTCTTAAAGGAAAGAAGGACAGAGCGGAGAGTGTTTAACGAGACCGTTGTACAAATTACTACTCGCAGTCCCTTCCGTTTTCGTTCCAAACCTCGTTCGTTATTCCATTCGACATCAACGGAAGCTTACGCGCGACAAAGCGCTGGGAGGCACAGCGCGCGACACCTTCATCCCCTCATTTTCGGTCGCCGGTTACCAATTGCTGGCTGCTGATCGAAAACGCGAAGTGTACCCGCGTAATCGTGACTTCCGACGCGACACGCTCTCGCCCGGTATTACTCGCGTAATCTGATATAAATGGTGATCGCGAATTAATTGCGAGAACGAAACAACGTGCGGTCCTCGTCTATTTCCACGTATTTCTATATCCACTGCTGGGCACTATCGGCGAATCGCTTGCGATATACGTACTTGACTATCAAATCATTCCCAATTTGACCAAATGAAGCCAGAGAAACCCTAATGATTTTCCAAAATATTTTATTGTTTGACTAACATACGCTTTCATGCTGTTATGAATTTTTCTCAATTGATTATTATNTTTTATGAGGTCCCAAAATGATAGACACTGTTATTTACAATACCCCTTTTTGTAAAATGAAGCATCAGACTCTTCTACGAAAATTTTGTGAATTTGGTGTCATTCTTAAAAACCTGCTTATGAAACATTTTGTCAAGATCTCAAAAAGTTCTTCTGATTTAATCTGTCATACCGGATACCCGATTCTAAATGTTAAAAACCTGATTCCAAATTCGGATTCAGCGAAGAAAACCTTGATCGACCTCAAGAACCGTATGATCAGATGAAGTGAGGGCAAACAATATGAAAAATGGCACGAGCTCGCGTAGCTGAGAGCGAAAGGGTTAATGACGTCGGGACAAAAATTCGTGACGTTGAACTTTTCTCTTTCAAATCGATCTGGCCCGTCGACGGGTTAAGCAATTCAGATGGACAATCGCGAACGTTAATGGAAAGTAAGCAAAAATAATGGGGCAACAATATAGCGCGTGTAGCTAACTGTCCCGGGAGCTTGATATTCGTGCGCTGGATGGACAGGTGGAAAGAAGTTCGCAGACGTGTGTGCGACGTTCCGAAAGTGGTAGTGAACGATAGCCGAGCGTCCCGTGGGGTTGCACAGCGAAGAGTATATTTTTATCGTTCTCCAGAAAAGAAATCTGGCCACGAAGTTCCGCCGCGTGGAACGACAGGAAATCGATGGCCAATGAAAATTCCATTATAAACTCGAGCCACCTTACTACTCGGCGATGCCGTCGCCGCCGCGATTATAATTATAATAAAACACATCGTTACCCCCTGCTAAACCATGAAATAATTGCGCCAATATCGAATCGTTATCGACAGTCGCCGACTACGGTACTTTATTACATAAAACGATCGGAATAATCGTAAAATGGAGAAACAAGGGTAATTACGTAGAAACGATTCGATAAATTTGATCACTCGACCATCTGACGAACGTAATTCTAAATCATCGCATCCTACTAACAATGTGCGCGATTAAAATGTTTAGAGGAAAAAACGAGGGACGTTAATCACGAACCGATAAACGAGAGAGAATATCAAACCTTCTCGGTATTGTCAATTAATGAATTCCGGGCAGAACAATCATAATAATGCTCCATCGCAAACCACCCTTTCTATTCGAACTACGTTTTTTGTTCCCGTTTATCACGGTCGCCTATTAAAAATCGCACAATAAACTATTCTTTTTCAACGTGTATAGACAATCATTCTCGTTCAACGTACAACCTATTCGAAGCCTATTAGGTAAATTAATATGACATAGGTCGGAATCTGTACTCCTGGTTACGCAGGAAATAATTAATTACAACCGAGATTCAGAGCATCAATTATTCTGATTAAAATGTACGGCGACAACGGGCACGCGCTTCTTTATTCGAATCTTCCTTGATGCGGTCGGGAGCCCATTAAAAACGTCGACGTGCAACGAAAAAAGATTCACGAATTCCGTTCCACAAAATTCCTTTCTACCGAAGAACGTGAATGTAAACGCGATTTTTAACGACGTTCGAAAATTAAATTGCCTGAAACGTACCGTAAACTTTATTNGCTCGCTTCCGTGAACACGCTGCGCGCGTAACATTTTTTTCCCCGTCTACTTTCACGTTTTTCTTCCCGAGTCTGCCCAGGAAGATTGATTCGTAACGCACACTACCCTGCGCGCTACCTCGTACAATCTTATAGAGGGAAACATTCCCCTTATACTCGAATGGATCATTAAGGTTGCCTACTTTGGCTTACCGTGATTAATTGAACGCTGTTCGACCGAGTTTTTCCGCTGCTATTTAATCTAAACGTGGCTCGTCTACCCCCCGCTGTCCGTTTTTCTTCTCAGAATTTTCTCTGCCGTTAACTGCGCGAGCCGTTTTTCCTCGGCAACTTCTCTTTACAGTTTCCTTCCCGATCTCGCATGAATCACTTCTTTCGCAGATTCTTCTTTGTCCACACGAAATCGTTATCCCATTACCAGACATTGTGTGCATACGGTCCAACGTGCGAAAAAATTTTACAGACTTCAGTGTATAAACAACGGTTTTCGTGAACCAATTTGGGTAAATAACGAAGTTTTCAAAGAATGAAAAACGTACGATGTAAGAGCATTGTTCTTTAATTAAGTGTTATTTCATGAGAAATGCGCGTGTTTCTCCAGAAATTCTGTCACCAAACGTTGTCTGCATTAAAAGTGGTGTTCAAAATTATTGACTGTGATTATTCACGGTGAGCTCAATTTTCTATAATAAGTAGCCTTGCTATAATCGTGAGATTCATATCCATTTCATAGGTGCTAAAATAGACTGAATACTATTTCTATGGGTGTCAAGAGACACACCTGAAATTTTTGTTGAAAATTATTATTATTAGTTTCATACTTTTTCTTCAATTAAATTTTTTACTTTTTCTATACTGGTTGTCAAATTAATTAATTAAATCGAGGAAAAACGATTAAACTAATGATAATAATTTTCTGTGTACAGTTTAAAGTGTAAAAAGAGATTTAAGTCTATGAACAACGATGTACATGAAATATTTTGGGTAAACAAAGAAGCTTTAAAGAGTCGGAAAGCTTACGATGTCAAGACACTTTTTGTACCGTTATCGCAAAAGAATTGCGCGTAAAAGTCCAGAAAACCTATCGCCACACATTATGTGCATACAGTTCAAACTACAAACAAATATTAGAGATTTCAGTTTATAAGCAATGATTTTTGTGGAACAATTTGGGTAAACAAAGAAGTTCTAAAAAGTCGACAAAGTTACGATGTAAAAACACTTTTTTCAAGCGTTATCTCATAAGAATTGCACATAAAAGTCCAGAAATCGCGAGACATTACANATTTTCCGACAGATAAATAGGATCTAACGAGCGACGCAGAGCGTGTATCCTCGGCGAACTCGACCGTCGGCGGCGGAAACATATCTCGATGTACGTGCATGTACATATGTAGAAATAGTGATTGTAAAAAGTTGAAAAGCGTAACAAGGACGAAGATGAAAGCGTTTTAGGACTAATCGCTGCAGACGAATACCCGGGTAATACATATGTTCGCGAGTTGGCTCGCCTCGAATTCGAAAAATTGGTCAGACCAACGCGGCGAATGTACCGAAATTTTTTCCTCGAGGACTTCGCGAATGAGTCGAAGCCGACCTTCCGTTCCCTTTTTTCTCGTCGGTCAAAAATAAAAGCAGGAAGCCTGGAAATTGCGACGGCCAGAGTGTTCCATTGAAACTACGATAATAGAGCTCGCTCGTGAAATATAAAATATATAGGTCGTAAAACTGCCCGCGATGTCTACGAGTCGAATTCGATAAATATTCACGGTCGACGAGAGCAACAAAGAGCCGCGGGAAACGCGCTCCGTTTAACGAAGAAGAACACCGCACGCCCTTCGACTTCGCCCGCAGACTTTCCCTCGGTCTTCTCTCCCACCCGCTCGCTTCCGTGAACACGCTGCGCGCGTAACATTTTTTTCCCCGTCTACTTTCACGTTTTTCTTCCCGAGTCTGCCCAGGAAGATTGATTCGTAACGCACACTACCCTGCGCGCTACCTCGTACAATCTTATAGAGGGAAACATTCCCCTTATACTCGAATGGATCATTAAGGTTGCCTACTTTGGCTTACCGTGATTAATTGAACGCTGTTCGACCGAGTTTTTCCGCTGCTATTTAATCTAAACGTGGCTCGTCTACCCCCCGCTGTCCGTTTTTCTTCTCAGAATTTTCTCTGCCGTTAACTGCGCGAGCCGTTTTTCCTCGGCAACTTCTCTTTACAGTTTCCTTCCCGATCTCGCATGAATCACTTCTTTCGCAGATTCTTCTTTGTCCACACGAAATCGTTATCCCATTACCAGACATTGTGTGCATACGGTCCAACGTGCGAAAAAATTTTACAGACTTCAGTGTATAAACAACGGTTTTCGTGAACCAATTTGGGTAAATAACGAAGTTTTCAAAGAATGAAAAACGTACGATGTAAGAGCATTGTTCTTTAATTAAGTGTTATTTCAAGAGAAATGCGCGTGTTTCTCCAGAAATTCTGTCACCAAACGTTGTCTGCATTAAAAGTGGTGTTCAAAATTATTGACTGTGATTATTCACGGTGAGCTCAATTTTCTATAATAAGTAGCCTNTAAGGTGAACGTCCTAATTTCTATCGAGTCAGCTAAAAATGAACTGAACATAATAAACAGTGTATAAAACAAAATTTATAATGATGTCGTTGATAACGAAATCATTATAGCTGAATTTAGGTCTGTTGATCCACTGAATGCATTTTTTGCATTGCTTAGTGAGGGGCAGTCCTGAAGAATACGTTGAATTGTTACATTCGTATTACACAATATAGGTATAGTACAGAAAGACTGTTTTGTATTAGTCCATTCGGCAAAATTACGAATTTATATTAAAGCTTGCCGGTTTTACATGTGAGGGGTAGCTGTTTGCTCTAAATCAATAAAGTTCAACTCGACGGGCGACTCTTACAAGAGCGAGGAAACTCTACACCACAAACAACCTTCCGCAAACATTGACACCGACATACGAACAAACTCTTGTTACTCAATTAAAAAATCATCACGCACTCGACCTCCGTTTTCATTTGAGACCGGAAACGCACACATTTCCAAGCTATTTCTGTCCATAGTAACCCATCGGAAGGTTCCATCGATGGCTCCGAGCGATTTGCGTCGGCACCGGAAATGGTAACGCGTGCTCTTTTTACGCCTTTTTCCTGCCACTTTTTCCAAAAATATAAATCAAGAAAACTATGGGGAATATCATTTATATTACGAAATGTACACATTTTTCAAAAATAGGCTTTTCTTCAAGATATGAATCAACAGAATTAGGAAAAATTACAGCAGTACTCTTCAAAAGATTAAAAAGTAAAACAATATTACTTAGATAAGCNATACATATAGTTTAACATACAAAAAAATATTAGACATTCCAGATTATAAACAGCGATTTGCATGAAACAATTTGGATAAATAAAAAAGCTTTCAGGAGTTGAGAAGCTTACGATATATAAAAGCACTTCTTTCAAATGTTATTTCCTAAGAAGTGCGTGTAAAATTTTATGCTCCTCATCGTTTACCCATTCAACCTCTGATCATAATCAAACAGCTATACTTTCGACCAATGAAGTAGCAATTTTTATAGCAACTCCTGCTACGCGAATGTTCAATAAGCATTATCGTTACCTGCCTCCCTATTTTCCCTATGGATCCTAAAGGAACATTGAACGAGCAACAATCATTATTGTCCACGCAGTGAATCGATTTAACGGTCTACAACGTGCGTGACCAAGGAGGAGGAGATCAAGAAAGGGGATTGAGCTCCGGCCTTTAGGAGACCACACCTGAGGTGAAACGTGTTCCGCGTGCACGAAGATTATTTTGGCCGAGCGCCAGTCGAACCTCGACAACCGAGAAGTGTTTGCCGAGCGTTCATCCGAGCTTTCTCCGTTCGAACTCTCCACTTTTCGCGTTTTCTACCTCCCCTAATATACTCAGTCTCGTCACCTCCGCGTCTCGCTTTGCTCTCCTTTACTTCAATCGAGCTCCATTACCCGAAAACGAGAGAACCGGGTCGCGCGTCGCTCCGAACGACCCCGGCAACCGATCAAAGTCAGAAAAATGACGCGAGACTAACGAGTTCAATTCGTAAAATGTATCAAAACAACCCATGAAAATGCAACGCGAATTCGCGCGAGCGAAATTGAATCGATCGAATGTGCTTTGAAAAAATAGTTAAACGGCGAATCGGCCATAATCTCTGGCGGATCGCTATTGAAAATGGTTCGAATTCTGGCCGAGTGGGAATCCGATGGTGACCGGATTCCACCGTGGAACATATTGATGAGGCTCGAGGCCCTTCTAACCATTGGCCGCTATGATCCCTATACCCGCGAGCGAGAAGAGGGGAGCGAAAATGAATATTCGATTCGCAGTCGTGAAATCCACTGCGAAAATCCGTTCCACCTAGCCGACCATTCGATCCCTAGGATTTTTCAGTAGAAACGACTTTCCCCGTATATTCAGCCTACTCCGCTGTTCAATTCCCTTTTCCGATCCCTTCCTCGCGCCTCTTAAATAAAGAGCTATTCTCTTCTCTCGCGAGTAACAAGTGAAGAACAAAACTCGAGCAACATAGACGACGAAGTTTCGTATTATATTACATTTACCTGTCACCAAAATAAGGTGAACGTCCTAATTTCTATCGAGTCAGCTAAAAATGAACTGAACATAATAAACAGTGTATAAAACAAAATTTATAATGATGTCGTTGATAACGAAATCATTATAGCTGAATTTAGGTCTGTTGATCCACTGAATGCATTTTTTGCATTGCTTAGTGAGGGGCAGTCCTGAAGAATACGTTGAATTGTTACATTCGTATTACACAATATAGGTATAGTACAGAAAGACTGTTTTGTATTAGTCCATTCGGCAAAATTACGAATTTATATTAAAGCTTGCCGGTTTTACATGTGAGGGGTAGCTGTTTGCTCTAAATCAATAAAGTTCAACTCGACGGGCGACTCTTACAAGAGCGAGGAAACTCTACACCACAAACAACCTTCCGCAAACATTGACACCGACATACGAACAAACTCTTGTTACTCAATTAAAAAATCATCACGCACTCGACCTCCGTTTTCATTTGAGACCGGAAACGCACACATTTCCAAGCTATTTCTGTCCATAGTAACCCATCGGAAGGTTCCATCGATGGCTCCGAGCGATTTGCGTCGGCACCGGAAATGGTAACGCGTGCTCTTTTTACGCCTTTTTCCTGCCACTTTTTCCAAAAATATAAATCAAGAAAACTATGGGGAATATCATTTATATTACGAAATGTACACATTTTTCAAAAATAGGCTTTTCTTCAAGATATGAATCAACAGAATTAGGAAAAATTACAGCAGTACTCTTCAAAAGATTAAAAAGTAAAACAATATTACTTAGATAAGCTTCTTTCAAGAATATAGGTCAAGAGAACTATGGATAATAAGAATGTTTTTCAAAAGATTCGACAATGATGAGGGATTACTATTCGTATTATGAAATTTGCATATTTTTCGAAAATAGGCTTTGATATTCTGTCCTCCCATAGTAGCACGCAAATTGTAATTAACATTCTACGTGGAGCCCGGATCCAGTGATACAGTATTCGTAATCGGGGTTAAAGAGTCAAAGCTTTGGGGTGAGTCACATAGAGCAAGGGTAAACTGCATTCCGCGGAGGGAACATAAATTAATATCGTGAGATGGAAATTTGTGAGAATTCTGGCCCTATACTTTTATCGCTACCCAGCGATCTTTTCCCGTTAGAGTTACTAGATGAGAATAATAGCACGTGCGCGGGGATTTATCAGTATTTCTAGTTGCATTACTTTTATGATTGAATTTATTTGCTTCTATTCACATGATAATGTATATAAACGCCATGTCTTGAAAGTTCATGTGTCTACGAAAAGACGAGTCGCGCGAGGAATTTCGATGGAACGATCATCGTCTGTCTAGCTCGCAAATAGATTTGAAAAGTATCGCATTAGAAGGTTGCTAGAGGAATCCTCGAGGCACCTGTTGATCCTTCTCGTTAAAGTTTGAAGGAACCGACCTGGACTAAGCCTGGACACGCAACCTGAAAACGTGCTGACACGTGGAAAAAAGTCGACGACGTTATTAACCCACGAGACAACGAGAATTTCCTGTATCGCACGACACAAGCTTATCCGGACTTTTCCAATAACATTTCCGAAATGAAATCGGCCGTGACGACGTCATGTTTTTGTGACGCGCGGAATTTTTCTCGTGAAACCCATTGTCTTTCTTTTATTCACGTTCCTCTCGACGGCCGATAATTATCGAATAAATGAATAAATAATTCAATCGAGAGTCGGACGCGTTTGATTTATGCAAAGCAGAAAATATTTATTTACACGAATGGTAGTCGCGGACCCTCCCTGTCGATACATTGTTCCGCTCGAATCGGATGGAAAATTATATTAATATCACGAGCTGCGAAAACAACACAGATTCCTTTGTTTGAAACTGAAGAATTCTCGCATCGAAATTTGATTCAAAGAAATCTGATCGTAAATGTAAAGAAAGAGAAATGTTCTCCGGATTGTTATTGAAAACCGAAAATAACGACACCGCTAACGAATTCACACCTGAATTCTGAAAAACTCGCGTCAACGAGAGGCGCTATATTTAGACGTGCGAAACAATTTATACCGGGGGCGAGATTAAAATTACGAACGGAAGCGCGTCCGTGAAAACATAAATACGATACTTGCGCGCGCGAAGGGAAAAGAGGAATATAGAGAAAGTAATGTAAATCGTAATTAACAAGGAAAACGTGGGAACACCAACTGTTATAATTCCATCGACAAAACACATTAATCTGGAACTCACGCATCCCGGAACCGTGCGATAATGGACCGTCATTACCCATTAATGAACCGTATACATTCCGCCGTTCACCAAAAAAGTTGATTAATCAACTGGCCATTGTGCTATCCTTAAATTCAATCACAATGCAATTTCATGGAAAATTAAGGGAGTAGACTCCGACAGAATGTCAATGTCATCCACAAAATTGTCCAAAAATTCTGTCACGTAAGGACGGAAAATAACATAGTTGGTGCAGAATGTTAATTAACGTTTTTCAATATCCACAAAATTGTCCAAAAATTCTGTCACGTAAGGACGGAAAATAACATAGTTGGTGCAGAATATTAATTAACGTTTTTCAATAATCTCTATCTTAAAAAATTGCTCTAAATTTACTCCCATCGTAAATATTATATTGAATGAAATATTTGCAAATTTAGATTTTAGAACTTACATTACAGTACGAAAAATCCATATTTTTGCCGAGTTATTGATAAGACAGAGCAAAAAACGTCAACATTTTACAGACAAATGATTAAAAAGTCACGTGACTACCCGATCGAATCGATATGTACTACGAAACGATACAATTGTAAACAATAAACTTGTAAAATTATTTTAAAAAATATCCAAAATGCAGCTATAAAAAGATTGAGAATCGCGACTATCCAATTTTGTAGTCTAAATAGCGCATAAAGATTGAAGATAAACGAACGCACGTTTCTCATTGACAGCATTCCCGAGTCGTTAATGAAATTACAATCGATCAACCGTAAAATCGTGTTCGCCATTTACCAAAGACATTGACTATTCCTAGCCGACGGAACCTTGAAAACTTCATAACCCGGCAAGAAGCTACATGTGCCATTGGCATGACCGTGGAGATCAGAGGAAGCGTAGTTTAGAATGTTGAACTTCAGTAAAGCGGCCAGCCACGCTCTCAAGAAAGACGAGGTAGCTAAGAATTAGGAAAGCCCGTTCTGATTCGTCGGACCTTTTTACGCCTCCTGAATCTCAGATTCGATCACGCTGGTTAAAACTACGTCTGGCTGGGATCGGGCTAGAATTTCCTAATCTTATCGCGAACGCATGGATTCGTAGCTGGCACACGACTACCTATTTCAGACCNAGAGGAAGCGTAGTTTAGAATGTTGAACTTCAGTAAAGCGGCCAGCCACGGCCGTTCGAATGCTCTCAAGAAAGACGAGGTAGCTAGGAATTAGGAAAGCCCGTTCTGATTCGTCGGACCTTTTTACGCCTCCTGAATCTCAGATTCGATCACGCTGGTTAAAACTACGTCTGGCTGGGGTCGGGCTAGAATTTCCTAATCTTATCGCGAACGCATGGATTCGTAGCTGGCACACGACTACCTATTTCAGACTGTTGGCTGTGTAACTAAGATCACGCGCTGTCTGTCAGCTGTCCGCGAAAAAACGAAACGAAAACAGTTCCTGACACAGTTTTCATAATATCTAACTGGCAGAGGCCGGTGACGGCTGAAATTTTCCATTTCTTCTGCCTCCCCACTAGTATTTTCGATACCATGAAGATCACCAAGTAACGTCGCGGCACGACCATAAAATTTGCTGAATTCGTATCAGCTCCCCCACGGGAACATTAATATTTCCGGTCCGACCGTCGGACTCTAGGAAAAAAAAGTTTCATAATTTTTTTTATCGTCACCGTTGAAGGATCGTTTGAGTGGAGGATAAAATTAAGAAAAATCTACAATTTGAACGAACAGCTCTACCAGGTTTTTAAAAATATCTTCAACCATTTCTTTATTTAATTTACTCGGAAATTGTTGAGAATCCATAATGATTGCTACGTTCTAAGTGCGTAGAAACACGGACTACGATATTTCAAGTTTCGAGCCATTAAGGGAACGAGATGCGTCGATGGGAATAGAAGAACATTTTTATGAGGGGCTTGAACAGTTTTTTGCAAAATTAAAACCAAGCATCATCTCTCGTTGGCATTCGCNTAAAAATATCTTCAACCATTTCTTTATTTAATTTACTCGGAAATTGTTGAAAATCCATAATGATTACTACGTTCTAAGTGCGTAGAAACACGGAATACGATATTTCAAGTTTCGGGCCATTAAGGGAACGAGATGCGTCGACGGGAATAGAAGAATATTTTTAGGAGGGGCTTGAACAGTTTTTTGCAAGATTAAAACCAAGCATCATCTCTCGAATTCGAAAAAAGCAGAGAAAGAAGAGATCGTTTTAATTCCTGATCAAATTCCTAGGGAAACGGGAAGAATAAAAATCGTCTGTCCATGGATTCACTTCGGTAGTTTCTTTTTCCGTGGAATACTTAGAGAAAGCAAGAGGCCCTTCGAGGTAAAAAGGTCGACAACGAACTCTGTTTAAAAATATCACTGGAGCATGTGCTGCTTTCTTCCAGCTTCGGGCGGTTTGCACTGAGCCAATTACGTTTACAGATATACCAACTACTTCTAGTTTCATTCGACACGTAGACTCGTTCGTTCGAGCTACGAATTCTTCCAACGCCTTGTTTCGAATAAATCGAACTTATAAATTCGGCACCACGAACAAACCAGATTATAAATATTTGTTAATAAAGAACTTAAACTCGTTATTAAAATGAGAGATAGACCCCAAAACAGATATACGCGGTAACGATAAAAAAGAGAAGCTCGAACTCTATTCGGTCGATATCGATAAAAAATGCATAAAAATAAAAGAGGAAACTCACCCCAAAGTGGTCATAGTAACGATGGTGTACCAGAACGCAGCCGGGATCGAGGTGAAGTTCGTACCGTCGACGTTCTTCTCCGCGTAGAACATAACGGTGGCGAATATGATGATGGCCATGGCCAGAGAGAACACGAGGAAGCCGAGCTCCGAGGCGCAGGACTTCAACGTGTAACCGAGGATCCTGAGACCCTGCGAGTGCCTGGAGAACTTGAAGATCCGGAACACGCGGAAGACGCGCAGGGTGACGAACGCGCCGGACACGTCGTCGTTATCGGTGATACCGAGACCGATGTAATACGGGAGGATCGCGACCACGTCGATGATGGACATCACGGAACGCGCGAACTTGCACCGGCTCGGCGCCGCGAACAGTCTCAACAGATACTCGGCGGTGAATATCATCACGCAGGCCGTGTCCAGGCAGAAAAAGACGATCTTGTAACGTTCGCCGCATGAAAGCGTGCCGGCGCGTCCCGGACGATTACCGCACGGCACGGTCTCGACCACGTTCGCCAGCACGCTCACGGCTATGAAGAAACCGGTCACGTAGTAAAACACCAACGCCGCCGTCGAGATGTGCGGATTCTGGAACGCCCTCCACATCTTTTGCCTGATGTCTAGCAGCTGCTGAAGGGTTTGGTCACCGTTCTCGCTTAACTTATCGTCCATTAGACGCTCCGCGTTCTCCCGCTTGCGGTCGCGGTAATCCTCGTAGCAACAGTCGCCGATCACGTCCGGCAGTATGCCGAAGAACGCCAGTTCCTCGTCGTAGCTCGTCAGACATTCGTGCTTCGGATAGTGCAGCTTACCGGTTCTGTAATAGTTCAATATATGCCGAAATATGTCTGGATCACGGTCGAAAAAGTACTCCTTGCTCTCTTCATCATAGAAGAACTCGCGCTCGTTTGATCCGAGAAGAGTGTCCGGATACTTCTCGAGGGTGTTCCGCCAGGTCTCGAACCGTCGACCGCTGACGTTTATCAGGAGCTTCTCGTCGTCGGCCTTGCGACGATCCTTCGGGATCGGCGGCGGTGGCAGTGGATGCGTAGCGATCGGTACCCAACCGATCGCCGCCGCCCGGGCGAACGGCAGCCACGCTGCCACCGAGGCCATGCTAGTGCCTCCAATATTTCTTTTACCCCCTCAGCTAATTTTGCCGTTTCCTTCTCTTCCTTTCCTTCGGACACTCTCACTTCTTCTTGTCGTTCTCCTTGGATGCAGTCGCTCCAAAACCGAACAATTACATCAACTTCGAACGAGTGAATTTGTACAATTGCGAACCCTGCTTCCGTCTCCTTGTGTTCAATGACTTCCGATGAATTTCTGCTCCGTGGTCCTTCTATCTACGTCTCGATCGCGTGTTTCTCCCTCGACCGCTTCTCTTCGCGTCCTCCTTCTCGACGCATTCGAAGAGGCGATCCGGCCGAAGCTCGATTAGCTGGAATCCCCGGAGGAAAAGCAGCACAGTGTTCTCGTACACAAACGGAGGGAGGGAAATGCCTCGAAGAAACGTCGAGTCTCCTCCGTGTCGAAAACGTGCTCGACGATCTCTCGTGATCAGCGGAACCGACCGCGCTGGGCGCTCGTCGCCGTTCACACGAACCCCCGTCCGTATTAGCTGATCGTGGAACACCAGTTACGCGTCGACGACGACGGCGAAGACGACGTCGACGACACCGCGATCCTAAGATCGTGCGCGACCACCAAGTCCTTCATCGTATCCCCTCGGCATTCCTCTAGCGTTTATCGTTTTGTTTACTCTCAGTTTCCCACTTGACTCGCGATATTAGCAAAACGTAACGAAGAAACGCGAACACCGCGGCAGCCAATTGCCTCCTGGCAGCGTGCCTTCCACCATCATCGACACCGTTTCCGTTTCTTACTTCGTCCCCGCGTTTCTCTCTCTCTCTCTCTCTCTCTCTCTCTCTCTCTTTCTTCTCTTCCTCTTTCTCTCCGTCGGTTTGAAGATCGGTATCGAGCCACAAGATCTCCCACCTGTTTCCTCTATCCCTCTTCTGTCGTGCGTCACGGATTAAGAGCCACGATCCGATCCTTGCTCCGAAATATCTTCCGCCGGGCCAACCTCGTTACTACATCGTCGAAATCGGGAACGGAACGGAGCAATGTTCTTCAGTTCCATTCACCCGCAATACTGGCACCTACTCGAGATCATCTTCGCACGAACTATACACAGCGACCGATGAACCGAAATAATATAATTGCAGGAATCCCGCGAGCAGGCAACGTTGCGTCCCTGAATCGTGTTACTTCTTTCCTCTGTATAATTAACATACATCGTCCGGGAGGTTCATCGTTCTTTGCCTTCTAAGAAACCGGCACGATGCCACCTTTACTGACGATCTTTGTTTGACCCAATCCCGAGCTATGGTAGCAGTGTTCTTCGCGCGATGAGAACTTCAAGACCACCGATTTGAATCGAAGAACGGAAACATTGAACAATGAGTGTACGAAAACGAGAATCAGCGTCCAGTGACCAGCGCAACGCTCCCACGATTCCCACAAGTCGTCTGACGAGCGACTCTGGTCCCGAGCATCATCCGCGGCCTGTGCGTGCGTGTATGCGTCGTTTTCTGTACGCGCGAGCTTTTTTTATTCGCTCGAGGCTCGTCGCGGATACGGATAACGCGAAGGACCCGAGGACCACGCTGCTGATCCCGTCCGTCGACGTAACGCGTCAGAGCGGGGAGGCCACACGCGAGTCGGAAGCTTCACCGGTCGCGCAGATGTTTTTCCACGACGCAGAGAGCTCTCGGGATAGACGGCACGTCGCATGCGTCGCCCCGTCGTCTCGGGTTCGTTACTCGTCACACGACGCAACTTCCGAGAGCTCGAGAGGCTTCCTGGCCTCCTCAGCGTAGAATCGTTATTGCTCCGACTGCTCGATCAACCAGGATCATCTTCGTGGACGATACGTACGTATCCGCGAACGATCTGTCTCCTTCGCACGCCTCGTTCATCTCTCGGGCTCGACGTCTCGATCGCGGAGGAAGACTCTTCCTGGAAAAGAATCTCGCCTTCGTAAAGAGCTGTCTGTTTCTCGAACGTCGCCTCACGAGTCCGGCCCTCGTCCCTGGACAATTTCTACACGTGAAACCGCGGCACAGAACGAACAAGAGGACGATCCAGGAAGCCGGTGCTCCCGCGATCCTTCTCGGTAGAGCGGAACGCGGCCCGGCCGGAGCTTCTGGTCTCCTCTGTTTACAAGCGCTTCTCGCGACGGAACTCCCTCGATGATGCGGTCCGCGTCGTCGTTCGATCGCGTTGTCTCATCGTCCTCTCCCGCACGAAACTACGCTCGCTCCGGCACGCCGCGTGGCTTGTCGTACGTGGCCATCGACGAAACGGGAACGTTCTCCTCGTGGCGGATCATCGGTCGCGTGAACTCAGACGCAGAGAAGCGAGTTCGTCGTGGCTCGTGAGCGCGATCGGTCGCGTGGGACGCGTGGGTCTGTGGACGTGCGAAGGAAGTGTGCGTGCTTCGTCGACGGTGGACACGCTCGCTGGCGGACGCGTTCACTGGCGGTACCCGCTCGGTCGGCGATTCGCGACTGAGACTGATGCTCGTGTGCTCGCGGGCTGGTAGCGCGGTGTATCGGTCAGTCGGTCGGTCGCAAGCTCGCTCGCGAGGTGGCCGGCAGGCAGCTCCGGAAGAGAAGCGTGCTGCTCTCGAGCCGCCGCGACGCAGCGTCGAGCGAACGGTCACCTAGCCAAGGTTCAAATTGATTTTTACGTCGCGGCGGCGGTGGCGACGCGCGACGGTGTCCCGACGCGGTGGTGAACCGCTTCCCCGTTGCCCGGGCAACCCTCAACTATGACGTCATATCTCCTTCCATCCGTGCTTTCAACCCTCTTCCCGCGTTCCTCGGCGCTCACTCTCTCTCTCTCTCTCATCCCTTCCTCTATGCTCCCGAATCCCTAGACTCTTCCTATTCCTCTCCCGCCTCCCCTTCTTCACCCGCTCTTTACCATCTCGCTCACCTCGCCTCGGCTCTTCTCTCTGACCCTCCTCTTTCGTCGGACTCTCGGATATCTGTGTTTATTTGTTTGCCTGATTCCACTGCCGGTTCTCCTCTTTGGCTCCCTCCTCCTCCGTATACGTTTCGTCGCATGCAGCGCGCAGCCACAGGCGTCTGGGGACGCGCGAGCGATGCCTTCGTTCCTCTCTTCGATTCTTCTCACTGTTCGCATCCGCTTCGCCGCTTCACCCCCGTGATTGAATTTAAATGTAGGTTTATGGGCCTGCGCGCGCCCAGGCCTCGCCCGCGCGGCGTACAATTATTCCATAATCTTAATTCGCTCCCCGGCGCGTTTCACGATTTTCCACCGGTTCCTCAAACGCGCGACCTCTCTCCTGCAAGACTTTCATATTCATGCTGGGACGACATCAGTGTTAACGATCTCGTTCTTCCCATTAGGCCTTCTCTTGGTGCTTGTACCATGTTTAATTACGTTCCAATAGTCTCTTGTTTCCCATTTGCGACATGTCTCCTTTTTTCTGCCCGCTTTTAGTACTGCTGCCACTTACGCTTCAGCTACAACCCTTCCCAGTCTTCGATCTCCTCTTATTTTCCACGGCCACCGTTTCTCACTCATCCATCGTGCTCTCTTCTATGTTTTCCGCTCGTCCTAAGATATACGACCTCTATCTCTCACTCTACCTTCCACCGTTGCTTAAAGCTTTTTTTTTCTTCGCCGTCTCTCCATCTTTAGCTTGAACGACCCTCCTTCGTTCAGGCTCTCTGCTCTTTTGACACGACTCTTCTTTTTATTTTGTCTTGCCTTGTTATTACCGCTCTTCCTATCCTTGATCCTCCGGCCTCCCTCCTTTCTCTCGCTTAACGGAACTCCCAGGAAAAGAGTTTATCTCCTCCCATTCTCTTTAACTTTCCTCCTACATTTTTATCATCGGCGGAACATCATTTGCCTCGAGTACTCTCTACGATACACTCCAAAATCGTTCTTATCTTCC
Source organism: Ceratina japonica (assembly GCA_019453355.1). Classification (NCBI taxonomy): domain Eukaryota; kingdom Metazoa; phylum Arthropoda; class Insecta; order Hymenoptera; family Apidae; genus Ceratina; species Ceratina japonica. The sequence continues at coordinate 35,311 of SMSR01015879.1, read as the reverse complement.
CGTTGTACCAGTAGTTTTCTTCGTAGAACCGTTTCATTCTCTATTCTGTCGGCGAGAGGTGAAAATTCGTAGAACCAGGAAAACGTTTCGTTACGGTTCCCTTTGCGATTCGGTATGGCTTCGTGACAACATTGTGACGGGTGGATGTTCGCGCTGAATCACGAGCACGACGCGTCGCGTGAATAATCTCGCGAGAGCCTATATAGGCGCGAACTGTGTAGCTGATAATCAGCTTGCCCCGAATATGCAGACTCAGGCAGCACTTCGCCACGGTCAATGCGCCAGATTAGACGAATTTTCACTTCGCACGGCTTGTTTCCGGTTACTGGGTACCATTATTAAATGTCGCTACGCGTTTGTAAAATCCAGTGTCCCTCCTTGACTGGAGGTCTTAACCATAATTTCTCATCGGCCGCAAAAAATTGCGTCTAAAATGGAAATAAAGAAAGGACCGAGGAAATGTCATTAATGAATATGTCAAACCAAAGGAGAGTCAGTACGAGAGTTCTAAGAGATTCCAGATTTAACATAACTGGACCTTGAATAAACATTATATCTCAGTTTATAAAAAGATTCTTTAACAATCTTGTGAGAGCAGTAAATAAGATAGTCATAAGCGCGCGCTGAATGGTAACAGTTAGGTCAATTTGAAATTAATACATACATATATTACACGAAGAAGATTCATTATGACAGCCATAAAGAATTCTAAATTTGACATGAATTGGCCTTGAATAAACAATATTTACTAATTTGTAAAAAGACATTTTCTCCATCTTGTAATAATAATAAGTAATACGATAGTCATAAGCTAGATAATTGTACATTAATGGTAAGAGTTAGGACAATCTGGAGTTTCATTATAACTCCATAGGGAACACAATGAAGCTGTGCATACATACTTTCGCCCATCCTGTTATTTCCTCCTGAAATTTAGTTGCGATTTCGAATGGAGAGAGGTGTGAAGACGGCGAGCGCAGAAGGGAAATAGTTACGGTCCAAGGTCTGTCGTGAATATCCTGAAACCACTTCGGATAGGCCAAGATGCGGTGAGTGGTACGAGTACCGTATGTGTGCCTCGCCGCTAGGTAAATTTGCGCCGCTAATGAACGTACGAAAGAGTGTGAAACCTCAAAACACGAGTGATCCTCGGCTCCAGCGCTAGGTGTAATGTCCGGTTAAGTACGTAGGCCTGAGCTCGGGCTCCTTCCAGATTCTGCGTCCCCCGCGAACTCTTTAACTTCCGTTTAATACCCTCCCCGGGACCCACCGGTGCGCGCAGTATGTTTTTTCTTTAAAAAGGTCAACGAAAAAGTAAACGACATACCAGTCAACTTCCGGTACCAGTCCTTGCATAATTCTGTTTTTCTTACTTCATGTAGATCAGCGATTATAATTCATCGATCAAACTGAAAGGTGACTTCCATTTTCTATGAATAATTCTGTTTTGCTCATTTCACGTACATCTGCGATTGTAATTTACCAACCAAACTGAAAGATGAACTTCTGTTATTGGAGGATAATTTTGTTTTTCTTATTTTATGTATATCAGCGATTGTGACGCAGTACCAGCTAAACTGAAAGAAGAACTTCTATTATTGTCAAACCCCGTCGTTCTACTTTTACGTAGATCAGCGATCGAAATCGTAGAAACTCCGATAGATGAAAATACGTTATGGGTCGTAACCGGAAAGTTTTCCATTGCTCCTCATACAGAGGTTGCCAATAGCTTTTAATCGGATTTTAACTTTCCTTCGGGAGAAACAATAATCCCCTTTCTCGACCGAACATGTCGTACTTTCCTTTACTTGCGACGATGGAAGATCGGTGGCTCGTGGCTTAACGAACTCGCTACCTAGCGACGAACCAATACAAATGCAGTTAAGTACAAGCAAACAACGAACACAAAAAAATTGACATAATAAGACAAACCGTAGTAAAATCTCGTTTGACTTACACAATCACAATTACATGAGGGATGTTGGTTTCACGATCGAAGTTGTAGATTAATTGAAAAGTTGTATGTTCGTAATAGTTGTTCACCGGGTACATGAAATTCGTTTGAAGTCCGTGAAACGATGTAAAAGAAATTCTTTTAACGTTAGTCGAATGTTTCATTAGAAGGGAGAAAAAAGAAAAGGAGGAATAATCAGGGTCGGAAGGAAAGGGAGGTAGAGAAAAAAAGAAACGAGCGCTGAGCCATCGACCGCGCCACTAATTCGAGCTCGTTCAAGCTCCTCATTTTCTATCTCAGTTTTCAAGGGACACTTCGCAGTCCGACCCGCTGCACGCCGTTATCCTATCCCCGTGTAAATACCTCGGAAAAAACGATCTTAGCCACGCTATTCACGATTCAAATCCTTTTCTTCGACGGAACGAGCTGTGTAGAGGAAAAAAAGAACGAAACCAAAATAGAGTCGGTCGCGTGGCTTTATGTACACGTATATCGAACGGCCCCTTGTCTCAAAAATTACTTTCCACGAGAGCGTGAAATTAATCCCGAAAATTGTCTCCACTTGCTCGACGCAGACCGTCGCTTCTAAAATTGAACGCTGTCTCCACTTTCTACGGAAAATCCAGAAATATGCTTCGAACTAAAACCGTTCATTTCTGCTCAAATTAATAAACGATCAAGAGAAGTGATGTGAAGAGATTTATATAGATAAGAGGAATTAAATGAAGCAAAGTTATATTGACGAAAAGATTTGGTCAAATATTAAAGAAGTGAAGTATTAAGACTCTCTATTCGATAATTGAAAACATCGAAAGATTCTGCAAATTCCAACGATTGCTCTTTTCAGGGAAGAACGGATTGCGTTTATCTTCCGCTTTTCGAGTCGCGTGTCGCTCATCTGCAGGGAATATAATAGAAAAAAAGCATGATTTAGAAGCTAAGGGTGAAAGGAGAGTAAAAAATATTTGAATCGGAAGATTAATCGCACGCCAGCGCAACGGGTTGTCGAACATTTTTCACACTTAAGCTCGGAATACAGCCAAAGTGAATTGTAGATCGTTTACCATAGCTTGGTAGAAATCGAGCATTGAAAACAATTTGCGATAGAAACCGCCCATCGATATCCCACAAGAAGATACGATGCTAAATTTTATTTTTCATCTTGAGGAAGATGAATTTGAGAAAATGTTTTATGATATTTTATATATATTTTTTTTATTATATGATATTTCTAACTGTTAAGAAATCTCTGTTCATGACCTCGAAAACTTTACTTCTTAGAACATGAAAATAATCACAGTTCGAATGAGGATATAAGCTACACTAGTGTTCACTGAAAATGAGAACTAAAAACAAAACAGTATAACTCTTGATTGCGCGAAACCTCTTCGGAAGCACCTATAAAGAGAACATTATCAGAAAAGTGACGTAAATTTTGCCTCATAAACTTTTGTTTCTAAAGTGATGTCCTAAATCAAATTTTATTACTTGTCCCCGTTTCTTTTTCTTCTACCTTGCACCGTATCGTCTATCTTTCTTAAACTCCCGTTCTTCTCAATGCTCTATCGTACTACTGAAAAGGAGTAGTGGATAATCCCGCTCAGATCCAGCACTCGAGTCTGGAAATCTGTATGTATAACGACTCGTCTTCGTTCGCAATGAAGTTGCATATTTCCAAGTTTTTAATCTACAATTTTATGAAAAATGCGCTCGGAATACGAAGAAATATCATATAAAACATACAACGAAGGAGAAAAGTATACAGGAAAATCGATGAAGTACCTAACGACTAAAGCTAGAAGTCATCTTCTTCCTGAAGAGACGTACTAAAAAGAATGAGAACATAAAATATAACGAGAGGGCCAAGGATAGAAGTGGAACGATGTGAAAGGTGTGTTGAAGAAGTTGAGTCATTTTGAGTTCAGCGACAATGACAGAAATCATGTCATTATTATTTCAGACAGCATTTGATCCGTATCCCAGATCTCACACGTAACATCGACGTCTCTGTTCCTATTAATAACATTATACAATTAAGTACGTACGAATGTATAAAATTCTGTTTTGTTTGTTTCATTTTACGACTAAGATGGGAATGTATGATCCATTGCTCGCGGTCAAGCGTTCTCGCAACGCTTGCTAGATCATTGAAATATCGTTACAACGATTTTCTTATATTTATAAGAAGAGTGCAAAATTTATCGAGGACCAACTCGCCGAGATCAAACGAATCCGAACCGAGACCGATCTATTTTTCTCCTTCACCCACTTCCCTTGTTTCGTTCACTTACTGTTACGTCGAAATATGTTTTCAACATCAAAGAGACCTCGCGGACCTCGTCGAATTCGCGCTCGACAAAACCAGAAGTAACGACGTTCATTACTTCACGGGAATGTTTCTCGTAATGCATCTGAATTGACGAACAAACTAAACTGAAAACAAAGCAAACACATGTGGCTCCATTGTTAATATCGGTCGTCGATTGACTTCCCTGATCCTATATTTTTCTGCTTTTTTTTTGCCCTTTCCTTGACGCGACCATTTCGTACGTTTCAATCGCCCAAAGATAGAAGATCATACAATTGATCGTGACATCTACATATAGTATGGCACACTTATACACGTGAATTCGCCGCTAATTCGAACGGATGTTCCTTTCCTTTTTTTTTCAACTGGATCCGCATTCTTAATAGACGAGGAGAGGTTTTGCGCGTACGGAAAATCAATCGATGCTAACTCACATGCTGATCGTTAAACAATGGCTTCATCTCAACAAAGACCGCGTCTGTTGCGTTAAGCGTCATGGATTAATATTTCGCTTTTTTTTCCATCTGACAATTACTATTATACATCATTAAAAACAAGTAACTACATCACAGTTCTAATGGCTCAGTCGTTTAATCTGTTGATGCGTCGTACTTCTTCACCGAATTTCATCTTATTCCCTGGAGCGCGGTAATCACGATCGTCGGAACTGTCATCTTGCGGAGACAGAAGATAATGCGTGTGTTCTTTCAATTTGAACTCGTCACTTGTTTATCGAAAACGAAACGATGAACGCAGCAGGTACAAGAGCAGAATAACGGGAGGACAGTTCGACGATCGATTACGCGTTTCATAGTAGTTTAAAGCTGCTCGAAAAACGAAATTAGACATTGACAAATACCGTTTTATGGGTACAGACGAAAGCTGGTACATAAAGATACGATACGCGATTCGAAAACGCAGACCTTCGTCTATTACGTATTCACTCGTCTCTGACAAAATATGCAACACGTTAAAAACGAAAGGATCAAAGCGATTCGTATGTCGTGGCGACCGTCGATCGAACAATCTCCGGAGTATCGGTAGTCGATTTCCGCGATTCTTGTTATAAACTTTCTTGTAGCTTACAATTTTATAATCTTATGTACACATTCGCTTTATGAAACTTGAAAAATGTCTGTGAGAATCTAAAGTATCGTTCTTAACATTTAGTATGCCCGTGGTCCGTTACAGACACGGGTATCTGCAAGAATTACCTTAATTATTACAACTGTACCGATATCCTTCCGATCCGCTTGGCGTAAGTTTAATTTTTTTTTTGAAAAAGTCACGAGCACATGTAAATGCTTTCCGCTCTCTTTATTCTTTTTTTTCTTATTTTTGCTCTTGATTCAGACGGAATGGATATATTATGAATTGTGTCACAAACGAGCTTGATCGGCTCTTTTAAATCGAACTGAGTATTCTGTAATAACGGTTTGAGGAAGAGATTTGTATCGATCGGATTAAAATCAATCCTCAGAAACTATGACCGACTGAAAGGTAAAAATGCGCTCGGAATACGAAGAAATATCATATAAAACATACAACGAAGGAGAAAAGTATACAGGAAAATCGATGAAGTACCTAACGACTAAAGCTAGAAGTCATCTTCTTCCTGAAGAGACGTACTAAAAAGAATGAGAACATAAAATATAACGAGAGGGCCAAGGATAGAAGTGGAACGATGTGAAAGGTGTGTTGAAGAAGTTGAGTCATTTTGAGTTCAGCGACAATGACAGAAATCATGTCATTATTATTTCAGACAGCATTTGATCCGTATCCCAGATCTCACACGTAACATCGACGTCTCTGTTCCTATTAATAACATTATACAATTAAGTACGTACGAATGTATAAAATTCTGTTTTGTTTGTTTCATTTTACGACTAAGATGGGAATGTATGATCCATTGCTCGCGGCCAAGCGTTCTCGCAACGCTTGCTAGATCATTGAAATATCGTTACAACGATTTTCTTATATTTATAAGAAGAGTGCAAAATTTATCGAGGACCAACTCGCCGAGATCAAACGAATCCGAACCGAGACCGATCTATTTTTCTCCTTCACCCACTTCCCTTGTTTCGTTCACTTACTGTTACGTCGAAATATGTTTTCAACATCAAAGAGACCTCGCGGACCTCGTCGAATTCGCGCTCGACAAAACCAGAAGTAACGACGTTCATTACTTCACGGGAATGTTTCTCGTAATGCATCTGAATTGACGAACAAACTAAACTGAAAACAAAGCAAACACATGTGGCTCCATTGTTAATATCGGTCGTCGATTGACTTCCCTGATCCTATATTTTTCTGCTTTTTTTTTGCCCTTTCCTTGACGCGACCATTTCGTACGTTTCAATCGCCCAAAGATAGAAGATCATACAATTGATCGTGACATCTACATATAGTATGGCACACTTATACACGTGAATTCGCCGCTAATTCGAACGGATGTTCCTTTCCTTTTTTTTTCAACTGGATCCGCATTCTTAATAGACGAGGAGAGGTTTTGCGCGTACGGAAAATCAATCGATGCTAACTCACATGCTGATCGTTAAACAATGGCTTCATCTCAACAAAGACCGCGTCTGTTGCGTTAAGCGTCATGGATTAATATTTCGCTTTTTTTTCCATCTGACAATTACTATTATACATCATTAAAAACAAGTAACTACATCACAGTTCTAATGGCTCAGTCGTTTAATCTGTTGATGCGTCGTACTTCTTCACCGAATTTCATCTTATTCCCTGGAGCGCGGTAATCACGATCGTCGGAACTGTCATCTTGCGGAGACAGAAGATAATGCGTGTGTTCTTTCAATTTGAACTCGTCACTTGTTTATCGAAAACGAAACGATGAACGCAGCAGGTACAAGAGCAGAATAACGGGAGGACAGTTCGACGATCGATTACGCGTTTCATAGTAGTTTAAAGCTGCTCGAAAAACGAAATTAGACATTGACAAATACCGTTTTATGGGTACAGACGAAAGCTGGTACATAAAGATACGATACGCGATTCGAAAACGCAGACCTTCGTCTATTACGTATTCACTCGTCTCTGACAAAATATGCAACACGTTAAAAACGAAAGGATCAAAGCGATTCGTATGTCGTGGCGACCGTCGATCGAACAATCTCCGGAGTATCGGTAGTCGATTTCCGCGATTCTTGTTATAAACTTTCTTGTAACTTACAATTTTATAATCTTATGTACACATTCGCTTTATGAAACTTGAAAAATGTCTGTGAGAATCTAAAGTATCGTTCTTAACATTTAGTATGCCCGTGGTCCGTTACAGACACGGGTATCTGCAAGAATTACCTTAATTATTACAACTGTACCGATATCCTTCCGATCCGCTTGGCGTAAGTTTAATTTTTTTTTTTGAAAAAGTCACGAGTACATGTAAATGCTTTCCGCTCTCTTTATTCTTTTTTTTCTTATTTTTGCTCTTGATTCAGACGGAATGGATATATTATGAATTGTGTCACGAACGAGCTTGATCGGCTCTTTTAAATCGAACTGAGTATTCTGTAACAACGGTTCGAGGAAGAGATTTGTATCGATCGGATTAAAATCAATCCTCAGAAACTATGACCGACTGAAAGATCCAAATTATTCGCCGAGTACTTCGAACGTTTTGATATCATTGCTATATAAAAATGCGCATGAGTCAGAGGAAACTTGTATGCCTCGTACAGTTTACGACAATGTCTTTAACACTTTTTTTTTAGAATACGAATACACTTCATTTTTTTGTAAGATTGCGCCATAGCTGCTTTTCTTTTTGCTCACGCTCTTCCTTCCTCCCTTTCTCTCCCAGTCAGACACACGCGCACGTTGCACACAATAAAGAGTTTTCTTACTTGTAGAGAAACATATAAACAAAAAAAGGAAGAAATTAATAAGATAAAAAAGCAACATCGAGCTCACTACGAGTATTCGCTATTTTCAAATATCGAGACTTACATCTAAGTATATGTTAATAAATACATCGCTCTTAATACATCCAACATGATACATGCATACTGTTATGACACATGGATTGACTTTTTTTTTTTAATTATTCGCATTATTATCGGGCCTCTGAACGGCCGTCATTAGGACCATTAATAGTCTATCACTCCGTCAGTCACACCTCGCAATGGAACAAGTATGTTAAACTTATATTACTTTGTTCGGTCTTTTCATTGTTTTCTTGCGTCATAAGAATTTTATCCTAAATCGTAGCTCGAACGGACTACGTTAAGATTACGGTATACGAACATAGCGAGACCAATCGTTTATCAATAATCGTCGGAATTAAATGTTACGGAAACGTTATGGTACGTGATACCTCTGAATCGTTCCCTGTCGTTCGCACAAACTCAGATTGTACGACTCGAAACAGCATAATCGTTTACTAAACCATTACGATAGCTTCTTCGCCGCAGAACAAGAAAGGATATTGATCAATCATCGTCTGAACAACATCTTCCAAATATGGTCTCATCGCTTCGAATCTGCCGAGGTCGTTAAATTCTATAGGTAATAAAGTAGGCCACCAGCAAATTGCCAGATTCTTGCTATCCATACTGTTCAGTTTGCAGTTTTCAGCCACTCTGAAAATAAATAAGTATTACATTCGAAGAATGCCTCACAAAATAACATAATTCGTTGTTAATAAAATTTTCATGTATATAAATGTCTTTTTTAACCCGTGTAATAAAGAAATAAACAATTTATGAATCTTTAAACTGGAACTTACTTCACAAAATGGTGAAAAACAAACTTAAGTACATCGAAATTTACTGGATTCAACTTGTTGAGCATCAAACGTAGGGCCAATAGTCTACAGCTTCGATCTACAATAAATTTCCGTATATTTATGTCGAACATTAATTAATATTTGCGTTTAAACTTGTAATTAACCCCTACCTTCCATGTTCATACATGTCGCAGACATCGGTTTGCTAATACCGCGAGCACCTGAACGCAAAACGAAGACTGGCATTAATTACGAAGTAGCGAGTAGTGAAATTTGNGTTCATACATGTCGCAGACATCGGTTTGCTAATACCGCGAGCACCTGAACACAAAACGAAGACTGGCATTAATTACGAAGTAGCGAGTAGTGAAATTTGATATTACAATCATCATAATTTACCCGAAATATCTTCAAGTTCGCTCATTCTCTCTTTGTCGATCAATGGTGGTAGCCTCTTTGAAAAGAAATCTTTTAAAGCCGTTGCAACAGCATTCACAGGTATATCCAATGAATGTATGTCCACGTTTCCATCTAAAACACAGATAGATATAAGAATGACTAATAGAATAGATAATGTGAAAACACGTGTACATGTAGAATCATGTAAAAGGACTTACCTTCTTCGAACTTCTGAAAGAGAAGTTCTACATGCGCTCTGTTTCCAGGAACCCTATATATACCTTCAGAATCTAGTCCTTCGTCTTCAATAAATTGCACGCATTTCTCGAGGAACAGAGGTATTCTGTTTGTTTCGCTTTGCGCGAAATCCTCGATCAGAGGTTGGCTCATACTCAATGTCGAACTAGGACCTTTAGTTTGTTTTATTTTTTCTTGCTTCTTCTTCTCCCTCTCCTTTTCTTTTTCCGCATGCTTCTTGAGTTTTTCTTCCTTCTGCCGGCGTTTTTCTAACTTTTCATCTTCCTTTGCCTTCTGCTTATCTTTTTTTCTATTCAATTTATCGCCATCTTTGACCTTATTCATAGAAAAACGAAGTTTTAAAAAATGTTTATAAAGATTTATTACTGATTTTTTATACATAGTTTCGTTTTACTTACACTGGGAGAATTGATTTCTCGTGGAGAAGAGACGTCCAGGCTGGATTCATCATCTGAAATGTTGCCAAAGACGTAATTATAACTCTTCTACTTCAATGAATTAATTTGAAGTAACATTTAACACATAAGAATAAATATTTCCGAATTTTCTATCTAATTACTAAAAGAAAATTAGAATTCTATAAAACTATTAATAATAAACTTCAAATGAAATATAAACTTTGCATAAACAGTTTAGGTATTACTTACAGGAGGCGCTGAACATTTCTTGAGTCATATGTTTCACGTTGTAGGGATGCTGTAACGATGTTGGTAGATGTTGCTGTGCTAATGAATTCCCAAATCTCTTTCGTAGACTTGTAGCAGTGTGTTTACATTGCTTCGCTCTTGATCTCGACGTGTGCTCCGGGTCACTGGATTCAGAAGAATCTGGTGTCTCGCTGGAAACTAAAAGGACAAAAAATTTATATTAAAATTTGTACAAATAGATCCAATAACATATTTTCAGTTTGGATAATTTTTTAACGTCAATAAAAATACTTTACATACAAGAGTTATACATCATTTTGTAGCTTTTTAAAAGTTATTGAACATTTACGTATTAGTTACAATTAATTTATTGACAATTTATTTGTTTTTCGTTTTAGTAAAATCATGGAAAATTTCGAAATTCTAGCACTTTCACGTAATTATTGGAAACACGTGCCCACAGACACTGAAACGGCAAAGAAAAAATGCAAAGTGGAAGGACACGAGGTCGTCTCAGTCCACACAGCACAAAAATGGTTCAGAAAATAAAATAAATGACCTTTAAAATATATATTTATTATTCATCAATAAATTAATTTTAACTAATACGTAAGTATTTAATAATTTTTCAAAAGCTACAAAATCATATGTAACACTTGTATATAAAGTATCTTCGTTGACGTCAAAAAATGATACAAACTGAAACAACAAAAAAGATGCACGAACTTTTAGTTCACCCCAATATATAACATACAAGTATATAATCACAGTGATACACACCTCTTTCCACAGGATTTGCTCGCCAACTTTTATCTTCTTTGACATTGTAATTTAAACCAATAATACCATCTCCGCCCATGCTCGCTGAAGTTGGAACTGTAGGCCCAGCGACAAATATCGGTGCTCGTTTTTTCCTTGTCCTTTTGTGGGACGGCGGTTTCTTACTCGCTTTACTCAGAATACCAGCGACTCTTTGCCTCTCCAAAGAACTCCACTCCGAATCCGAATCGCTATACGCTGTAAAATGAAATGTGTGATCAACACACGTGAACGTAATTGTGAATTTGCAGTGAAATTTCGTAGACAGATTCTACTACTTACAAGGTTGCCCCTTTTCGCGCTTGTGACGCAACTTGGATTTATTATTTCCGATGGAATCTTGCACCAAGGCATACATGTAATCACCGTCGTACGATGGATACATGTTAGGTACGACATCTTTAACTTGCGCATATTCAGTACCCAGATCTACCAATTCAGGCGTAGCGAGAGGAGCGTGACCCATTGTCATCCTAGAACCGTGTTCGTCCTTCTCGCCGACGGTCATTCTAGCTATAGCGTCCGTCACGTTCGAGTAATCTTTCAAGTTGATTTTCCCAGGCTGCTTCAGGGTTTGGCTGTTTCCTTTTGGACGCGGTTTCGTTTGAGAGATATGACGTCTACCTGTTGTAAACGCTCTGTGGGAGTAACTATTGGTTACTCCGTCTTGATGCATAAATGTATCCTTCATCCAGCCTATCACGATAAGACGTATAACGTTCAAATCAGATGAACTATGTTAGAGCCAAGATTTTATTTAATATTCGACTAACCAGATAGTTTGTTTGCGATGTCGCCAGGTTTTAGTAAGTCCCTCTCTCTTTCTTCTCTATAGAAGTCTACTTGGCTATATATATCGCTGTCATCGCTGGGAGTGGCTCTGTTGTCCGCAAATGGTTCGTTCAATCCTGTGTCTCCGAGATCACCGTCTGGAGTTAACTGTTCGTATGACTCAGAACCACTCCTGAAAGTTACAGACATACTGCTTGACATTAGATCATTTGAATCACAATGAAAGTTTCACATTAATCGTTATATATCGTATGGTATATCAAAAGATTTTATTAGAGTATTTACCCATCGTCTGGTGTTTGAAGGTGATAACTTTCGTGACGTGGTGGTGGCATAGGATGTAACGCTGTATATTCCAAAGTTCCCTCGCCACTGTCGTTCAGATTACCCGGTTCCTCCATATTGAAAGCTTGTTCAATCTCAGGCTTCTTCTCCCAAACCTCTTTGAAGAATGGCGTATAAAATGCCGCTGTAACAAGCAAATTTAAATTTAAGTTTCTGTTAAGGAAAATACAAGTCTATTCCTTTTACATACATGGTAACATACTTTTTTGTTGGCAACTAGACGCGGAGGTCATGAAGTGCGCCTGCAATTTATCCGCGATCGCATTTCCCTCCGTAATAAGCAGATGACTCAAATCGTTACTAAAGAAGGCGTTTGCGCCTCCGGTATCAGTCACAGCCATTATTTGTATTGGTAAGTTTGGTATGTTCATAGAAAAAGCACTGGGAAAAAAGATTGAATTAAAATACTCTGCTGACTCTCAACGCATATTAAGTACTATCGTATGCCACATACTTCAAGGTGGCAAGTGACGCTTTCCTCTTCGTTGAATAAACCAATATAAAACCGTGAACCAATTCGTCCCTGAATGCATTCGCTCCATGGAAACTTGAGATAATCACTTCGACCCTTCGCTTCGATTCTCCTAAAAATGTCTCTAGGACGATTGATCGGTCGCCGCTAAGAAAACAACATTGATGGTTGAGTAAAGGGCCTAGTACGTTCTCCACGGAATATGGGTCTCCGCAAAACATACACATTATGATTCTATAAAACAGATAAAATATCGTTATATAATATTCTTCTTGTTCGAAATTATATTTGTTCGCGGTTATCGCGTTACCTAATATCAGGCTCGAAACATTCGATAACGCTTTGGTAAATATTTAGAAAACCAGCTCTGTGATTTATTGATTGTATAAGTTGCTGTAAAGCATCCTTTACTAGTGGGGTAGGAAACCTCTTGTCTTGCTCCAAGTCTTCTATACAAACATCGATAAATGGGCACTGTAAACTGATATAAAAATTGGATGTTAGTCGTATCATCCATGTACTAGCTAAACATAATATATCATATTGATAACACAGGTTCATAAATAAGGAGTACCTATCGGCGAGGTTTTGACCCTCCTCCCTAAGTCGTATTGCTTCCATCTCGTCTATAGTAGATTCTGGCACGAACATAATGACAATAGGCAATCCTTGAAATGGCAACCTGTCCTCTTGCTCCAGGTTCGATAATAAAGTCTTCTCCAAGGAAGAGCGAATATATTCGAACGAATCCTCATTAGCATAGATACAAAAAGAGCCTAGAAATTAAAAACCTCCTTGGAAATCCATCTTAGAAAGAATCGTTAGAGTTGTTAGTGTGATCGCTCACCGTGAGGCATAAAGTCAGAAGTGGTAAAAGAGTTGTGCGGTAATCCGACATCACCGTCGATTATTCGATATCCAAGCGTATACAACTGACAGTCAATCTCTACTTCATCGTCCTCTGTTTGTGCTCTGATTTCGCGAGCGAACTCCTCGCCAAGTCCATTGCTTCCAAGTATAACTAAATTTAATTGGTTATTATCAGACGTTAATTGCCATTGACTACTATGATTCCATGAAGAAGGCCTGAAAAGAGATTTTTTTTATCTTAATGTATACAAGAACATTCGATTTTTTCCTTTAATGTTTACCTATGAGCTTTTGTTCCAAGTATTCGTTCTATGAGTGCGTCCATGCAATTTGGATAAGCTGGGCAATGTTCCCTTATGGGACAATGTACAAAACCTAAGTGTTGGAAAAGCATTAATTTCCTATCTTGATCCAGTCTATCTAAAGCCTTATACCTGTGTAATATAAGAGATTATGAACAGATAAACAAAGATATACACTTTAAAAAACAAAAGATTAATTGATTTACCTAAAATCGTCCAGCAATGCATCAGTTATTTCTTTTATATCATCTTGTGTTATAGTACCAGTCGGTGCTATAGATTTGAAATGATAGAACAAGTCAGCGTGTTCTAACAACAGCTCCTAAAATGTACAGTTGAAATGTAAATTGAAATCAGCGAGACGTTTGTATCATTTAATATTAGTTATATTAAAGTATATGTTCTTACTTGGAAATTGTGTTTTGCTTTTTCAATAATTTCTTTTTGATGTTGATCATATATCTCTTGGGAATCATGGTGAGAAAGTGCTTCAAAGCATTCTCTACCCATAAAAAGTACTCTAACTTCGGACAAGTGTTTCCCTGGTGTAACATAGCCAGTTTCTTCCAACAATTGTTTAAACTGCTTTTTCCATCTAACAAAACGATACAATTATATAATTACAGTGCTCTCTTCTTTAAATTATAATTTCATTATTTCTGCAATATTTGTTTATTGAAAGTTTTAAATTATGCCAAAGTATATAAAATACTAAGATGTTAACATGTAATTATATTGCGTAGTTATTTCTAAAACCCAATATCCTATAACATGAAGCAATAAAAAGCATTTACCTTTTAGGAAGTCTGCAGAAAGAAACGCCACCCAGAATAAATCAAAGCATTAGTGTATCGCATGATTACTGACTAAATCGCACTATAACTATGTGACTCTAATGATTATCTCAAAGCATATGCAGCGCACCATAATTATAATAAGACGTAATCGGGATATATTTGCGCATATATCTAACGGTCACTTCTCCATACATCCGTTCATACTTACTCCAATCGTCGCTGCTCTTGCTGCAGTACGTTTATATGATTTTTGAAAACAGTTTCTGCTTCCGGCGTTTCTAACACGTCGTAAGGAATCTTTGTTCCATTAGTCTCGTCGAAATCACAATCGATCCACGGTTTATCCTCGGGACATTCATAGAAATACTGATGGAAATCGGGATGTTCCTTTATATATTGCTGCACCGCAGACCACTCCCTATATAAAGAAAAGAAATATAGATATATATAAACAGTAATTAAACGTAATTCATTATTTCGAGATTTGGGAAGGGACGTACTCGTTAATTAAATTGGTTACATCAGGGCATATTTCATGAAGAATATCAGGCAACATGTCTAGATATCCCTGAATCTTCTTCGCTATCTGTTCGTCCTTCAATTTTTTAATATGTCTTCTAAATAATCTTTGGGTTGCATCAATACCGAACAGTTCCACGAACGTCGTGAATTCTTTGTGCTGCGCCAGCTTCTTGGACGCCTGCGACCATAACGCTCTATAATCAGTAACGTGTAACCGTATCAATCTTTGTAAAGATTCTGTCGATGCATCCAGCAGTTCCTTCCTGGCTCTGGCCGCTTCTGCGAACGGTGTTACCTTACTACGCATTTTCGTTTTATCAATTATTTGCGCCAAGATGAAGAACGCCAAGTCAGTATTAATGTTTTCATGCGCGGACGTTTCAACTATCAAAATGGAACCTTTGTACTCCTTGCGCATCACCAGTTTCTCTGCCTCCTTTACGTATTGTTCATTAGCATCGTCGTTCTTAGTCGTTACCACAACTATAGGCTTCTTAGTTTTCATTAGATTGTTCAGTATATTCGCCACTATTTCGACTTGTTTTTCTATCGATCTATTTGGTACAACGCTCACATCGAATACACAGAGAAAACCATCAATGTTCAATTTACCATCGGGCAGAACTTTTTGCTCGTACTCTTTCTCTATGCCTAATTGATTCTTGCAAATGTACATGAGCTTCTCTGCGCTTGTAATCTTTGTGGCTGCGCACCTCTTTGCGTAAGGTTCCATTTTACCACCTTTAAAAGGCTGAAACGATGCATCATCTATAAATTCTGTATGTTCTATCACATGAAACTGATATTCTGTACCGTCCTCCGCCGCCTTCGTAACTTCACCCCAATATAGGAAATGATCATTATTCACCACTCTACCACTAAAATCCGACTGGAAAACGTAATAAAAGATTAATAAGGATGACTGATGCAAGGTATCTACAGGTGCTTAAGCAACACGTATATGAATATTCAATACGCACCTGCGATAACACTGATATATGGTCCACATTATAATCATCATTCAAAGAGCGCATAAAACGATTACACAGACATGATTTCCCAACACCGACTTGACCCTTATCTTTCTCGGTACCAGAAAGACCAACAACAGCAACATTGATGGCTTTGATATTGTCACTTTTCCTTGCCATTTTTAAAGCTTTGTTGGAGTTAGGATCACTTATAAGTTAATAAGTGTGAAAATAAAATTCTTTTTACCAAACTGTACTCAAGACATTTTTAGATAGCACTGTTAATAATTTATCTTTTCAATTATTAAAAATCTGTGCCTGTCCTCCTTTGGTCATTGTATCAAGTTTAGAAATACATACAAGATTCATCACCTCCTTTTGGTAACATTTCTTTCCAGTCCGTTCTTCTATTTTAATTTCTCCTTTTTCTCATCCAAATATCATGCTAAGAATTCGTATATGGCATGCAAATTCGTTTGGGAGTAATTACAAATAAATTTTATTTGCCTGTATTTCATTTGAATTTCACTAATCTCGCTTCACCTTCTTGTTTGTTATTTTTTCAACTTCAGAGGTGAAATATTACATCACTAGAAATGAATAACACAAACCTCTTTACCATTCATCTTCTTTTACAAAGCATGGCACTTATAATTTAGCACAACTGTGAGCAATGATTCTTTGGAATGGCACTGCGTGTCTGAAATAAAAATGATGTCACAAATGAATAAAGGAATAGAGGATATACTAGGTATTGAGCATATCAGTATATTTCTCACAAGGCTAATTCTGTCATGTTTGTGACACAGCATTTACTGTTTAAAACACGTGAAACCACAAAAAATTATAACTATTCAAATCACATTTTTTTATACCTCATTATTAGAGTACAGATCTTTATGCAAAATAAAATATTCATCAGTTCAAAAGATGGGTTTGAGATAAACATTTGATTGATCATTTAAACATTGAATTACACGTTCAGCTTTTGATGTTCTGAACTTCATATACATTATACACAGNACAGCATTTACTGTTTAAAACACGTGAAACCACAAAAAATTATAACTATTCAAATCACATTTTTTTATACCTCATTATTAGAGTACAGATCTTTATGCAAAATAAAATATTCATCAGTTCAAAAGATGGGTTTGAGATAAACATTTGATTGATCATTTAAACATTTAAACATTTCTGAACTTCATATACATTATACACAGCACATTTATCATTTCTGCAGATTCAATTTTCTTACAATTGCATAAAATCTGCAATCTACTCATTATTATTAAATCCAACTTAAATCGCTTAAAGAACACCTTTAAAATCTACCTGTAAAGTCCACTTTTATCAACGAAATTTATTATGCAAGAATAAAATCGTCAAATTAGTTTACAGGTTATGAAATGTACGAAGTAAAACGCAAAAAAGTGCTTAAAGACGGATTTTGCATTAACCTCCACATAAATAATACAAATCTTGTTTTATCTCAATTTAAACAAATAAAAGATTGACCTAGCAATTTCTACCAGGTTTATAAAGACGTCGATGGATTCCCAAAAATAGTATATTTCGTAGCAACAACAGAGTATTTGTAACGCGTTGGAATATTCTATCGGACGGTCTTTAGAACGTTATCCGTTAATGAACAGATAATCGAGGCTCGTCGACTTCCATACGAGATTTACGAGACATGATTCATGCAGGAGAAACAAATTATGTATTCGATATACAAATGACAGCTACGAATAGATCAATATGCATTGTACACAACCACGGTCAATTTTGACACTGGCGATAGTCCCGGGATTTAGGAGCTCCGACAAGGCACACGACGGACAGAGACGAGATACCATGCACGATTTTTCGAAGCGAAACTAGAAAATTTATATAAATTATCCTGTCTGATATAAGTGGCTGTGGTACCTGTACAGATTTTCGTTCGGCAAGAGGGCTGTGCATGTATTACATCAACCGGCCGTCCCGTAGGATTTTTTTCTTCAGGAACTCGATCGATTCTTCAACGCTGTACAAAAATCACTTTCCTTCAATCTTTCTTGCACGCACGACGCACTCAAACGCATCCAGAACTTGTCCAAGCGAACGTTTATTTCCAGGTGTGTAAATAACTTCACGTTAAACATCGAGTATTGCCCCATAAAGGAGCCATCTTGGTGGGTGGGCACAAGGCGATTAATGTTTTCAGGATGGATAGTATACGCCGAACAAGAACAAGGCCGTATCTAGCGTACCTGTGATCATATTTTAAAAGTACAGACCCTCCGTCAGAATCGAGTATTGTCCAATTTATTCTTCTTCATTTGATTAAGCGTAGTATTCATTGATATAAATTTATATGCATCTCTGAACTGAAATAAAGAAGATAATAATGAAACAAATAATATACATATGTTTTTCTTCCCTCTATAAAATAACTACAGAAATATTAATAAAAGTTATCTAACATTATACAAATGCTACATTTTATATCTTCGTATAAACATTAAACTCTTATAATAAGATAAATAATATAGGTATTGAATTTTTGTCTTAGCGAATGTATCGTTCTCACTGTTGTTTCCATTATTTATTTAAACGAATCAATTATTTACAAAGTTTATCGACGAGACCGTATCTTCACACGCACACCGTAGCTACGGTCCTGAATGTGCATAAAAAACACCACCTATCGTTGGATAGACAAACTAGTCGGATTTCGAATCAAAAATGGCTGACAGCGGGGATGCGGTGAATAGTACGTCGTCAGGAAAAGAGGCTAGAAATGCCGTCACCGATGGACCTGTCACCGATCCAGCATCGAATACTAAGGTAAATTCAAATACGCTATCGGCGGACATATAGACGGTCGGACTTCTCTGATTTGTATTGTCATTATGTTAAAACCTGACATAACACTGCCACGAGTATTGTATTTACCGCCGTACTACATTCTGGCTAATTATGTCGTTCGAGGATGTGTATAAGGTATTTTTCTTTTTCAATTCTCTTTCCCGATGTGCCAAAAACTAATCTGGGCAGCGGAATCAAATATGTTTTCATTGTTGTCCCTGTGTCTATTACCTTTGTCAAATCACTTGTACGGTACAAGGCTTCTCGGATACCTTTATCCTCTTTTACCTATGTTTTTTTTTGTTCTTTTTATCGCGTCTTAACCCAACCCTTTGAAGTATTATGAGCAACACATGTTGCTGTTATATAATGCACCACATGGTATTAATTGACGTCTGGTTATTGCCAAACAAATAACTTCCTTCTATTGTTATCCTGAAACTTTAACACGATGACAGTTGAGCGTTTATAAATAAGTAAAAACGCTTTTTGAGACAGTATAATAATGAGTTCTCAAAAACCTGATACTTGATATAATCAGGTAGAAAATATTTACAATTATAAATATAAATATAAATATAATAATAATAAATATAAATATTTACAATTACAAATTATATGTATATTCGTGTGTCAATGGAATTGTTCCATTTAAATAGAGATTATAAGGAATTTATTGAGGATTTGTATGCAATTATAGAAAATTTGCATGTAGGAAAATGCACCTGTTGTGTACGATCTTCAGAAGACATAGAATAATTAATGTAAACCTCACATCATGAAATTGTAAAAATTAACAGTCTCTATAAATGAATTATGTTGTTGATAATATTATTTTGTATAAAAATCTGCAGTCTAATATTGAGTAAATTAGTATAATTATTACACAATATTAAAGTCAATTAAAGTCAAATATGATAATTGGCATGAACTCTTTGGACGATATATGTATGTATACAGTGACCATATTTTTGGGAGTGAAATCGGGGACAAAAAAAGGAACACACAAACAATAAAAAATAACAAAATTCTTGTATTGGATTATCTCATAAATTATTTATCGAAAGGAAAAAATACCAACCGAACAACAAAGTTGCTTAAAGCGAAGAGAAGAAGAAACAAAATTAAAGTCTTCATAAGACGTAACAAAATTATGTCTTGAATCACGAAATTACATTGGTTTTACAAAGGAAATGAATACGACTATTTTGTCGTATATATCCAATTGTTACAATTTATTATTGAAGGAAGAAATTAGAAACTTAGTTGCAATAAATGACCTATTTTCTATTTATTTGACGCTGACAAGATTAAAAAATATATAAAGAACTGTTTATGGAAATATAGAACGGATGGTCACTGTGATGTTATATTTTTTGGTGGTCAATTTTTTAAATACATTTTCTCAGTACGTTCATGTGTTAAAAAGTGAATATTCTATAACACACTGTTTTATAACATATATTTCAATAAAAGCTAAAATTCAAATCTAATTAACTTCATAGAATAAAATAGAAAAAAGTACATAAATTCTTTAGCACGTATCTATTTTTGTACATTTGCTTGCATAATACTTCAGAACGCTAACTACTACATTGAAAGTCTATATAACTGTTAAAGAATCTCGATGATATTGAAATAATTCAAAATTAAAAGATGATTTGCATGCTGTTACATACATTGTCTGCTATTAAGGTGCTTATATTATTTTACATATAGAGCATTATCCTCACAGTAGTCCGTAGGTTCGGTACCAATCACTCATGCATCGCTCATTACAAGCCTAAATACACGAAATAGGCGTGGCACAATTAGCATTACTGAGCCAGTGTCTTGAGCGCAAAAATGAACCGAAGAAATGATTAGTAAAAAGAAGATCATTTTTTTATGTACATGAAACTGATATTTCGCCTGATTCAAGTTTTATGTGCAAATTCCATTTTTGGGGGCTTTGTACCAAGCTACGGACTGTGCTATAAAAATCTGATTAAATTTGAATCATGAAATGGTGGTTGTTGTGATTTCAGAGCCTAGAGGCATCAAATAATGCCTTTCACGGCGCGAGAACAAAATTAGTAAGTAAGAATATGTGTGTACGAAACATAAAGTAAATTTGTACTCCTTCCATAGAGCGATCCTTGCAATTTTCTCTTCAGGGCTGCTTTAATTCCTATGACTACTTAATCGTGGTATGTGCCGATGGGCTTATCATTTTTAACTTTCCATTAAACGACACAGGAACGAGCAGACGATCCTTTCACGGGAATATAATTAAAGTCACGAATTATTTTCGAACCTACCTTTCTTTGCCTACAAGAATAGATTTACTTTGCGTCATTAATGCATCACGAATAACATCAATAACATAATATCACATCGTCTGTATTAATCTGTGTCCATTTTATCGAATAAAGTAGCTTCATTCGCACATTTTATGTTCGTAGTCCATTTCCATACACTGCAGCCCTTTTAAAGACAAAAGATAGCTCTCCGTCATTTTACAACTCGTGTATATATATTTGATTGTTTAAATCTTTAGGACTCGAAATCTGGAGCTTTGAAGAAGTCCAGTCGTTACCGTAGTAGATCTCTCTCGGCCAGTAGCACAGACAGTTACAGTTCCGGTACGACTGTATTTAATGCATACAACCAATTGCCGTAAGCCATCCACGATGCATTCAATCTTTTCTTTCCTAATATTTTAGCATCTTATACAGGAAGCTCATCGGACGAAGATGATGTATCACCTCGTGAGAAGATACAAAGCACCGAGACTGGTTTCACGGACTTCTGCGTACGCAATATTACTCAACATGCATTCGGAAGACGGGAGATAGAAATAGCAGAACAGGAGATGCCGGGAATTATGGCACTTCGTAAACGTGCCGCTGAGGATAAGGTACAGAAATTTTTTAACACATTTTCCATAAGCAGAATATTTATTTTATAAACGATTGATTTTAAACAGCCACTGAAAAATGCTAAAATCGTCGGCTGTACTCATATCAATGCTCAAACCGCTGTGCTCATCGAAACGTTAGTGAACTTGGGAGCGCAAGTTAGATGGGCGGCATGTAATATATATTCTACTCAGAACGAAGTGGCCGCCGCTCTTGCTCACGCTGGATATCCGATTTTCGCTTGGCGCGGCGAAACGGAAGAGGACTTTTGGTGGTGCATTGACAAATGCGTGGCCGCTGAGAATTGGCAGCCTAACATGATACTAGATGACGGCGGCGACGCGACGCACTTGATGCTGAAGAAATATAATACCATGTTCAAGATGATTCAAGGTCTGTCGGTCACTTCTTTCGTTGTAATTCGAGATTTTAATTGTGAAAACTTGCAGGAATCGTTGAAGAGAGCGTGACTGGTGTACACAGACTGTATCAGTTATCTAAAGCAGGCAAATTATCCGTCCCTGCCATGAATGTCAATGATAGCGTAACAAAGACCAAGTTTGATAATCTTTATAGCTGCCGCGAAAGCATTATCGACAGGTAAACACGGTATTTTAAATAGAACGGAGGTGTTCTGTTGACAATTTATTTTATATATACAATGTTTGTTATAGCTTAAAGAGATCGACGGATATTATGTTTGGTGGCAAACAAGTTGTGATCTGTGGCTACGGCGAGGTTGGTAAAGGTTGTTGCCAGGCTCTCAAAGGTTTGGGATGTATCGTTTATATAACTGAAATCGATCCCATTTGTGCTTTACAAGCAAGGTAGATATATATATATGTATATTACGATAGAACGTGTATGTGTATGTATCGCAAGGTACGATCAATTGCTGACGTATTATTTACAGCATGGATGGGTTCCGAGTAATGAAATTAAACGAGGTCATTCGAAATGTAGATATCGTCATAACTGCAACCGGTAATAAGAATGTAGTTACGCGGGAGCATATGGACAAAATGAAGAACGGCTGTGTAGTGTGCAATATGGGCCACAGCAATACAGAAATAGATATTGTACGTTGAGATTTTAATCATACGTAGTTAATTTGATCGAGATTTGATTAGATTTTCAACTAGAGTTTGTAGGGAAAAACTCTTGTTTCTTATATTTCAGAAATATGTAAGACATTAAGACTCGTTTAATGTGCTCTTAACAGAACAGTTTACGCACGCCTGATTTAATTTGGGAAAAAGTAAGATCCCAGGTGGATCATGTTATCTGGCCAGATGGAAAGCGGATCGTGTTACTAGCGGAAGGCCGGTTAGTCAACTTGTCTTGTTCCAGTATTCCATCGTTCGTTGTATCGATTACGGCCGCTACCCAAGCGTTAGCACTGATCGAACTATTCAATGCGCCTCCCGGACGATACAAAAGCGACGTTTATTTGTTACCGAAGAAGATGGGTAAGCATGAAACATATATGTTACTTTTCATGGAACCGAAAACTGATCGATCGAAGGGATCAATAATGATCGATATAATTTGATAGATGAGTACGTGGCTTCGTTACATTTGCCGACGTTTGACGCGCATTTAACGGAATTGACAGATGAGCAAGCTAAATACATGGGACTTAACAAGGCTGGACCTTTTAAGCCTAACTATTATCGGTTCGTACATCTTTATTTTTATTCAAATTATCATTAATCTACTAACGTATCAAATTATTATTTAAACTATTTGCTATATTTCAGCTATTAAAAATAACGGAATAAGTGACACGGCACAGTATATATATATCCACAATTTGTGTTTATAAGAATCAAAAATGAGGATCATGTTTTATTGCACAGTTTCTTTTATTAATTTCACGGAAATTAATGAAGACTTATAATAAGATTTTATGTTATCTTTAACATATCTTTTAAGCCATTTTATTATCATAGTAAGTTAATAGTACTTTTCCAACCCCTCCATGCGTGTAAGACCAGCTTTTCCTACTTGTATCAAATTCTATTTTTTATAACTGAGTACGTAAACGAGACTATCTAATAAAAAAAACAACGAAGATTCTCGACGAGTGTGAATTGTTGCACGAGCCGAAGGCATCCGGCCCGCGACTATGCAATATGACTATTTAGTGGCATAATGGGGGTCCAGGGGGCTTGGCCCCCTGGTAGGGTGCAGGGGCGGAGCCCCGGTAGGGGGTTCGGGGGGCGAAGCCTTTCGTAATAAGAAAAGAAAAAGAAAGAAAAAATCCTTCAAAATGTGGAAAGGATTACGGAGGAGAGAAATGACCGAACACTGCGTCAGGTAGATTAACGATATATATTATATTTCGATTCGATCGTCGCGAGAGCCGACCAGCAGTTCTGATGGTATTGTTGTGTTTACATCATCATTTGATGAACTCATTTTCAAGAATTTATTGTATTCTAGAAGAAACTCTCGCAAATGCGTATTAAATATTGTAAGGTATGCCTGATAGAATAAAGCTAGTAGAAAATATCATACGGCTATGGTAGGGATATGCGCAGAACGAAGTGCGCAGCTACTTTACGCACTGGCCACACTGGTGCTAGAAACGGGTACTTTACGCACGCAAAACTTGCATATAAAGTCGAGTTTTACGCACTCAGTTATAAAATAGTTATTTTTGTCACTAGGACGTAAAATGAAATTTCACGGCCGAGTAGTGATCGTGCTTTGTGCACGAGGACCAGCGAAGCCGGTCCGAGTGACGCACGATCACACGAGGCCGTGAAACTTTACGTCCGTGTGGCAAACATCATTTTTTGTTATACTATACTGTAGTAAAATTTGATTTTGCGTCCGCATTTCCGGACGTAAAATGCAATTTTACGTACTTGCGGCCGTAAAATCAAATTTTACGGTCTAGTATACCAAAAATTATATTTCCGTCAAGTATGATACGATTTCCACCAAAATTTTGTCTCAGTTCAGTGTTACAATCAATAGACAGGAATTACAATTAAATAAGTGCATATATGTTAAATTACATTTTACAAATGTATAATAGTATTTAATTTAAAATCTGTGAATGCATAAAAATATTTATGCAATTGTTCAATCATATCCACGTTCAAGTTTGTGAAATACTTGAGAAACGTTTTTATCACAGTACGACATACGAATTAGACATTTTTGTCGAGATCTGTTTAGATTATTATTATTTTTCGTTACCAAAACGGCAGTCATGAACAGAACGTTCCTTTTAATAAAGATGAAAAATAGTGTAAAAATTAATCGATCCAAAATATGTACATAATAGCTTAAAGGAAAGGTAGTAAGAAACGACAGAAGCTGATCATTTTGTAATTGGCCATATCATCCCTCAGTAAAAGAAGAACAGAATAGGAAACAAATAAATATTTATGACTTAAAAATGTATCCCGCTTACCTTGTTAATTTATAGACCCTATACCTTGCGGGCAAGTAGATTTTCATTCACTGAAACTTGTTTATACACTTTTTAATTCATTTATTTGAAATGCTGATGTAAGCTAATTAGTTTAAACGAGAAAATAGAAATTGAATATATATTGGAATTGAAATGATAAGGATAGTGATTACAGACAATGTTTTATACTTGAGTAAACAATCATACTAAAACAGGACACAAGAAATCGATAGCATGGTGCAAACTAAATAAAGACTATGAACACGTGTACGTATAGTAGCGTAGTAAAGTATACGCTTCCTAATTAAATAATACACGCGTACGTACTAGGAATATCAGGTGTTAGGAAAGCGAGCAGACTTTGTACGACAATACATTCTAACGTCGACCTTTTCTCGTTTGTAGCCCGTATACGATAGGACTTATTTAATGTACAATTGTAACTTTATTCTGTACATAGGAAAGAATAAAGAAATGTTTGCCAAAGCGTTGAAATATACGTGATTGTGTGAATTAGAGATATGATACAAAATATATGATCCTGAACTCTGCTCTCTTAAAACTACTTCCATCAAAAGTCTCAAAATACACCTTTTGTAAAATTTTTATAATTATTTTAATCGTTTTTCCTCGATTATATTTTTAATTTTTCTGTAATGATTAAATTAATTAAGTAAACAGGAATAGAAAAAGTAAGAAATTTAATTGAGGAAAAATGATTCAAATGATGTCTTTTGACACCCTCGGTAATAGTATTAATACATCGAAAATTAAAAGATCTTGAGGGATAATATGTCGTAGAAGTAATAAATGAACGTATAGTACAAACGTGTATTAATATAATATATATTTCACAGTCATCATGACCTTGTACAGTAGTGGCTTCTGAACTTTTCTGACAGCATCGATAGAAAATTTTATCAAGCAATGTGGAATAACTGTTTTAATATCGAACTAAAGAACATACTTTTCTATAAAAGAAAGCTAAGAAAACATATACTTTTTTGACGATTTCGTCGAATACAAATTTTTGAAAATGTCTTTGACACATTGCATACTGATTGTACGTTTCCTCAATGGTAATACTAATTTCTATTGTTTAATACTTTTAAGAATCTTATTCTAAATTTTATCGGTTTGATTTTTATAAATTATAGAAACTAAAATAAAAACCTTTCAAAAGAAACGATATAAAGGTGAATAAAAGTGTCGAAAGATTATACAACAATGTATTCTGCAGAATAGATGTCAGTTACATGTTATTACAACGAAATTGTATTAACTTGAAACTATAATTAATAACGATCACGTGATGATCCTCCTCTATTCCAATTTCCACCTCGTCTATACGAATTAGACACTCCATAACCTCGGTTAGCACCGCCGTTATACCCGCCGGAGCTACGTGGTATAAAATGGCCTCTACTTCCAGCTCCTCTAAAAGAAGCCTCTCGATAATTACTTCCTCGCATCATTTTTGAGGGATTCATGGAGTTCGAATGGAAACCTCTCGAATGTTCTCTTGGTGGCCTTCTCGACTGAAACCCACCACCTGTAATCTGGTCCATTTCATAACGACAAGCGTTCATTCCACATAAAGCTTTGATTACGCTTAATACCTGAAAGCAAATAGAAATAAATTAATTTCAGAAATCATAATTTTGTACTAAGAAGCCATAGATAGAGTATAGTATCGTACTTTCTCGTCGTTGGGAGACAATTCTAAAATAGTTTCTGGTTCTTTCGCAGCCCTTACAACCAAACTTTCTAACGACGGTCGTAAAGCTACTATCGCTGCTGCGTGATTCGGATTCATGTCTAAATTAATCCAATTGTCTAGCTTCACTACGTTGTCAATATATTCAACCTTCCGAGAGCCGAACAATAGCAGATGAATGGGTGATACCATGCTCATTTGTTTACATGATATTGCTCTTGTACGGATCTGTAAAGGATACATAAATGAGTATAATAATACTTAGAATTTAGAATATAGGTTTTATGCATTCATAGAAGAATTAGATATACAGAAAACACAAAACATGTAACATGCAAAATTGAATAGAATATCGTTATTTTGAACAGTAAAATGAATTCAGATTTTATTTTTCAAATTCATATTAAAAATGATTTATTTTTTATACAAACCTGCAGGCTAATGATATGAAATTAATTACAATAGTTCGAAGATTCATTTAAGCCATCATACCTTTTCTCCAAATACGAAGAACGGAAATGGGAAATTCTGTTCATAGTTGCTACAGTTTACTGACGTCTTATGAATCAAAGCAGCTTTAGATTCGGTTGTAAGAACTTTCCTTTTCTCTTTGTGATAACAAACATTTGGATAAAGGCCCATGCATAAAAGTGCAGTTATTGTATCAAGACGGACGTCCGCAGCTGCTTGATAATTTAATGGCATATGGCACAAAGTCTCTTGCGGGAACCCAGCACTTTGTAAAAGCGTTTGTAATTGATTCTAAAAAAAAAGACATCGGTTGACGAAACAATGAATCAGTGAAAAAGTGTTAAAACAGATGTTTAAATTTACTTTAGCATCCCATGTCATTCTCAATGTGAACATGGACAGATTTTTGGAATCACAGAAAGTTTGCTCTGCGTATTCACCACCGGCTCTGGCTTCTTCCCACGCTTCAAAAACATGTAGCATCGCTATGTGATCGCTGTATCTCGCGCCGGCAAACCATTTCTGTTGTCCAGATAATCGTCTTGTGTCAGGGCCCATGTTATATACCTCTGGGAATGTTGTACTATTCGCAGCCATCGTAGAAAGTGCATCACCAACGCGGAATATACAACCGAGGATCATCATCTTACCCAACCGCGGCTCTATTGGTAATCGAGCCAATATCTTGCCAAGAGGTGTCAACTCATCGTTTTCGTCTAAACATTTCATTTCTGAAACGAAATCGTTGAACAATTACTGTTACGACAAAAAAGGGAGCATACTGATAACGAAAGTCTATTTATCATTTAATAAATGACGTACCACGTAATATGACTTCCGCTTCGATCACAGCATCTATTGGCGGCGGCTCAATAGCTTTCGACAAGAATTTGCCGATACTACCCAGTCTCAGTAATTTAATAGTCAACGCCAGTTCGTGTAAAGGTGTTCTAAACATTTCCGGTGTCATGTGTTCATCCAGTTTGTTGAATCGCGCTCTGGAGCATAAGTGAAAACAGAATCCTGGACGAACGCGACCTGCACGACCCTTCCTCTGCTCCAAATTCGTTTTACTAGCCCAAACAGTGGCATAGTTCGTCATATTATTGTGAGAAGTGAAAAGCTTCATTTTAGCTTTGCACAAATCAATTACGTAAACGACGTCGTTAATAGTAATCGAAGTCTCGGCAATATTCGTTGCTAGAATAATTTTCGTCATTCCCGATTCGACAGGGTCGAAAACTTTACGTTGATCCTCTCTAGGTATCTGTGAGTGCAGTGGTATGATCACGTAACTCGATCCTCCATAAACGGGATGTTGTTGTAAGTGCCTCATTAATGCAAATATCACACTCCAGCCTGGTAAGAAGATCAGCACGGCTCCTGGTACGTTTTGATCTTTGATATACTTCAACAGAGCTTCTATGAGCTCAAAGCTTATTTCCTTTTCGATAAGCTGACCCATAACATTTTTCGTTACATCAGAATATTTCTTATCAATAATTTTGTTCAAGTTCTCCTCCGGTTCACCGTCCGTTGACAGATCGTCCGCGTCTCGATTCTTTCGCTTTCTGGATTCCGCGGGCGGTACAAAATGCGTTAACTCTATACAATCTTCCAAGAAATATTCTTGCACTGGGTAAGACCTGCCAGGTATTTCTATCACCGGGCAGTTGTTGAAATAACTGCTAAATAACGTAGTATCGATCGTCGCGGACATTAGAATGACCCGTAGATCCGGATACATGTGAATCATATCGCGAAGTACGACCATAATAAAATCGGAATTAACGTCTCGTTCGTGAATTTCATCGACGATAACGTGAGATACACCTCTCAAGCCACTCTCTAGTTTCCTTAGGAGCACGCCGACGGTGCAGAACATTATGCTACCATACGGTTTCGGCAAACAAGATTCAAACCTCACCGAATAACCGACAGTGTGTCCCAAATTCTCGCACCTTTCTGCAGCGACTCGATCAGCTACATATACAGCAGATATTCTTCTCGGCTGTGTAATCGCGATACAACAATAAGCCCCTTGACCTGATGCGATGTAATCGTCCAGAATAAATTGACATACTTGAGTTGTCTTGCCACAGCCTGTGTTCCCGCGAATAACGATTACAGGATTTTCGTTGATGGCGTTCATTATTTCATTTCTCATTGAGAAGATTGGTAAGCTGGATCTGTCCTTAATACTCATTTGAAGGCCTCCATCTTGCTGCAATCTCTCTCGTTGCTCATGTTGCATTTCTTCAGATAGTTCATCTAATGACATTGAAGCTAATGGTCCCTCGTCTATATTGCACCCGCTCCATGGATCCCAATTTTGTTGTGGTGGAGACCAGCTGACCACGCCGGCGGGTTGTGGCATTGATGAAATGAAATCATCAAGCACTTGATTTGTTAATAACGAGATAGCGCCATTAGATTGATCACTCGTCTCCTTGTATGAGTGTGGTTGCATTGCAAATAAATAATAAGAAAATTACTTTTTGTGTTTTTAAGAAAATCAAGAAAATATAAATTTATATATATCATGTCATTATTAATAAGTATTGGGAATTACTTTAGTCACTGAGACAGGCTCTATATTCAAACTTGATAGGACTTCCTGTGTTTTATGTATTAATTCTGGCGAAATCCTGACTGGATATGGCTTTAATTGCTCTGCTTCTTTATTTTTCTTTAAAGTCCCGCTGAACGCCTCAATGACGCCGAGATGATATAATTGTCTGACAAGAGACAAAGCACAACTTTTCGACGCAGTTTGCTTATTCGAGCCAGTTTCTCGACCCGTAACATCTGAAATTCGTTTGTTTCTTTTATCATTATAAAAATGTGCAAATTCTACTAAACGTGTATATAAATAATGTACGAACGTACTTCTTCCAAGTTGTTTCACATAAATTGTCATCTCGGCCATAAAACTCCTAAGAAGTAATGACTCATCAAAATATCACACATATATTTTAATACACAAAATAAATCTAACAAAATCGTTGTGGCATACATTTAACTTACCATTTGAAAATTTTCAAGATCACATTGGAGTACAATATAACAAACTTATCTAGTGATTCCATCAGAACTCTTATTGTACCAATTCAATAAGAGTTCTGGTGCAGTCACAGAAAAAACAGCAGATTCATCTGTGCACAAGAGAAAAAAATGTTTCTCTTCTCTTGTGCCAGCATTAAATGAATGATGTATTCTAAAGCAGTCTTGTTAAATTTCAAATAGTAGAGCAATTTGTTGCAATTGCAATTTGTCTTGTGTTACAAGCTGTCAAGACTTGAAAATAAATTTTTACAGTGGTATCCAATCCAGTGCAAAATGTATTGAAACACAGCTACACTTGAAGCAGTCCATACCTCGTATGATCTGGACCAAGTGAAGTATACTTGTAATCGGCATTAATTTTGTTAGTCTGCATAAATTGATGAAGCTTCGACTTAGCATTTTCTATCGTCCAGTTGCCATGAATTCCAGAGTTAACATCGACATCTTCTGCATCCTCAACATTTTTCTGCTCTGCTATTCTATCCATGTAAGTATAATTGTCTTGACCAAATTTATTAAAAGGTCTGTATGCCTTTCCTATATCATTAGGCCCCATCCCATCTTGAAACACAGATTTTATTGGCAAGGCAGGGCTATTTATGTCTTCCTTAAGTATAATATTTGGTTGTACAAGGGTTAGAGGATCCTTTGGGATATCATTTGAATTTATAAGCCCGATTCGAACTAAGTAATTAACAAAATCTTTGGCTGCATTTCCCTGGGCATCTTTCTTGTTCGTCGAATTTCCTGCGCCCACATAATCAAATCCGTTTACAGTCAATTCACAGAGAAATCGTTGTCTGTGTTTCGGACCTGTAAAGAATTTTATGTACAAACTCTTTGAATCGTACATAAGAATTCAGGTTATTAAAATTTAGTAATACCTGTAGGCCTAACGTTAAACTGTGGATCCTTGCTATTTTTTGCACACCAATGGTGAAAATATGATTTTATATCACCCATTTTTAATGTTCAGTGATGACCACGAAATTAAAATTATTTGTTCAATAAAATTCGGTGAAACCTACGCGAAGAACGCTCCAACGAAGCCTTTGCTGCGGCTGCGTCGCACAAAGAAAATACGGAAGTATTGGTAATATGAATATAACCCGTGTCGTCTGCTCGGTGATACGTCATCAATATGGCTGCCAACGACGGGGCAAATATATAAGATTTTAATAGGAAAAGATTGTTTTTATTCAAAATATTAAATAAATACAAAATGGAACAAGATGATAGGATAGGTGATAATACCGGCATGCAATTTTCACCCCATAAAACCAAAAGTAAGGTGTGTTGTTGTATTGTTGGTCGTAAAAGTTATGCAAAAACGCAGCCGACACTCCGTTTTCACAAGGTCCCCAAAATTGGTGATAGCATAGCCGACTTTAGAGTCGGCTGTGGTGATATTAATGTAAAAATAAAAAATTTTTTTGACAAAGAAGAACTTGATCGACGAAAGGCATGGGAAANATGTCTTCCTTAAGTATAATATTTGGTTGTACAAGGGTTAGAGGATCCTTTGGGATATCATTTGAATTTATAAGCCCGATTCGAACTAAGTAATTAACAAAATCTTTGGCTGCATTTCCCTGGGCATCTTTCTTGTTCGTCGAATTTCCTGCGCCCACATAATCAAATCCGTTTACAGTCAATTCACAGAGAAATCGTTGTCTGTGTTTCGGACCTGTAAAGAATTTTATGTACAAACTCTTTGAATCGTACATAAGAATTCAGGTTATTAAAATTTAGTAATACCTGTAGGCCTAACGTTAAACTGTGGATCCTTGCTATTTTTTGCACACCAATGGTGAAAATATGATTTTATATCACCCATTTTTAATGTTCAGTGATGACCACGAAATTAAAATTATTTGTTCAATAAAATTCGGTGAAGCCTACGCGAAGAACGCTCCAACTCCAACGAAGCCTTTGCTGCGGCTGCGTCGCACAAAGAAAATACGGAAGTATTGGTAATATATGAATATAACCCGTGTTGTCTGCTCGGTAATACGTCATCAATATGGCTGCCAACGACGGGGCAAATATATAAGATTTTAATAGGAAAAGATTGTTTTTATTCAAAATATTAAATAAATACAAAATGGAACAAGATGATAGGATAGGTGATCATACCGGCATGCAATTTTCACCCCATAAAACCAAAAGTAAGGTGTGTTGTTGTATTGTTGGTCGTAAAAGTTATGCAAAAACGCATCCGACACTCCGTTTTCACAAGGTCCCCAAAATTGGTGATATTAATGTAAAAATAAAAAATTTTTTTGACAAAGAAGAACTTGATCGACGAAAGGCATGGGAAAAGGCTCTCAAATTTCCAAAAAATTTGAGTGATCATGCTCGTGTATGCTCTTTACATTTTTGTAAAGAAGACTATGTATTACTAGGTAAATAAAAAATTTCGTTAATTTATAAATTTGTTTAAAAAGAATGCAACATTATACATGCAGCATTTTCCATCTGGAGAAAGAAATTTAAAAAAAACAGCAGTACCATCTCTTAATCTACCACACAAAGATTTAAAGAAAAAAGAAAATGCCATCAACATTTCGACTTGATACGGAGCATTTAACAAATCTGCAGATTTCTGCCATTCGTACTTTCATGATTACTTTGAAATGAATTAAAATTCAAACTTCAAAATACTAATTTGCCCCGTCGTTGGCAGCCATATTGATGACGTATCACCAAGCAGGCGACGGCGACACGGGTTATATTGCCAATTCCGTCTTCCGATTGGAAAGCATGAAAGAGAGAGAGGGAGAGCGAGAGAGAGAGAGAGGTGTCAAGGCCGATTCCTACTATCCGGCAAATTGCCGGACGGGACTCACGGCATAGATGCCAGATTGAGGACCGGGAGCCATCGGGAATCAGCCCCTCCACTTACGCACACTATCGCACCGTGTCCGTGTGCTCCGAGTTCGGTTCAACTTCGGCTTCGTAGAGAGAGAAGGCGAAACATCAATCGTCGTCAGTCGGTTGCGCGCAACTTGGATTTTTGCCTCAGGAGCAAGAGCGACGGACTGATGTCTCGCCTTCTCTCTCTACAAGCCGAAATTGAGCCGAACTCGGAGCAGACGGACACGGTGCGATTGTGTGCGTAAGTGGAGGGGCTGATTCCCGATGGCTCCCGGTCCTCA
>SMSR01015878.1:157225-225614 GCA_019453355.1 Ceratina japonica | reverse complement strand
TTTCGGCAAGGATTACTTTTGTTACTACTTAACTACGAATATTTAGACTTCAATTAAATAAGTTTGCAGAGCTGAACAGAACTTATCTCACAGCGAGACGACGATCAACAGAAGGACAATAAATGGTAGTAATCGGTCGAAGAAAACAATCGGTGGCATTAGCAGAGTTGGCAGGTTCGAACCGAATTCGGAGTCAGCGCCGTGCTGAGTTGCAAAGGCTGGTAAGACTGGTCCCTCCATGTGGAGGGCAGGAAGTCGCGGTCAGAGCTGACAAGTGGTCAGCAGAACTTGATAGTTTCTCAAAACTCGATCTTCGGAATCGCCTCGAATCTCACGCTGTTCAAGAGACCTTTACGATTTTCACACACAGCAGCAACGATTCCTTTTTCTCATTCACCGTCCACAACTATAATTAACTGACATAATCACTGAATCCTGAATAGCTACAGAAAATCTTCAACCAGATTTATACATACAGATCACACACACACATTTACATTTTATAAATCATATTTATCGCTCCGCAAGAATTGACAGTACACATTTATTACATTGGCGACGATTCCGAGATGCGAATTTATCGGCTTGTTTTAGCAACGAGCCGGCGAACGGATTAAGGTACGAAAAACTAGCTGGATGACTGTATCGTTGAAATAATATCAAAAATATCGGGCTTTCTCTCGCTCTACGCATTTATGTATACGTGTCAGACGGACGATAAGCGAATCTCTGTTTACACGTAACCAACAGGCGAGCAGATGTACGTATCGCACGTGTAATTCAGGGACCCGTGCCCGTACACACGTATTTACCTGGTGCGTCACGTGAACTTGATATTCACCGGTTACTATCTACGCA
Source organism: Ceratina japonica (assembly GCA_019453355.1). Lineage (NCBI taxonomy): Eukaryota > Metazoa > Arthropoda > Insecta > Hymenoptera > Apidae > Ceratina > Ceratina japonica. The sequence continues at coordinate 224,756 of SMSR01015878.1, read as the reverse complement.
CACGCGCTCGCGAACGCCGCGTATCAATAACAATACCACCCCTTTCGCTAATGCGTACCGCGTGCTTATTAAAATTATTTGTCGCCGCTGGTACCAGCTATCGATATCGAGAACGACTTATCAAGCAATCGCGCGCAAACCGGACCGGAGAACGAGTAAAAACGTGTCCACGTATTATAATCGCTCGGGTCAAAATGAACGAAAGAAAGAGCACGTAGCAATAAGAGTGAATGAATTCGTGAAAAATCTACTTTACGAGGTACGATATTTTATCATAAACTAACAGTAAACGTTAAATTTCAATGAACAGTGATGCAGCAATTGACGGTGTAGTTAAAACCGCTGAAGCGTGATTCTCAATTTGCTTTGAAAGACGGAACCCCTGCGAATGGCCACGGTTTTTAAAACTCATATTGTATAATAGAAGAAAGCAGTCGTTTAAAGAAGCGTGCGCCACGTGTCACGCATATGCGCATATCGGAAGGTGATTTTATGTACCTGGGTATGTGCGACTATATCCGTTCTCCCTTTCGAAAAAGCAACCGTCGAAAAGGCCGCTTTAAGGGCCATAAAACATTTGTTTCCCTCGGCGCGGCGGCGGCGGCGGTGCTACCGAGCCGGCGGCGTCGTGCCGCGCCGCGGCTATATTGCGTTCAGCCGCGAACGCGGGATTTCGAATTGAATTTGAAATCAGGGGGCTCGATTTTATGGTGTCAAACACCTCGCCGGTCCCTTTGAGCTCCGAGAAGAAAACTTGAACCCCGAAACCCTCGCGAGCGCGCCCGACGATCGTTATCGGTTTACTGTTAGCGTATCGATGCAAGATGCGACTGTCGAACGGTTCAATTTCATTTTCGATTTCCTGCGGGACTCGTAGACTCGTAGGACAAAGATACGGGAGAACAGGGACCGCGTAAGTCTCGGAGTTCCTTATCGCGGAAAGATTCGTTCATTCCGAGAAATCAATGAGCCGGCTCCTGGCCAGCTTCTCTAACAACCGGGATTCCGGTTTATCGTGCGTAAGCAGATGTTTGCTTCTAAAATTAGTGCTATTTACGGAGTGATGTCGTCGTTTAATAATAACCCTAGCTCGGCGCTCTACATAAATTCAGGAAAAAACATGATTCACGGGCGAACGTCACAAAAGAAAACCGCATTGCAAAATCGTGGCTCGCAGAGAGATACTCTTTCCTGCGCCAGTTCTTTGCAGCGATCAACAACGCGCGCGCGGTTCGTAGACGAAGAGGAGAACGATGCACAGAGAGGGTTATCTTATCGAAAGTAAATTCCCGGAGATTAATTTCTTACCTGGTCGTTGTCTTGTTGATCTTGCCCGTACGAGGGGGTGTCACCGTTAGGGGTGGTGGCGGCGGAGGGTCGCTGTGACGTTGACAAGTTGATCGCGCCGTCTCCGTCTGTGTCATGATCCATTATGCCATCGTCCTGAAATCACGATCATCGTTACGTCAAACAGAGCTCTCCTCCTCTGGCCCGGTGCACTGAACTCCTCGTCGTTTCGTTCGATTCATTCGCGCGCACCCGGCCTTTCTGTTGCGTCACGCGACAAAATTTTTCTGACCAACGATAATTCGACGTCATTCCACGGTCACGTCCGAGTTGTTTTCCATTCTCGCGGCGCGAAAACTTTTCGGGGCCACAGTTAAAAACAAGAAGAAGAAGGAGAAGAAAATTAGGTTCCCCGCGAGACGGAGTGCGGCTTTGTTATCCGATATTAACCGGCGGCGAAACAGTTTTAGATCGTGTATGACGCATTTGATTCCTTACACACTCGGTAAACGCAACAATGTTTAGCTGCCCGCATCGCATAGCAAGCTAATAATATATTCCTATCGTTTCGAAAGACACCTAGAGAGCGCGCGGACAATAAAGATCGGAATCGTGTCCTCAATCGCGATTACAAACAAGATTAGTAGTAAGAGTTACACACTTTGAGAAAACTTGTTGATTCCCGATGTCAGTCGTCCTTCACTAAACTTCGAATTCATCGATATTTTCAAACAATCATCCCTTGATCGTCGGGCTCCAATTTTTGAACACAGCCTCCTCCCGCTGTACGTCGAAACGACGAGAGTACGAGGAGGATGATAGAGGCTACGCGAATACCACTCACGGTAAGGGGCAGCGACTTCAACGGTTATACCGGAAGTACGCTCTTCCTCTAGCTGGCGCACAACGATTACGCGGTTCAACTATATAATTGAATTCGTTCACCAAACTTGTATAAATCACGAGCACGCCGACCGCCAAATGTACCACGATTGTTGCACACACCGAGAAACTCTTTGAAAACGCACGTGGAACGCGGGGTGCGACTATCGAACCGAGGGGTACACAACGGGAGAGGTGGGGATGGCGAAAGATAGCGAAGATGATGAAGAGGGAAATAATAACAATGACGAATGCAGAGAATCGAACGAAATCGCGGGTGGCGGAGGAGGAGGAGGAGGAGGAAGAATTTCAAAGAGGAAAACGAGTCACGTCGTAAAGAAGACGAAAAGCAACGTTCGCGCGGCGACCGAGTAGCGAGGACTAAACACTAAAAGCGGCACAGGCACAGGCATACCAAGCAGCCCAACCGGCGAGGCTGTTGCTTATTGTGTAAATATAAACAAATATAGTTGAAACCAACCAACAGGCCTGCTTTCAGTTCGCCCCCCTCTCTCTCCCCTCGCCGCTGCCGCTGCCACTCGGTCTTCCACTCTTGGGTGCCCTACCTTCTCTGTCGGCATCTCCCCCCCTTCTCCCCTTCCACACTTATCACGGCCTCTGTCCTACTCCCCTATCTCCGTCCCGTCTGAAGACTTCTCTCGCCCCCTCTTGCTCTCCGCCGTAACACCCACCCTTCGCAAGCGTCCCTGACCCCGCCGCTGCCAGCCAAACCAGTACATCATATACAGACACGTTGTACCGTGCCTCCTCTCTCGTTCGCCTCCTCTCTTTCTTCCCTTCCACGTACTCCTCTCTTCTGTCTTCCCATATGCTCGCCCGTGCTCGAACATTACACACCGTCTCGTCGTCTCGTCGCACGGTTGTTTGGCAAACGACGCCTGACTCTCTGACTCCGTAACGCGCGCGCGGCTGCTGCCCGGGCTTCATCGCGATCGCCGGACAAGAGAATTTTTGCAAAGACCGACGACGACGCCTGGAGTCCGACTCCAATTTCTGAACGTTCCGATTCTTAAGAGAAATCGGAGATCGGTTCGGGTTCTCGTCGCGCCTGGATAACGATCGCTTTATCCGTCTCACGGGTCACGAGTCGGTGTCTCTTAATTTGCGAGAGATCGAACGATAGGAGGTTCTTCATCAATATTATTAATCAAATTACGGAAAAGGAACTCCGGGAGAACGAGCAGACATTGGCAGGTCCGATATCCGAAAACCAGATACTCTTTAAGTCGGTGAAAAGAGGGACGAGCGTTGGGTACACGTTGAACGGTTCAATCCGCGGAGTTACTAATAAACTCGGAATATTCTCCGTTCTTTAGTTGACTGATTATATATAGACGCGAGTATGTGACCGAGCACACTGCCGCTCCGTAAATACGTGTGTACACGTGTTGTCTGACGCAACCTGAACCACCGGCTCGAGTTTGTATAGGCGAACCGGAAATGGGGGACGAAATATTCCTCGAAACGGCGGCGTGTCCTTAAATATGTATATTCCTTTCACTCGTATTTCAAACGCGCGACAATCGGTCACCGCGTCCGGTTACGCTTTTTAAATTTATCGCTGACGTCCCGAAACATCGCTCCGGCCTTCTATTATTCTACGACGTAATGAGCGACAATAAAAACAAATATATTAATCACGTAAAACGATAAAAAAAAATGACCCAATTTTTTATTTTTCCGGCAGTTTTCCGAAAACGGATTCTTTATATTAAAACGATATAGTTTGGGATCGCGTAGGGGAATCTTGTGAGAAAGTTTATTAGACGCGCGATAGGAGTTGTATCAAAAGCGTTCGAGGCAAATCCTCGGTTTTAGCCGTACCCATTGTTGAACGGGCTGGGTATATCCCATAGAGCGGTGGTCGTTCAGCGAGGGGTGCCGCGCGGCGACCCATCGCACGGTCCTATGACAACAAAACTGAGGGCAAAAATAGGCGCAGCCGGCCTGGCTAGGCTTGTGTACGTGGCGTACACTAAATATGTATTTATTAAGTAAACAACCATTGCATTCGAGTTCTAGGGTACATACATATACGTACGTACGTACGTCGCGTTTCCGATTACATTGTGAGCCTGTAATGCGCTCCCCGTGAATTCGATGGTGTTTGGTTACGTCACGGTGGACGGGCGTGGATGCGCACCGAGACTATGATTATTTCGTACGACGTGGAATTATTATTCTATTATTTCCGCCTCTCTTTTCGCTCTTTGCGTTTGGATTTTCACGAGCGGATTTCCTCGATGTTAATAAATAATATTGTTGCGAATAAAATGAACGACCGTTCGGGCATTTAATGAGTCGAGGGACGGTCATAATTCAATACAAATCACTTGTGAAGAGGGTAAAAAACAAAAGAAAGAGGACGAGACCCGAACGCGACGCGAGATTAAGAATGGATCTCGACGAAACGTTTCGCGCGTACGAGTATCCTAGGGTTGGCAAGGGTGTACGAGGGCGTATGATCGAGCAAACCGACCGTAAAGAAGGATAATCGCCCAGAGTCGAAGNCCTTCTATTATTCTACGACGTAATGAGCGACAATAAAAACAAATATATTAATCACGTAAAACGATAAAAAAAAATGACCCAATTTTTTATTTTTCCGGCAGTTTTCCGAAAACGGATTCTTTATATTAAAACGATATAGTTTGGGATCGCGTAGGGGAATCTTGTGAGAAAGTTTATTAGACGCGCGATAGGAGTTGTATCAAAAGCGTTCGAGGCAAATCCTCGGTTTTAGCCGTACCCATTGTTGAACGGGCTGGGTATATCCCATAGAGCGGTGGTCGTTCAGCGAGGGGTGCCGCGCGGCGACCCATCGCACGGTCCTATGACAACAAAACTGAGGGCAAAAATAGGCGCAGCCGGCCTGGCTAGGCTTGTGTACGTGGCGTACACTAAATATGTATTTATTAAGTAAACAACCATTGCATTCGAGTTCTAGGGTACATACATATACGTACGTACGTACGTCGCGTTTCCGATTACATTGTGAGCCTGTAATGCGCTCCCCGTGAATTCGATGGTGTTTGGTTACGTCACGGTGGACGGGCGTGGATGCGCACCGAGACTATGATTATTTCGTACGACGTGGAATTATTATTCTATTATTTCCGCCTCTCTTTTCGCTCTTTGCGTTTGGATTTTCACGAGCGGATTTCCTCGATGTTAATAAATAATATTGTTGCGAATAAAATGAACGACCGTTCGGGCATTTAATGAGTCGAGGGACGGTCATAATTCAATACAAATCACTTGTGAAGAGGGTAAAAAACAAAAGAAAGAGGACGAGACCCGAACGCGACGCGAGATTAAGAATGGATCTCGACGAAACGTTTCGCGCGTACGAGTATCCTAGGGTTGGCAAGGGTGTACGAGGGCGTATGATCGAGCAAACCGACCGTAAAGAAGGATAATCGCCCAGAGTCGAAGTAAGAAGAGATAACGAGATCGTATATCCCCATCAAAAAGGAGAGAAGGACAAGGTAAACGGTTCGTCCGTGTGTGCACAGGCCCTGACCACTCTTCCACGTACGGACACGCACTACGAACTTCGTATTCCCCTTCTAAATAATAAACGAGAGGATTTACCCCCGTCAGGTTCGCGCGCGCCGGTACATAAAAATACTCGAATCTGAGAAATTAGCGGCGGAGGACTAACGGGACCCCCGTTCGTGGCCAAGAGTCAGAGAGGGAACGAGCAAAACGACGACGCGTGAACAGGATGTAGAAAAAGAGAGAGAGAGAGAGAAGGAGAGGGCTTGGTAGGGGATCGGCGGCGGAGGCGTTTCGGTCCCGGGTGCCGAGTGGCGGCGCAGGAAAAAAGGGTACCTAAAAGGGTTGAATTAATGTCGCGATAAATATATGATTTAAGGTGGAAACGTTTGCAACTCCGGCTAATTTTTTATCTGAGACCGCGGCCGCGCTCCTCGTCGAGAGGGTTTTTACTGTAGAAAAGAGAGACCGACGATCTCTCGAGCGAGCCACACTTGGACCAAGGGGGTTGGAACTCCGCGAGGGGAGAAGGAAACAAGCTTTAGAAAGGAGGAACCGGGAGGCGGCGCGGACGGGGTGGTTGAAAACCGAGAGCGCCCGCCAGGGTGACAGTCCCGGAGAGTGGTCGAATCCAACGGTTATTTCTTTTTTCGGGTAATTTACTACCGGCGAGAATTTGAGCGGACGCGCGCTTTTTAATAGTTCGCGCCACTCCAAGGACTCTCTTCCTTTTTCTCCGTCCCCCGCGTCCACCCCGTTTGTATGCCTGCCTGCCTGCCCTCATCTTTTTCTCCGTCTGTCTGTCGTCCAGGACGATCGGCTAAAGGGACAACGCGGCGGCGGCATCGTTCCGCCGCGGTTACGATGAAAATTACGAGACTATAAAGCGACCATCTACGCCGGAGTTTGAGTCATTCGACTCTGTGCCAGCACATTTTACTACAGATTACTCATCGGCTTTTTTCAAACGAAAATAATCACGAGAATTCATACGGCGTGTAAACATAGTATCCGGAAAATAAAAGACATAACTGCATCATACTTAACGCGTGATAATCAATAAACGTATATGACCGGGTTCTTGTACGGACGCTAATAAAATACACGGGATTTCCGTCGGCCATCCATCGTCGCGCGTTTCCTCGTACAATTACGCGTCGACTTTCCGAAATCCTTCGCAGATTGTACGTCATTCGATTTTCTGGGTGAGAGCATCCCCGCGGGACCGCAAACATCCGCTCCCCCAATTATCCACGACAGCGAGACTCGCGTGTATCAGCGAGGCATACGTGACAACGACACGGCACGGAGCCACACCGCTCTCGGTGGGGCACCCTTTATTTCTTGGTCGACGTAAGATAGAAAGGGACGGAGGCGCACCCTTTGCAGGAAACGTGAACGGGCCACGATCGCTTAGGTTTCCGCAGCGTCGACGCTTTTTGAATTAACCGGCTGGACATTAGAATACGAAATTGATATATTATAGGGCGTAGAGGCGAGCCCCGGCTCTCTCCCCTTCTTCGACCCTCCGTTGAAAGGCCGCGAAACCGCGTGGGTTAGACGGAATCGTGAAAGAAGGAGGGCGGATGGTCCGGTTACACACACTCTTTAGGCATGACTGGTCGCCGTTCGCATCTTTCATCGCATTATCTGCCCTCGTAAAACACGCCTTTATAGGTTCCCGAAATGTTCCGTCTTCCCGTGTGTCCGGCGTCTCCTCCTTTCGTTGTTCCTCTCCCCGACAACTCCGGGAACTATGGATATTAGTTTTTCATGAGCGCACGTATCTATCTTTAAAAGAAATCTTTTACTTTACAGCTGCCGCCGAAGGGCCAATGATCTTCCCCAAGAGAAGGATAATAACTTCGCTCGGGACGTCTATTTGTTCGTTCGCCGTCGTCCTTTCTACTTCGTCAAAGATAAAAATTGAACGGAGGACTCGTTTTATTCTGTATCTATTTAAAACTTGTAAACTCTGCCGGTATCGCGAGGATCTGTGCCGTAGCCCTAAAAACCACCCCTGACGAGGCTGCTCGAGTATCAGCGGCGCGGCTTCGAGCAACGACCAAGCGTCGCCTTTTTTTTCCACCTGATTTATCGCGTTGGCGATTAAGGAGCGGTTCTCGTAGAAAGCCGTTCGACCTTAGCAAACGTCGATCGGTGCTCCCGACGCGATTCGATCGGCTAATAGCCTCCGGTAGACACATTAACATTGACGAAGAAGTCGGAAGCGTTTATGTGAGCGTGGCGTTAATTTGGCCTTAAGTTATCGGCCGAGCGTGCCCCTCTGCACCCCCTGTGCTTTGGTTGCTTGTATCCATGCCCCGATGATTCTCTTGTTAGCATACTTATCATCCGGCCGTGGAATTAAGAACGAGCGAGAGGTGTCCGGGGGGTGTGAAAGCGGCGGCGAGGAGCGACGCGAGGGTAGAAAAAGACGTTAGGGGTTCACTGTCTGTCGCGCGGAACGGAGACCCCGGCGAGGGAAAATAGGGATGTTGATAATATCAGCGTCGAGTAGAACGGGTATTGGCTGGTGGACTATTGTCGGAATAATGTTGATTGGATTCAAGACCGAACGCATTAATCTGCCTTCTTTTATTATGGACCGAGAGGGACGATCTTAACCTTCCATTCTCTCTGTCTGGACTCTCTGGAATGGTACTTGCACGAAACGGCACGAGGGCTGCTGCCGCCTTTCTCCCTGTCTCGGACGTTTCGTTTTTTGAGATCTACCAGGACACTGACGATCAAACTGATAATAAATAAATCACGAGCCAGCTTTCCCATTGAACCAATGAAGAGGCTTGAAATTTTTACACAAATCTCTTCATACGCAAACGAAAGCCCACGTAAAATTTTAGCTAATTCTTTAATTCACTTATCAAATAAACTCGCTTAGAACGGAATAGGAAATGTCAATGATTCGAAACGACGAACGTTCGACCGGATTCATTCGTCATTCGTTCGCATTGAGATACAGGGGTCGTCGATTCGATTTCCACTGCGGTAAACGAACTGGCTGTATCGCGAAAAAATCCAGCGGAACAATGGCACGGGAAGAACTATCTCGTTCGACAAGGCTTTCGGCTTCGGAAAGGAAAGAGATCCAGATGGATGATCGTAAGTGGTGGACAGAGGCCGATAAGGGTAGCGCGCAGGTCGGTCTGGGTTTCTCGGACGACGGAACGGTCTGGGGCTGCTGGTCCTGAAGAATGGACCTCTTTGTTTAGCCGTTTATGGTGGAAGAGATTTAGCCGGATTGCCGTCAGCCGATAGCCACACCAAGGGTGTCGACCAAGCCAGCCAGCCAGCCCGACGTCCAAAAAGGTGGGGAGAGTGTGCTGCTAGTCCCCGGAATCCGTGAAACTTCCTGACTTTTGCTCCTCGCCTCTGCTCCTACCCTCTTTCTACCCCACTTCGATGCCACATACCGTGGTAACACCTTCTAACAGGCGAAGAAGATTTTCGCCACGCTTACAAGCGACCCCTGACAATGGCCGGACATTAACTGACAACAGAGGTGTGGACATCGGATAGTGGCCCCAACACTCTCGAAGCGTCACCCTCGTACGGTTGATTGGCCGACTAGCCGGTCGAAACGTTTCGCATTTATAGCCCCGGGATCTAAATAAAATCTTCACCGATTCGGATAAGCTCTCGGCTCGGCTCGCCGCCGGACGGCCACCAGCAAATCGTTCTACTCCCACGAACCGTGTCCGTGTACGCATTTTCTCTTTTCCTTCAAAGTACGTGGCACTGCCAAAATTGCAACCGTGGGACCGGCGGGGCGAAGCGTCCCGACCCAGACGATTATCGGTATCGTTCCGGAGCGATGGTCAAACGGGTGATAGCAGAGAGTTGGAAAGCGCTTTGAAATAGACACTTATAGAAATCCTACAGGCGGCGGAGGCGGAGGGCGGGGGACTAAGCGGACAGTGCGCTGAGATACAGTTATGCAATAATGAGCTAATGTAGATAATAGGATTAAGCGGGGAATCTCCTGTAATTGGCCGCTGAAAAGGTGAGCTCGGTTTTGCTAATCACCCTCTAAAAGGTAACTTTGGACGCTTTACAGTTAAGCTTAAGAGGTTTACTGGATTTTACACGCACGTACCGGATACTTTACGATTGTTTCCTTTTTCTGGGTTCGACGGTAACGCGCGTAAGCCCTGTCATTATCGTTCTAATTGGATTAATTAGAAGTAATTATATATTCGTTAACTGTGTCGCTCGCGACGGACTCCTCGGCCACGTGTCTTCAAAGCCGAAACTCCGACGCGGTGAATATTGCATGAAAGAAACGTGTCGAGGGCCTCGTATCGTCCGATCCATTCGTAATAAACCAACGTAATAAACGTCCTCTCCCGTCAACCCGACCAAGTAATTCCTCAATGATGGTTACTAAAAAAAATATTCGAGAGGACGTAAATCTAGCGAGGATGGAGGGAGGAGCGTTATAAATTCAGTGCGAATTTAGTATGGCACCATGGATCAAGACGTCAGGAATGGGGGTTGGATTAGGGATGAAGTTGCAATTCACTTCGATATATTTACTGTGAGAACGGTCAGGCTTCGAGAGTGGGCAGGCCACGGATGGACATACCGCCGTTCGGTTTTCCCTTTTACCTTTTAGAGTAAATAAGGAACCGCGCGTCCATCCATCCCTCCCTCCGGCAGCAGCAGCACGCGCGCGTTCGCACGTTTGCGATCTGTGCGTGGCCACTTTCAGCTTTCGTACGTCCCCATGGTGANGCACGCGCGCGTTCGCACATTTGCGATCTGTGCGTGGCCACTTTCAGCTTTCGTACGTCCCCATGGTGATTTATGAAGTCTCCCGAGCTCCCTCCGGCCCGCGACTCCGTCCTCCGACCTAAATCTTCGACCGTTCAATCGAATACATAAAACTGTCCCCGTCACGTATCTCGTCCCCGGGAACGAAACAGGAAATAGGAAAAAAGAAATCGGCACGTCGTATAATCGTCGTAATGGAAACAATACGTATCCATTACTCAGGTATCCACTTAACGGCGTGCCGGGAGAGAGAAGCCCGACGTATAATGCCGTAAGAATGAGATCTTTTTCGGTGGGGAGCCCCAATATCGCGCAAACGAGACCGAAGAAAAACCGAAGCACTCGAGCCGCCTCCGTCTTTTAGCCCGCGCGGTTCGAGGGTGCTCAGCCGTGTAGTGTCAATGAATAAAAATTTGCGGTCGAGGGTGGCCTCGCGTTTGACGCCGATTTTAAAGCTTACCCTCAAACCTCCACGCCCGGGCCGACGCGACGCCTTTCTTCCGTTACCCTCTTCCACGCTACACTCTGTCTATTCTCGCGCGAACGTTACTTTATAGGAGCATCGCGAAGAGTCACGGTTCGCAATCAGCGGTGGCTGGAACTCGCACTTATTCTGTGTCAATGAATAAAAATTTGCGGTCGAGGGTGGCCTCGCGTTTGACGCCGATTTTAAAGCTAACCATCGGACCTCCAAGACGCGACGCCTTTCTTCCGTTATCCTCTTCTACACTACGCTCTGTCTATTCTCGCGCGAACGTTACTTTATAGAAGCATCGCGAAGAGTCACGGTTCGCAATCAGCGGTGGCTGGAACTCGCACTTATTTTCGCCCGACTGCCCACAACCCCCTCTTCTTCTCCGGCTATGGACCCGGGAATAAGACGGTCTCGTCCCGAGATCATTATGCCACGCCTTAAGTCGAGCTAATATGTCCTTCACCCGGCTTCAGCCAGCATCCCCTGTTTCAAGAACACCGTGCTCCATACATCTCTGCTATCATCAGAAACTCGTATATATATGTGCCTCGGCGAGTGGAGCAGCGAGGCGTCGCGAGTTGGTAACCGAGCCGCGACGTTTAGACAATTTAATGCCGTTTTATAAATTATACATCGGCCGCGAGGCTCGCGAGACGAGCCGATTACGCAGGGGGTGAGCCGCGCTCGTTCTCCTCGCGTTTAATCCGGCCGTAGGAAAAGCGTGGCTGTTCTAGAACGGGGCAGAGGCGGAACGTTGAGACTGCTCTACGTTAGGGGAAAGAGAGTCCATGGGAAAGGCGAAGGGAGTCAGACGAGTTTCGTTGATACGAATTTCTGATTTGTAGGTTCCTAGACAGCGCGCCGCGGTCTGGGAGGAGGATCGTGTTAATAATGTATCGGTAACTTGAAAGTCAGCGCGAAATCGTTCCCGGTGGTAGATCTTGTACAAACCACCGCTAACAAATTAAAATTATCGTGCGTCTCTAACGCGATAAAGAACATCTTAGGAAAGGTGGACACGAAACGGTTTGAAAATCGATTAGCGGGAAGAAAAGGGAGGAGAATTTTCCAGTAGCCAGTTTGCGCAAGAGCTTCTCCATCTTTCGTTAAACCCGTAATGCTTCATCCAAAAAATAGCGCCTCGCCAGGGCAAAGATATAACCCAGACGTCTCGCAAAGCCTTATACGTTACATGAATAATAGTCGAGGAGAACGCGCGAAGCGTGTTCGTCGTCGTACGGGCGATCGCATGGGAACGGGTGAGTTTAGGGGATGCCGATGAATATATCAGCGCCGACGTATCCAATCATTCCCTTATTACGATATCGATACATTATTTTCATAATGTAACGACGACGACGACGACGATGCGGGGTAGGTTTCGCGAGGAAAGAAAGCCGACCGCCGTTAGAGTCTTTCACCCCCTTTTTTCCGGTGGCTGGAGAAAAAAAACTGATACGTTCGAGAGGGGTTGACGAGGGGCGGAGAGGGTTCCTTACACTCGCGCGTTCTCTGCCAGGACTATCGATTTCGGGATTAGGTGGCAATTTTTCAAGCCTATGGCGAATAATTACCGAATCCTTCCCCCATCGTGTGGCCTCTGCCATAAACGACCTCCGCCCTTCGTCCGTGCCATCAAGAGACACATGGATTTCATTCCACGGGACAACCTACCCACCAAATATGATAAAAGATACTTTAACCGACCGATTAAACGTCCCACACGTTTCTTTCAATAAAAAATTAAGAACTCATACGAAATTAGACGTATTAGCCTAAATTGGTAAAAATACTGTGCAACTTCTTTTCCTACGCGTAACCAGAACTATGTATTCAGCAGTCATTAACACTAAACCTACCAAATCAGTCAAAATGACTGGTTTTAAACGGAGAAATGCATGTATAAAAAAACTCGGAAGTTCTAGCGTTAAAATTTATTTTTATTATACACTAATAATTAGCTCCATTAGTCTGTGTGCTTTTAAAATACGTTAATTCTGATCGTTTTTTTTTTTCATTCGTATGTTTGGTCTTGTGGAAGCAATTTGTAACAGATGAAACAAAACGTTAGACGCAGATAGCAAAAGAAACTTCGGCGGCAGCCTAATACATCGACGGGGTAAGTTCCGGGCGGAGAGGGTGACGGAATAGGGGTCGGGATATACATACCTTCATCTGCGGATTACTTATGCACGAGCAGCCGCGACTCATTTCATTGCAACGGAGCCAAGACTCAGGCAGGCGAGCCGAGTCAAGCCAACGGAAAAATGTTTCTATTTAGCTCGCTTAAGCTCTTTATTAAAGGTTCGCTTCTTCCGCGAACCGAGAGACTTGGCTGGCTTTTAGAGCTCGCGCTAAAACCCACCCGCCCCCCGAAGCTGAGACTCGAGAAAAAGAGATTGTGGTTTAGCCCATCCTTTTCGCGCGAGGCCATTTTTTTCCTCTCTCCGTCCGTGTATCTCTTTCTCTCGACTCACGGCCGAAGGAAATCCAGCGAGCGGCGAGGAGGAGAGGGATGGGAAGAAATTGCGTCAATTACCCGCTGATTTCGGCATCTGATCCACGGATTACGGCCCGCCGCGAATGCTGATCCCTTTTTCGTTTATTGAGCGACGTTTTCGAAACGACACATCCCGATTCGAGCGTCCCACGGTTTTGCGACTAATACAGAGGAGAAGTAGGACGCGCGCCCTCCGCCCGTTCCCTCAGATAAGGCTAACGAATGCGTAATATACGAAATTGAATGTTTTAATAAACTGGAGTTGCGTCGTCGTATAAAAAGCCGACCTTCGGGAACGAATTAGAAGAAACGAACACTGCGGATCGGAGTTTTATCGACGAGTCCTAGACAGTGTTATCCGATAGTTTCAAAGACGGAGGAAAGTGAAGTAATTGTTTTTGAAGCGTCTTCGTTTGATCGTGAATTCTTTAGGAGACATAAAAAGAGAAGAAGAAAGAGAGACAAGGGGGAGGGGGGGGGGAGGTTTCTTCCGCAAACTGCGATCTCTCGACCCTCTTTCGCGCCCGATTGTCTCTCATCAGCTGCGGAGGGGGAGGGAGCGGCTACAAATAATTCCCGGGCGTTATTCGATGGCATATTTTCGATTATCGGCCAACGAAGCGTAATCTCGCCGTAAATGGAGGATTGTCTCTGTATAGCGGAAGATGAGGTGCTGCGGGTTCGTGGTAGAGCGGAGGACCGTCTATCCGTCGACGACTGCGGCGGCGGCGACGAATGAACGAAAGGAAAAGAGAGAGGGACCACGCGGAAAAGCGTCCGCGGGAGGGAGTTGGGTATAAAATTCGAAAGGGGGTTCGTGGAAACCTCGTGGGGGAGAGGGGTGTAGCCACCAGCGGCTCTTTAAAAGAAAGCGGGATAAACAGACAGTTCCAGAGCGAGGAGGGAGGAAATGTAAATTTCCAGCGAGCTGGAAGGAAGAGAAAAGAATAAGGGCTCGAAGAGCGGAGCGTTGGGTATATTGAGTGAGCGACTGGCCCTTCCAACCGCGCCGCATCGCCCTTACTTCTTTAAATTTCATGTGCCAATTGTGCGCGATTGTCTTTACTTTGCCTGTTCACCCGCGCCGCGGAGTATTCGGTTTATTCGTAGCGGCGTTCGACGTCGTCCCCCCTCGGCGTTCCCCTCGCCGCCGCCCCAGCGAGAACGTTTACACCGATACGTGTACGTGATCCCGTGGTCACTTTCTGCCAGCGAATCATCGATTCAGCTGATCTTTCCTCGCTCGATGAGCTATCGTTTCAATACACCGTATATTGTATACGTACAACACAAAAGCTAGATTGCATCGGTGATACGTTCAGGTGAAATACACGATACGCGCGAAAACAACGAGTCAGCTGCTGCTAGTGATGCAATTCGTGCAGGTGCAATTTAACACCCGCTTTATCGGATTACTGTTTCGCCTCTGGTTTCCTCGGCGACGAACGAATCTCTCGACTTTTCCGACGAGCACACGGTGCAAGGAACTCCGACGCATATACATTCAATCGTTGCCACGATCTCTATCGTAATCGATCGAATTTGTCGACGAACAATACACGATATCTAGACGGCGAATAATTTTGAAGCACCGTCGAGGGCGTACAGAGGATCAAACAACGTTCAGGTAGGCGCGAGTCGCGACAGTGGAACGCGGTACGCAAAGAAGTCAACGTCCCCCGGGCCGGCTCTCCCGATCGAGATAAATCAAAGAACCGCGGCTGACGAGGCGAGAGGTAGACGTGGCAAACATTCGAAACGTCTCGTCAGGCGGACACATCGTTTCTCCTGACGAGACTGAAAAGGGATGCAAGTCGACGTTCGCGGAATGATATTCAGAGGGATGAACAGGCCTGAGAGAGAGAGAGAGAGAGAGAAGGCCGAGGCAGGAGGGAGAGGGAAACGGCGAATACGGGGCGGTGTTGGAGTTTGCCGGATCGGTGTCCACCGGCGGATAAAGTGAAAGATTCTCTCGACGCGAGGGGGTAGTGAAGAGACTCGTGTGACAGGGGTTGAAGAAGAAGCACGCCAGCCGGATGGTCACCCTACGTGCCAAGAATTTCTCGCGACGGAAGCCATGGACTTTCGCTCCCCCGTGTTTCGGTGTGCCGAGAGCGTCTGCCTGTCTTTTCGGGTGTTGCGCGCCTCCTCCTGCGACGCCTGGAAGAAGGAACGACGAGAGCAACAGTCGCTGAATAAACACAAAGTCCAGTTAAAGTCGTAATAAATGTCTCCTCCTTTCCGATGGGCTCTTCCTCCTTCGTCCTCCTTCGTCCTCCTCTTCCCGTGGCATCGCCTTTTGCTACATCGCCTCTCTTTCGCTCTTTTCACGCCGGTTGTGCTTGCTTTCCTTTCTTTCGCGGAGACAAACGGTATTGAGGGTGAAAATTGACGGCTTTATCGTGCCCGCTTCCGCGAGAACTTTCCGAGGATTTGCCTTTTCCGTCTTGACGGTTTCGTATTTTCCGCTAGACATTTTCCTTGCCAACTTTTCTCCCGCTCCCCCCGACCGCCTCTCTTCTTCTTCTTCTTCTTCCTCTCTCGCCGATTGTCTCGGGGAAAGTCTTTAAGAAAGACTGATTGGACGCAATCATTTGCTCCGTTCGTTTTAATCGCGCCGCCCCGTGGAACTAATCCTTCGCCCTTCGTCGCGTTCCTCGCGAGCACAAATATTATTTTTATCCACCGAATTCTCCGCCGACGAAAGTGGATTTCTTGTCCGACGATTCCACGCCGCGCCGCGGTGTGTAACCGGGAAACGAGTCATCGAGAACGGTAGCGAGAGAGAGATTGAGAGAGAGAGAGAGAGAGAGAGAGAGAGAGAAAGGCTTTTAGTTCGATTAACAAACAAGGATATCCTTCTGGTCTCGGCGTCGTGTCGTTTCCATTATAAAACAGCCGTACCTTGCCGAGTGTTTCAGCGACAACGATAAAGTTGCTATGTATATAGCGATATCCGACAACACCGAATAAACACATGGCCGATAGATAGCTATTTATTTTTCTGCCTCGTGGAGGCTTAAACCCGGCCGAGATACGCGAATAAACAATCCCGACATATGTTTCTCTTCCACTTGTCGTGCAGCTTTACGTGCAATCGCCCCGTTCAATTATATAACCCGTCATTTTATAATTCTCCGTATTTGCGTACAACCGATCGGTCGGTTCTCCTCGCGGCGAGCGAGCGACCGTACGTACGACGACGTTCGCCTACGTCTAAAAGAAGCCGCGGAAAGGGCACGGGAAACGACATCCATTAATCAGAGGGATCCTCCTTGAACCTAGTCAAAAGCGCCAGCTGAGGCCTCTCTACGTCCAGTGGTCAACGCGTGTCGCTGGTAATAATTTAAATCGAAGGTTACGGACCTTTGGAAAATCCGATCGATGAGGAGAGCGCGACAGAAGGGAGGCGACGCTACGCGACGCGACTCGCTGCTCGCGGCGGAAATAGCGACGATGACGTACGTTTTTTTTCCTTCCAGCGAACGATGCATCGGCCACTACTGCCGGGATCAACATTCCGCCTGAACGTTCCTATATGATGCTCCCGATGACGTCAACCCTCCCACGCGATTTTCCAAGCGGCCCCGGATGGAATTCGGCTCGCGAAACAAACATCCTGCGTTCCGCGAGCACAGAGATATACTGATTGCGCGAGATAGACAGATAGACGGTCCTTCCGAGCGCTGTTGTTTCGACTCGCCACAAATATTTACCAAATATCGATCCCCCTCCTATCTATGTAACCCCTTCGTCCCGGCGCGCGGCGGCGCGGGGGACCGGCGAGGATACGCAAATTGCATTTGCGTTGACCGCCGCGCAGTTTGATGCCACGGCATCGTCGATATTTGTACTAGATTGTGTATCGAGGCGGAGATTGGCCGATCGCCAATTAAAATCTACCTAGGTACTCATTCGACGTCCGCGAACCTAGCCGATGTATTATAATTTGCGGATCCGCGCACCGAGCCAATGCCGACGATTCTCCCTTTTTTAAATTCATAAATAATTATAATGATTAATTAGAATATAATTGAATTGCCTCTCCAGAATGTTATCCCGAATTATATTAGCTCCGAAACGAAACTGTAGTATTACATTTTCGGCAACTGCTGTTTCACTAATCAATGAAATGATTGTTTATGGATGGACCGAGTCGAAATCGGTTGGTAATTTTCTAAAAATTCGAAATATAATAGGATATTGTGTCACGGAGGCTTCATAAGGCAACATTTTTGGTTGACATCTATTATGCAGGTCCCCTGGATTAGCGGTATACCGGTCGCATGTTCCTGTTCATTCCTACCGCCAATAATAGATGGGAACGCGTTATTTTTAACGAAATTGCAGGCTATCTCGGGATAATAGTTAGCTTGTGTGTCTTTGTACAAATGCAAACCCTATGTAGCGTCTTATTGATCCGCAAACGTAGTAACTGCGTTCTGGATATTTACTGCCCATAATTTCCTTTTCTCGAAGTAGGTTCCTATATACCGCGCATAACGAGTGCTAATCGATCTGATCAATTTCTTTAATGAATATCGCAATTTGCAAAATGCGTCCGACGCGTCGTACCAAACATGGAAAGTTAGTAAACTATCGTGTCGTCGAGTCAGGAAGAAACGTGAGCAGACAAACTGATGTATAAGCAGAAGAGACAATAATAATTAGATAAACTGGAGGAGAAGAATAATTGAACGAAGAGGGAGATAAGTTATCAACTTCTTTCGTCGAACCGGAAACGAGTGGGCGACGCGGGGTGCAAAGGTGACGAGCGGCGGCGTAGATCGTTAAAATAATAAAGGTTGTTATTGAACCGCGCAAAAATTTGAATTCCCCAGCTTGCATCTGTCGCAGCTCGCTCGCTGTCGCCGTCCTCCGTCGTTTGCTCGTGCCCCGACGACCGCCGCCGTGCGTTCGCCGCGACCCTAACCAATATCGGAGAGAGCGCGGCTCGACATTATGCGAGCCATCGATACTGCACGCGGTTGCGGCCACGCGATCTCGTAATATTAAAGACGTTCAACGGAGAGGAAACAGAAGGAGGAGCCGTGAAAAGCGAAGAGAGGAAAAAATCGAGGATCTCTCTCTCTCTCGCTCTCTCTGTTTCAGCGGAGCGGAGCAGAAAACGAAAAGAAGAAGGGAGGCTGGTGGTATCGCATAGCGGGATGGAAAACGGCGATTTCGACGACGCTGTTTTTTCTCTGTTTCCGTCGGCGGCATGAATATTCCAGCACGCGCATCTGCATAGGTTCTCGTTCGAGAAAAAGGAGAATGGGACGGGCGAAACGAGAGCGGAAGAAGAGGCAAGGAGCTGAAAAAAAAGGGAAAAGAGGAAAAGAGATATACGGGGAGCAGAGCGAAGCTTTGAAGAGATTCAACGAAAGGTAGAATGGTGGAGGCTCGGCTTTCCACCGGTGACGTATTATGCGAGAAAAGGTTATAGGGGGTAAGGAGGGGGCCGAGGAGGGAGCAGAATGTGGGCGGCTGGGAGGAAGGTGGTGGATGGCTGGAAGACGGAAGGCGAAGAGTGAAGCGGGAGAGGACGTCGTTTGGCAATCTTAGGGGATTTCGTGGATACAATGGGATCTCAATACATCACCTCACCTAACCCGGCGCCCTCCCCCCCCCTTCCAACCCCCACAAGACCCGCCACCCTGTACCCGTTGCTGTTCCTCCTCTCGTGCTGCTACCGCTACTGCTACTACCTCGATGGCCCCCCGCGTACGACCCGTTCGCAGCGGCACCAACGAGCTTCCCAGATGCCGTAATAGCTTAGGAGCCGGCGTAATAGCTGCCACTGTCTTCCTAGAGAGAGTTATAGTTCAACAACGCAGAAATGGAATCGCGAGAGGAGAGACGAGGAGCCAGACGGGCCAGGTGGTAGGGGCGTAAGTAGAGCTCTGGACCAGAGATGAGACGAGGAGAGAGACGCTCCGGCGAGAGACGGTGATCGAGCACGCGGCACACGGGAATGGTGAAACAGAAGACGGAGGGAACGGGCGAAGATCTCGAGCCAAACGGCCAGAAAACGCAATAACCACGACGCTGAGCACGAACGATTACGGGAGATGCGAAACGTCGCATACGGAGCGGTGCATCGCTTATTGTAACCTACCCCGAATCCAGAACCACTCTCTGGACGGGGACAACGGAATTCCTTCATAAAATCGAACGACAGGACGTTCAGCTTTCCCGTTTTTAATTTGACACTCTTAAATGAAAGTCATACGCCATTGAACGAAATAATTAATATCGTGTCCAAGTACGTGTGATCATTTAAAATTACTTTGAAAAATTTTAATTATTGCGAAAATAAAATACGTGTTAATCTTTCGAAGTTGGATTCGAATTTCACGTCACTAAGATTTATTTCATTATTTAATTTAGATTTGGCCGAAGCGAATTTTTTCAATTCATTTTGGTGTAGTTATATAATTATTTCTCTGGATCGTATTATTGTTCCGTGAAAAAATTATCGGTAACGAGGGTAAGAAGA
Source organism: Ceratina japonica (assembly GCA_019453355.1). Taxonomy (NCBI): domain Eukaryota; kingdom Metazoa; phylum Arthropoda; class Insecta; order Hymenoptera; family Apidae; genus Ceratina; species Ceratina japonica. Next base: position 204,800 of record SMSR01015878.1, on the reverse strand, counting down.
GAATTATAACGGATAGGAAGGATTTAACAGGAGAAAGAGTAAACTCGGATGGTATTTGTCTTCTATAAATTTTTTGCCAATCTACCTACGTAGCTTGAAGGACGTATTAAATCAATCGTGACACCAAAGAACGTATCTGCTACTTCTGTATCCGAGAGGAAACCGTAATTAAAGCGTGTCGCGAGCTCGCCATCGCTGCGAGCAAGACGGAGAATAATTAATAGCAGCGGCACACCATGTGTAACGAGATACAAGTATTATTCTTACCGAATCGATCTCGCGGACCTATGAGCATTTTGCATTGGTTTGCCGGGCTAAAAATTCCACGTTTCTATCTTCTAATACGAATGGATCGTAACGCGAAATTCGTTCCCCGGGAACAATTTATTTCATACCGTCGTGCGTTATTCGATCGTCCGCGTGTTACGTCGCTCTATATTTTATTTCCGGCCCAATGATCCATAATGTACAAATCTAATTGACGCACATACGCGTGATACAGTTTTCATAAAAAAAAAAATCCTTCGGGATTTTCAATCTGACCTGCACGAGTCAATTCCGACGCGTTTGTCAAGGAGGAAGACCGATAGGTAAATTCGTGTTTCTAATGATAAAAAACAGTGCAACCACCGGCAGAAACGAGTGTATAAAAACTATGAGAAGAACAGTAACGGAATACGGCTATGGAGTAGAAGGAAATTGGTCGAGTTCGACGGTGGAAGCCGTGATCACGTCCTCGCGCCATTTCTGTTTACCGTGCAGCGAGCACAGATGCGTTACGTGATGGTGAATACGGTGATCCTGCATTCCAGGCGCAGGCATCCTGGAAGACAGAAAGAATGCCGCTCGGCACCCCCGCGTCGTCGTCTGGGCTGTCCAAACGCCTCCAGTTTCCGCCCCACATGCCGCTGTGCTACCTTGGTCTTTCGTTCGTTCTCTACCGACACCCCGTCACCCCCCTGCCCCCGCCCGAGTGTCGTGTCCTTCTCCGATCAGTCCCCTATACACCGAAAATGTAGAAGGTGCATATTCAGGAGAGAGCAGCCCGAGAGCTCGTGGAAACTTCGGGACGTTGACACCAGAAGCTGGATTCTGGATGGTCGGGTTGGACGCTAACATACTACCCCCGCTACGCGAGATCGGTAGGGGTGGGGTAGGTGGTAGTGCGGTGGTACAGGGTGTAAGAGGAAGAGGAAGACGAAGAGAAAGGTGGAAAAGCAAGACAACGAGAAGGGGGATGTATCCCGGCTAGACGTTCCGCCGGAGGAAGACGGAAAATTCTTGGTCCATTGCCGTTAGACAAAGAGGGGCGGGGGAGGGGGACGGGGGTGGGGGTGGGGGGGCCGGTTATTACGTCGACCTCGTCCTCGTCGTTGTCGTCGTCGTCGCCGTCGTGGCTGTCGACGTCGACGTCGTGCGGTTGTAGGCCACGTCGGGCCGTAGGAAAGGCGTGGCAACGTCGCGTTCGCGCACCTTTGCACCTGGTGCGCCGAGGAAGACACGCCTCCGCGGAATTCCTCTCTCTGGTCCGCCTACACGCCCGTTCCTCTCGTTTCAACCGTCTCCGTCGCACCGTCCGCGCATCCCTCTGCCTCTCCTGTTTCATCTCGTCCTGGCTGGCGCGCTCCTCGGCTCGTCCGTCCGTTCTCCACTCCTCCGCGCTATTCCCGTCTCGCTCGAGTCTCGGCTAAGAGATCTCGCCGATCTCTATTCCATCCTCTGTCTGCCCCTCTACTGGATCGACGTCACACCACTACTACTATATCCTCTCTCTATCCGCGATCCGCTACTTCTCGGGCTCCACCACCCACCAGTTCTATTCTCCCAGGCAAGGAGAACCGAGCGCCTCCACCACCGCCCGCGCTACCACCACCGCTTTTCAGCTCCGCCACCCTCGGCCACTACTGTCTCCTGGACTACTCCGTCGCCACTATCCTGCTTTAAAATCGTTCCAGCGAGGATGCATGTGTGTCTCGCACGTAAATGAAATCCTCCGTGGAGAACGGGGCGAACGCGTGGTCGCGCGGGGCACACGGGTGTTCGTGGAGCACGACACGGGACCGAGAGCTCGAGCAGCTCGAGCTCTGTGTGCGCCGGGCCTGTAGTTCTATCTTCGCTGTTCGCGTTCGTTCGTAGTGGAGCCCCGCATACACGTCGAAAATGCGCGCGCCGGGCCATCCGCCCACTCGGTATTCACGCCGTTCCACGTGACCCCCCTTTAAATCGCGGTGCCCCTACCACCACCGGCCCGAGCTTTCGGGGGGAGGAAAAAAAAAAAATAGGGGGCGAAGCACGGGGCTCGAGGAGAGGTAAAACGCTTGGCAGCGAGCTAGCGCGATTACCGCAGACTAGCAGAATCCCCTTTTACCCTCCCCTCCAGCGGGGCTTCCTCTTTTTTTTTCTCTCTCTCTCTCTCCTCTCCTTCCTTGAGATGCGAGGTACTGTCGGGATGTTACCGCGTACGCGTCTACCTAGCCCCGGAAGAGAGGCAGAGGAAGGACGTACGTATTGATCAGGGCCAAGTAATGTCTGGAGATGCAGTCGGAATTACTTTGGCCCATTCGACTTCTATGTCCTGTCACGACGAGTTAACGGACGAATTCCTACCTTCTTCTACACTGACTCGGTTCACTGTCCCAGACGTGTTTCGGATTTCCTTTTAAATATCGTCAGGAACGAAAATACCCTCTTCGAGAAATACTTGAACGTTCGTAGGTGAGGAACGCGTAAGAGAGACGTCTTTTTTGGAGAAAATATCCGTCTTCGACGACGACTATGACCCTTGATTAGCCGCATTTAGACTGTTGCTTGTCAAGCCCGAGTTTTATATCGCTAGATGTAACCAAGAATAGGAGTAAAACGACGAGGTCAACGAGCACAAGCGTGATGGAAGGATTCAGCTGGAACGTTGAAGGAGTCATTTATGTACACGGACAAATGGGGAACGGGCAGAGATAAAATCGGGATGTACAACAGAGAAAGGAGAATAAGTCACGTTTTGCGGAGTCGGACCCGAACGTCCCTTGTCCGGGAGTCTGACAACTGTAACGGAGACACGACCGAACGAAAATCACCGGGACAGAACGTAAAATCGAAACTATGTTTCTTTTACAACCGCGCGGAATAATGCATGTCGTAAAGTGCTGGCGTCGCGAGCCAGCCGAGCCGAGCCGAGCCGACCATCTTCTTCCCGCTGACAGATATCGCGTGAAAAGACGCGTGATGCGGATTTAATTAAAACCGCCGCTACTACTTTCCCCTCGAACTGAAATTGAATTCGCGCTAAAAGAAAACCGACCCCGGCGCGGAAAGGAAAAAAAAAATTAATCGCGTTCCCGTGTATAGGTTCTGGAAATGTGACGCGCGAACCCAAATTCCAACTGGCCCGGAAAATTGAAAAAGCGTCCGCTCCAGTTAATTATCGCCGGCCGCGATCGTTTTCACGGGAAAGCAAGACCGTTCGGTTTCGTTCGAGGAGTCCGAGCAAAGTCCAAGGACGAAATTAATAGGACGCGGCGGTTATTCAATTAACAATAACGCGATACTTCTCTCACGCGAGCACGCTTATAAAAACTTCGTGCCCTTTGCACCTCGCGATCGAAATCGCGACGCCCGGCCGCGCCCGACCGTGAGATCGAACATGTTGGTAATTATTTACGGAGCCTCGAGCCGCCCCCTTCATTAAGACGCTAATTACCGGCGTGCATACGCGTGCATGTAAGGTCTCGGGACGGGGAGAGTACGGTTCTATTATGGCAGCTAGTTCGAAGGAACATCCGACATCGTAACCCTTTCTTGCCGGGTAGTTAAAGCATATACGCAAGAAACTCGCACGATCCACACATCTATTTACAAGGTTGCACGTCTCAGTTACGTTCGCTACGTCTAACTTGCCTCCTTAGGTTAGTCTGCTCGTTAATATCGGCTCGAGGGCGAAGCTAACCCTTGCAGACATCGTCCCTTACGTTTTGCTGCACGTGCAGTATCTCTGAGATAACGCTCGAATGTTCTACGAGCATGAATCAAAAGTGGACATTTTCCGCGTAAAACGGAAGCGGTACTTTAATTTATAGAGCGAAGGACAACGATATCGACCGATCTATTCTTTTTCTCGGGAAACTTACCCTTGAGACATAATTTATGATTAGGAAAAGAAGATTAGACGGTTAATTATCGGAAGGCAATAGATGTTGTTTAGAGGAACGGCGTTGAGTCCGGAGCACGTGGTGTTTTGCGCGAGAGGCTGCGTTTCCCACGCGTGGGGGATGACAGGGGTGTACACGGTCGGCCGATCAGTGAGTAGAGGGGTTGTTTAGAGTGAGCGAAAGAGAGGAAGACAGACGGTGAAAGCGAGGAGGAGAGGGCAGCGAAGAGGGGTGAAAAGCACGTGGTGCTGGCGACGCGCGCCTGCCTCTCGGTTCCACTGTATATCTATCGAGCTTTCCACCCCCAGCATCCCCCCCACTTGTTGTGCTTTACCGTGTTGTGTTGCTATGTTGCCTTGTGTATCGAGAAAGTTCAACGCCGGTTAGACGATGTTTCCCATCCGACAACGGGGATGCCCGCGTCGGAATCAACAGGCTTCTCTCGTCTCGCGGACAAGCCAGCCAGCCGCCGCGCCGCCTCTCGTTCCTCTCGTACTCTCTCTCGCCGCGGACGCGAGGATCGAAGAACGAAACTTTTTCAACAAGATTAAAATTTCATGATACGTAGAACGGCAAGTCGGGGGAATAGAATTTTGATCGGAGCCGGCGGAGGAAAAACTAGCTTCGACAAATCTCATTTCGAGATTTACCATCGTCCGCCAACTTTCTTTTGATTACGTCGGGGACGCAGCTACGGGAGATCTAATTTTTTTCCCTCCTTTCACATTTTTCTTTTTCCCTTTCGAGAAACTACCGTATTTCCGAGAGGCGCACTTTCGGAAAACCCTTCCGTGGTAAATAACCCGGTCGACGAAATGGACACGCCTATTTTGTTGTCGCCAGCTAGTCTTCTTTTTACAAGCCCGATAAGTAGTGGAAGGAGAATTGTAAATTGAATTTTTTATTCGGAAACGGCAATGGGATTGCACGGCGAAAAGTTTATATGACAATGGCCGCTGATTTTCGACCGGCAAGTTCGTTCATTATCGAAAGGGTACCCCGCGCAGGGATGTCGAGTTCTTCAAGGGGATGTATGATTATTGAACGGCCGTTCTCGGTTGAATTTTAAGGGCGGCAACCCTAAAGGGAATATTCTCGCCGCTCGTTCCTCGTCGTTTGTTCGGAACTTTTAATTCGACCATTTCGCCATTCCGCCGACTAGTTATTAAATTTTAAGATGGACTCGCGTCAGAGGCGTTCCGTTTATTTATTGTTAATAATAACGAAAAAATAATTTCAATAGACAATTGGGTGTCGACGGGATTCTTGACGAATTCCCGAAACGCGGCCCGTCATTTCGACGTGAATGGAAGATTTGAGGATACAAGTGACTGTCCCAAAGGGAACATCCCCCAGGATCTTTAACTCGACGGGCTGACGGGCCACTTGGTATGCAAGAAGTATAGCCATTCATCTCCCGATCTCCGGCAAAAACCCGACCTCCGGATATAAATTAGCTTTTGTTTAGCATTCAATGCGAGCCACCTTTTCCACCGACCACGCTCATCCCCGGCTTGATCCACGGTTAGACAGCCACCTGCTTGAACCACCCCTAGCAATCCGCTGCAATTAATGTAGCCAGTAGCTGGTTTTCGGTCGAGCCAATTAAACATTCGCGATTGCCATGAAAAGGAATGCCCTCGCGGCAAGAAGGAATTAAATTCCCTGAGGTATCGGCCATTAATTCGCCATAAAAAATTCCGTCAGAACGAACACGTAGATTACTCCAGACTTTTTGGATTACATAATAGGTCGGGGAAAAAGGAATCCCCATTATTTTTTCTATACACATAAATTATGGATAGGCGTGTACTAAAGGATGTGAAAGACAAAAATATCTTTTATCGATAACTGTTCGTTAGAGGGCACGAAAAAGTCGTCCGCAGAGGGTTGCATTAAACCATTTGCGCAAAGCTGGACTAAAAAAGAAACTCGATACAGTCTCGAAGTTCACGTAAAAATAATGGATTCCTTTTCCTCCAACCTAATACTTTTCTACATAAAATCTTTCGCCAACGTAGTGTACAATAAATATTAAGGTCGGACGTGAACGTTTCTAAAGAATTAATGCGAAAGAGAAATTCCGCGCAGACGAATAATGAAACGTACTAGACGAAACAGTGAAAAATCTTCGGAGATAAGCGAGAGACCCGCGTAGAAACGTCGGGTACGTGAGGTACATCGTCCGTCGCCGAATCTAGGAGGTTTAATCTATCATTGCGCAGCCGGAGGAAGGAACAGCGTCGGGGGGGGGGCAACGGTAAAAGCCATGGTAACTAGCGGAGAATAATTAATAAATGCGAGGAATGCATTAGTATGCGTGGCGTGGGATGAGTTCGTGCGGGTTGTAACGTCGTAGAAACGCGGGCAGCGGGAGCAACGAGCGCCGGCAGCAGCCCGTGTGGCCGCGAGAATTATAAAATAATAAAGAGAAAATTACGTAATGTGAGGATCAGATGAGAATTAGAAGACAATGAAGACCGGGTAAACCGGCAACGCCGGGCTAGACCGAACGGGGACGGGAAACGCGGGGAAAGAAGAAGAGGTGACGAGCCAGAGGGGTGGGAAACGGAGGTCGAGGACCAGACGTGTCTTAATGTCTGCGTCTGCATCGCCGAGGACTATCCTCCCCTGCGAGCTTACACCTTTCCGATAATAAGCGGTACGATTCTACAGATAAACTCGAGAACACGTTGCGCTCGGACGTCCGCATTATCTCTGACTTCAATAAATTGTATCCGCGTCCATGAACTCGATAAGTTGTGTCCGCAGACGTGCGCGCGCGACGTAAAGCCACAAAGCACTTTGCGATTAGACTTATCCATTTTCGAGGATCAAAGGAGTTTTTGGGGAATTCATTAGACGAGGCGGCGGCGACGCGAAGCCTCGAGGGGATGACGAAATTTATCGAACACGTAGTAGTAGCGAGCGGACGCGATCTCTTGCGACGGTCCTCTCGCTAATCGCGCCTTCTAATTAGTAGTCAGACGACGTACACCCGACGGCGACTTTGTAAATGGTAACAATGTTATGTAATTAGGTAAAAAGTTCTGTAATCAAGAAGTAGATCTTCTCCGGCGCGGCACTCTCGTAGCGGCGCGCGCGCCGATCTGCCCCGTCCCTCTCATTCGTATTAAAATAGTCTCGCTAGGAAAGCGTGCGTTGCGCCCTGCATATCTTAAAACCCAGGGGTTGCCGGGGAGAGACGCCGCTAAGATCCGCCATCCCCCGTCATCCGGTTCTGATTTTTCTCCCGATTCATATTGCCCACGGACGAAGAAAGAAGCGCCCGGGGATTATACGAGAGAGAGAGAGAGAGAGAGAGAGGTGCCGTTTCACCCTCCCTTTAAATCAGCCGATATTTCCGCGCGCCGCGAGAAACATTTTTCCCACCCCTTTAATGCTCACAAGTATTTCGAAAACGTAAAATTCCGAGTTCGATTATATTCGCTCTGCCTAGCGGTCGCAATATAGATCGGCAAAAGTGCGGACGACCGGACGTCTATAGTTTATCTAGTTTATCTGAATAGTTAGGATGTTTAATGAAACAGGATTGGACGGAGTGACGAGGTTTAACATTTGCACGTGCACGATCCGCGTTAGCCTTTCTCAATATCATCGTATCGGGAATCGTTCGCGAAGCGAACCGATACTGTTGACGTCACTGTTTCCAACAAGTACAATCAGGGCCCGATGATCTCATATTCTCTCGTATGTGAGCGTGCGACCGCGCGCGTACGAGTATACTAGTCGTCGCGAGGCATTTTTCGCGTGTACCTTGTGTATTATATGTATGTTTTGCGGAATCGCGGCGCGTTCCCGGCAACACGTGTGCGTATGTCAGCTTCTTAGAAAGCCGTTGGATACGTGTTTCTCGTCGCATGCATAATTTCCCTTCCACAGGCGATTTCTTACGAATTATGGCAAAAGTACGAGTAACGTTAAAAGCGACAGAACTTTTTGAGCCCAGTTCGCTGGAACAGTTTTTAGCTATCCAGATGTAGAAGTGAAAGTAATCGGAGTTCATTCGAGCTGCCGGAGACATGAATGAGATAAAACGGGAATAGGAAATAAATTACACGGTAACGTTGATCGCGATGCACGGCCGGTCTTAAGCAGCCCATAGGATTGCGTGCAACAACCGTACGGTATATATATATGTATACGTAGCGTATTCGCGGCCCGTTGTATTGCCGCACTGACACGCCGAGACGAAACGATTTCAATAAACAAGCTTGACGCACATATACACGCGTGCGGGCGACGCGGCACGAATGGTTTTTTCCTAGACTCGGGCTACGTGCGTGGGCGGCATCGACTTCGCTTCCCTATCGCACGTAAAAGCCAAGATAAACATTATTTAGTTTTTCACTCGTCGTTCTTGTGCGTGCACAAACGTAACGTGGTCGCACACTCGTGTGCGCCGGTTCGTGGCCGCGTGTGCGTCCGTGTATTTTCGCACGTTGTATCGTGTGCATAAGCATCGGTGAATGAAGACATTGTGTCGCAATAAGGCGAACGACGATACGGTTACAATTCGATAAAATTAAACCCGACGATACTCGAACGCGGATATTGCGCCCGGGATCCCGGTTTGATGCAAATCGTTGCTAAAATACGACGACGACCTGCGGTTACGTTACGTTAACCATCTCGGGAATCGCGTGTTACGTTCGTTCCTCGTACATAGCTACGTATACATACACACGTATCGTGTACGATTTAGATTGCACGTCACTTTCTGTTTATTTAACCTTACAAGCACGCGCATTACTTGCGTTACAATGCAGCGTTTACGTCACGACGATCTCGGTATTTGGTGGAAATGTGAATTTTTTTAAATAACGATATATCAAGTTGGCCGTTCGCCGCGGAGTGCATAGGCAAATAAAATGTCGAAACGCGCGGATCGCATTGTGATGCAAATTCCGTGTGTAATGCAACGATTGCATATACATAAGTATAACGGCGATCGTACGGTCAATCGAATCGAACGGACTGATTCGAGTTTACGTTCGAGTAAGAAGTATTGCGTAAACGTGTCATTGTTATTACCCCTATCGATAACTACCAGTTTGAGGAGGGACCGAGAAATCGGCGGGAGAGAGGAGTAAACGGATGAAAAAGGAGGAATTCGGTGTACGGAGCGCAAAGTTTTCCCTAAACCGTAGGACACGTTTCGCTCGTTAAGGGTCGTCGACGGATAAGTAACGACGGCGCCGGGCGTCGGCGGAGTGGTCCATCGAGAGAGAGAAAGAGAGAGAGAGAGAAAGAGAGAATAACAGCACGAATGAATTGCGGAGCGCAGGGCGCGCAGACACAGGCCGGAATTAAATAAAAATAAAACGCGAGATAATAACGTTAGCGAAGGAACCGAGAGCCCAAGACAAATAGCCGAGGGAAAACAAAGCGTATTATAAATACCGGGTGACAGGACGAGTCCGTGCGGGAGAGTGAGCTTCGCGGCCGAGTAAGAGGGTGGTTTTCAACCGGGGCCAGGGCCAGAAGAAGTAAAAGAACGAGGAAGGGGGTGGAAGGGGGTTGGTCGGCGGTTGGCAGCAACGACGACGACGACGGCGGCGGCGGCGACGAGGAAGTAGTGGCCGTGTCGTGTCTCGGGCGAAAGAGAGACGAAAATGGTCCGAGGAGAACGGGCAACGATGCCCCTCTAGCATTTTTGCTACCTGCGGACACAATGAGTGGCCGGATTTCTTTTTCCGCGGTCGTCACTCACCCTCCCGGCGAGGGATAGTATTCTTATCCAAGCCGGAATTACAAATTTCAGACACCGAGCCCTTGTGTCGGACAGGACTCTGACTGCGCGTTATATTCTTCTCCAAAGTGGCTTTGCTTCGCACGTTCTTCCTTTACAATTACCCTATCCACCTACCTCCGTCCCGCCCCTTTTTTATTCACTCCTTTTATTCCTCCTCCTTCTTTTTACTCATCTATTTTTCGACGTTCAACCGAAGAATAGGCACGGTCATTGCATGTACAGTATTATCTACACGTGTATAATACTTACACTGGGACGAGCGTGGCCGCGCGGATTCAGCTGCCAAGGAACCGTCGATGGCTGGAATTGCTCCTTTCCCCACGAACCGTTGTCGAACGGATTCTCACCGATGTGTCCCTGAAACGAAAGCTTACGATTAGTATCGCAGTCGCTTTAAAACGATTCGACGTTCGTTCGTCGTTCATGAATCTTAGTCGGTCGAAGATACGCGCCGTACTAACAGTACTTCGACCAAGGATAATGGCGAGGCGTAGTCACGCGTAATTAAATTTTCACCTTCGTTTAGTAAACTGATTATCCAATAGTCGGAGCGCATAAAATTCCGCGGAGACAAAGAGCCACAGAAATCCAAGGTAACGCGACATTTCTCGCTGGCAAAGTACAACGACTGATTAACACGAGGAAAGAACTTTGCTCGGAAAATATTTATTCCTCCCACGGTATTTTCCTCGCGAGCCAACCGAGCGAAGCCTGTCGCGAGGAAAAGAGACATCGATCTTCCCGGGACTTTTGCACTTTCGAACTTCTCTTTTTTTCCGATGCTTCTTCACGCAACGCGCCGCGCCGGGCTTATTTTTGTAATATATTCCGCGACCCTCCGCGGCCCCTTCCTCACGACTTTGCACCCCGTAAGCCTTATTTTTCTTTTAACTTTATTTCTAACCTAGAATCCTGCGACGACGCCGAGAGGTGGCACGCGCATAAATCAGCCGGTATAATGAGAACACTTCGTCTTCGGCCGGCTCGCCCTCTCGCTCGCAGACGCATCCCTTACGGGCCGGCTATTATATCATTCTTTACCTCGACCGTGGATTTTTTTGCTCGCCGCCCCGCGATTATATTAATATTCGTTCGCATGATTCGATATTTTGCACTCGTCCAGCCCCGTCCCACGCGATTTTCCGCTCATCCCATTTTCCTCGCTCGTTCTGCACGTTATCAAATTTATTCATTTTTGTAATTTCTCTGCTAACTTTCTTTCGGATACCTGAATATTATATTTGCACTCGGTTTGTTAGATTTATCCCAATTCCTCGAATTTTTATCAAATTATTTACATTATTCTGCGAATTTCCGTCTTTCACTTATTTATACCGACAGTCTGCTAAAAATGATCGGGAACATCGTACATTGATCGTCAGGGAATTAGGACAATCTGCAGGCATGTGTACGTGAGAATCTAAATAGTAGATTTAAGTCATAATTTTCCTGTTCTCGAAAAAGAATCAACGTTGGACTGACTTTCGATATTTCTGTTTAATACGAAATCTTTGTGTCGTCGAAGACGTAAAATCACAGACACGATTCTATGCCATAATCGATAGCCCTTCACGTGACAAACCCAAAAATACCACTGTTTGAATTTTGTTGAAATGTGAGTTAGAACCACTTGCATTCTCGCGAACAGATTTATAGATAATCGGAGCTAAAGAAATTCCACTGAAACTTTCAAATGCTGCTTAGTCACTATCAGTTAGCGCGTAGAAAAAAAGCGCTCGCGGACCTGTCGAACACATGTGTGTTCAGCTGGGAAAGTTGGCCGCGCACGCGATAATGCAGCTGTGCCGATTTAATCGAATTATGTACCTGCTCCGCCACGATATAATTAGCCAAATTTCTATCCTCGCTCGAAATTGCACAATCCAGCCTAGCCGAGTGTTACTCACCGTTTTCGTTTTCCACGTGGGTGAGGGACCCTGAATCGTATGACGAGGGAAACACGTACTACACTTGTTATATCTCTAAAGAATGACGTCGCCGATGATCAAACTCAGGCCTATAATAAGAAGACAATTGGCGATCGACTTATTTAGTAAACGCCGCCAAGTAACAACCGTAAATAGAGATACGGCTATAATAATATTCGAGCTAAGCCAAGCGATAAATCAAGAGCAAACGAGCAATTAGACCCGTCGAATCACAGAAATTCTTGCACAATCGACGGCCGCGCTCCTGAATTAATTGCCGTGTTTGAAAGAAGAGCTGCGGGCCGAATGATTTTCTCACGGACAGCTAAGGCTGACCATTGGTAGTACACATTATACTGTGTACGTAACGATCGATACGCCGTCATTTCGCCGGTTTATTCCTCGGGAAGGAGCAGCGAGCGTGTCCCGCTACAAGGTAGAAATAAACAGTGGCAGCGGAAAATAATGAACCGGATAGCATATATAAATACGCGGCCGGCTATTGAGGCACATTGTGCGCTTCATTTGCATGAGGCAGCCGCGTTCTCGACGCGCAGCTGGACATACACGCGACAAAAGAAACGCGCAAACAAAACACGCAACGCGACCACGTCGCGTCGTACGCCGCATGGCAATGTAACCGTGTTCCTCGACTACTGTTGTACCTGCATCCACCTCGCCTGTCTACTGCCTAATTGTAAATAAGACTCTGCAGGGACCACCTCATAACTCGACGACCGCAACAAACGAACCAATAGTATTATACAACGCTCTTTCAAATGTTAAACACGTATTCCCATTATTTATGTTTCCTCATTCCCTTATCACGATAATAATTGATTAAGGAGGTTCATCCGGTTGAGGAATTAACAGATAGATCTCCAAAAAAAAATTTGATAGTCTATAACAGTATAGCAGGATATCTCAAAATAATTTTGAAGTCATTTAGATACCTTAATGATGAGATATTAATATAAATATGTTTTACAATTTTACATGTAGTCATAAGGAAAAGGGTGATTTCCCAGGCTTCTATCGGTAATTTATTAGGTATTGACAGACAGTTTTGAATGAAACTTATGTCATATTAAAGAGAAACATTTAACGAATATTTTAATTGCAAATTTAGGTAGATTGGATGACTATGAATCGAGAAATATATAAACACAACAAACGAAATCTGCATCTTTACCTCCGTTATTAACATGTATGCTAGTCAAATCAAGCTCCCCTTTTCTATAACTTGCATTTGACTTGCTACGTACCAGATGAACCTCCTTAAACGTAATTACGACATTTTCCACGATCTATGACTGGCTAGACAAATCTTAGATCGTCTTTACGTCATTTAATTAGACTAAATAAAACGACGAATGATTTTTATGAATTTCGAATAAATTCGACTGCAGGTCATGATTCATGCTGTCCCTTTTGACCTACATGTCCCGTTTTCGATACAAGACGCAATTACCATAAACGCTGTGACAGGAATTTGTTAGCCGGCGGACAGATGTGTGGATTAACGAGCGAGGAGCGTGTGGGAAGTGCATAACTTTCCCGATTTCGACGACGCATCGATAGCGTGCATCGGTCACGGATATGATGGACGATAAGCGAGTAATATTGCGAATCGGCTAATAGATTAGATTTGGCGGGCTTGACGAGAATCTCGTCGACGAGTAAAACTCGACTAAAAACAAATCGAGGAATTAAACGATAACGAAACGAGCCATCTGATGAGTTGAAATTTTCCCGCTACGGGATTGCAAACTGGTTAATTTGAATATTGAGAACGGCGGTCAAAGAGCAATACACGATTTCTGCTATACGATATTGCAACTCGAACCTATATAAAAGTTTATGTTAGAAATAAGCAAACGGGGCAAGATTTTCTTCCTATTTTATGCACGACCCTGCTGGTTAGGCGTGCCCGTGTACGTTATAGTCGCGCGCATTAAACGAATTGAAAAACTGTCTTCGGAAAAAGATATAGCAGAACTATCGGACGGGTGTCGGGTGCCAGGGAAACCATTCGCAGCCGCGTGAAAACGTAAAAAGGGTATAAAATTAGTATACAAGACGGCAATAAAAACGATGATCGACGAAGATTACTCTGGGAGTTTCTCGTAAGACAATCTCCCGGCGAAATGAAACGTTTTATCGGCCGGTCGTGTCTGTACCGGGGGATGAAGGGGGGCCGGAAGGGGAGGGAGCGCGGAGGAGAGGCCGTGATTGTAATCATATTTTCAGGGGGACGGATTTATGCAACGCACCGCGTCGTCTCTGTACATAAAACGCATTTAAAATTCTCGAGGCAGCCGGGAAAGGTGGCTCCTGTCTCTCTGTCGATAGAACAGGGAGCCGGGCGAGGAGAAGGACGAGAGAGAGAGAGAGAGCGGAGCGCCGCGGGGGTTGTAATTGGCAATATCTATCGAATTTTACAATAAATCTCACCAAGCCCCGAAGGAGAGTCCGCGGGGGTGGGGCGTAGCAATAAAACACCGGGTAGTATCGCGAGGGGGCTGCCACACCATGCACTTAACGACTTATCTTATCTTGGAATTAGGTCGCGGTTAGAACTCCTTTTAATCCCGGACCAACACGAATGCTGCCGGCTCTATTTGCTGCTAATAATAACCCGTGAATTCATCACGCCGAATGATTAACGACGGTTGTGTGTTTGTTCCCGGAATTATTTACGCAACGAGTACCTTAATTAAACGATGCTCGATATCAGTTATTTAATCCTCCTGCAAAAATGCATGACGGGAACAACTTTGGACACCGTTAAGCTGGAATTGGACTGTACCGGCGATTAGAAATTAAACCGATCGGACCTCGAGTGTTGCACTATTTACACTCTGATTCGTACGCGCGAATGATTCATGAGAGCGATGCAGTCACGGATGCAATTAGCGTTGACTCGATTCGTTCAAATGTATTATAGTATCCGATCGAGGAAAAAGAGAGCGCGAGAGGAAGTGTAATCTTGCCCGTAAGAGCCGCGATTTAGGAAACATCAAGACTTAAACTCCCTCTCACGCAAAGTGTAACAGACTTCTGGCCTGGCGTTAAAATTACAACGCGCGCGCGCGCACACACACACACACACGTCGTCGAATCGTTCGAACGACGAGGTCCGCCGGACGGACGGACGGACGGACGGTGCTAGAAAGGGTTAAGAAATTCTCAAGACGCGGGCGCGCGCCGGCATGTATTTGTGGCCCCGTCAATTTTTATCCTCGGCCGTTAAGTCTTGTAATGCCAGCAAATAGACGCGAGGCTCGAGGCTCGCGGCCGAGCAAACGAGTTACGGCCGTGGGGCCTCTAAAAATAAATATGTTGTTTATTCACAAGTAAACCGGATGCCGTTGTTTGCTTTGGAGCAAATTGTTTTGTTAAGTTTTGCCGTGGCGAGAGAGCGCGCGCGTGGTTCCGCATGTAGGTATGGCTGGCTGTGTCCTTGCAGATGGGTGCCACGGCGGTGCGGCGCGCGGCAACCACGGCGCGTGTATGCGAGAGAAACGTTTTACCAGGAGACGGGAGAACAAGAAAGAGCAAAAAGGAAGAAAGAAAATACACGTGAAGTCAACCATCCTCTGCTGCTGCTCCTCCTCCTCCTCCTCTTCCTCCTCCACCTCCTCTGTCCGCGCTTTTTCCGGTATGTTTTGCTTCTCCTGTTGCTGGATGCCTCCAGCTGTACGCAGATTCCAGCACTAATAACCGTTCGGGGGAAGTGGGTGGTAGCGCGGACCATTTTGCAATCGAAACGGCGAACGTGATTGAAAGAAAAAGAATCGGGGCAAATATCGGTACGTATTTAATTGCGAGGTGAGGGAAGAATAAAAGCTACTGCTGGTGGAATTAAGCGGGGAGAGGAGAGAAACGGTAGTTAAACGCTCGTAAATAAAAACGCGGTAACTCCTTTCAGAGCACTAATTTTTTTCTGCGCGAGCAGAAAGAAACATTGGATGAGCATTTCACCGAAATGAAGCGAGTAAAATCCTACAAAGGTTATCATGCCCCGGCCGGGTTACGGTTACGCGAGCCGTCCTCAAGACCGGGAAAACATGAACGCGGCAGAGAGGACCGTGAGAAAATGAGGGAAAATGAGGGTCTAGAAAAAGGAAAAGCGGGACGGGGAGAGCTGGTAGCGGTGAAGAAGGCTGGAAAACGACGCGGCGAGGCGCGGCAGTCGGGCTCGTCGCCCGGCTCGGGCTAATTACAAAACACAATTAAAATGGTATCACGAAAACGGGCCAAGTAATATCGTTTCACCAGCGAGACGCGTTTAGCCGGACACCCGGTACAGATTCGTAGATTAATACTCTTTAATAAACAGACAGAGCCTGCCGGTATACACGGTTGTGTTTTCTCTCGGCCGGCCTCCTCGCCCCCCTTTCCCTCTTTTCCGCCACTTTCCTCCGCGTTTAGCGGGTGAAAACCGGAACAAAGGAAGGAAAAAGGCTCGCCTTCCTCCGCTCTTTCCTCCGCGCGCGCGCGCGCTCGCGCGTGTGTTCACACTGTGAATGCATTTTCGGTGCATTCTCTCGCGCCACCGCTTGCCAGATATCGTGATTTAAGCTACGTACATACATAGCCGCGAGCTTATCTAAGTTTCCACGCTACTTCGCACACAGTAGCGCAACCAAATTTGGCGAAAACGAATCAGCGAGCTATAGATTCTTTCCCGAGAGCGGAAAAAATTTGAATATCCCGGCGCGCCTTATAAATTCTGCTCTGTGCGCGTAATGGATTTTACGTTGTTAAACGGCACTCTGGTTTTTTACGCGACGTCTAGAGAATCGCCAAAAAATTTCAACGCTGGGCAACAACGGTAGGAGTCTTTTTGTAAAAACACTTTTGTCGATTGCTATATTTAGAAGAAGACGGTGACGAAACATTCGTCGTCTGTTAGGCTAAAATTATTTGTCACAACTCGCGGTGACAAACACGCTTTTTCCCCGATTTCAACTCGAGCGTCGTTGCCACCGCGAGACACTTGATCAAATAACCGCGTACAAATAACGTAATCGCGTAAATAACA
Organism: Ceratina japonica; assembly: GCA_019453355.1. NCBI lineage: Eukaryota > Metazoa > Arthropoda > Insecta > Hymenoptera > Apidae > Ceratina > Ceratina japonica. The sequence goes on along the minus strand of SMSR01015878.1, from coordinate 187,904 downwards.
TTAACACGTGTAACCCGTATGATTATATCAAACTTTCTAAACGCAATTCGTATCTGAACGCGAGGAGAAAATTCTCTCAGCCGTTGCGAGAAAAGTTACGACAGGGAAATGAATAACGAGATGACGATAAGATAAAAATCCGCCGAATTCCTGATAGCCTGATTGCGTTCGAAGCGAGGAACGCGTGGCACGAGACAAAGCGCGATTCCTTAATGGAAAAACGGGGAACGCGCGCGGTCGTAGTCTCATCTGTCAGCTGATTCTAAGAAACTGTGAACCTGACCAGTTCTCGCGGAGGGCAACAGCTTCCTTCAAGGCCGCGCGCGCTATGAACACCGCTCTGACTGTTGAAAATGTCGCAACGTGTGTCCGATGACGAAAACCGATCCGTAATGGAGACCTCGGGGAAGCGTTCGTCGTTTTTACCGTCGAAAAAACTACAACGGCCGGCGTTAAATCGTGGGACTACACGTATTATCATTACGCGCTCGCCCGGAGACGGACGAGAATTACAGGACGAGTAATTACCGGACGAGTTTTTTTTACCACCGCTCCTACCCGAGTTATGCAAATTTGTATAAATTCGTCGCCGTATGATACGTTATTTAGGCTGACCTAAATGCTGAATGGACGAGGGGGGCGACGCGGGGCGAAGTTTAGTGAATAACCCCTTCTACAGGAAGGTAGTCCAGTAATCTCGCAGCTAATCTTGATTTAATCCTTGACACAAGCGCTTAAACGTTCCACGACTAGAATTAAATAGCACTATTTAACACGGCGTCCCGCGGACGGATTTACGCGGCTGCGACGTTAAATCCTCTCGCGCCATCGTGAAAAATATTGAAATTAAAAAAAACGAAAAAGGAAACTGGAACGTCCTTCTGTTCTAATCAACGCGAGATCCGGTTAAAATTCAGGCTATCTAACTCATCTACTCGCAATTCAAAGTTGGATGGTTATTTATTTTTGTCCGGAGGGTTGAACGGAAGTAGTATCGTATTTAATTTTTATTACGCCGCTGCCTACGCATTGCTCCGCGTTGCCTTTTTGCCTAGAGGACCAGAAAAAGATGGTCGACCATCTTGCACACACAACCGGGGACTGTAAACGCGGGCTATATGTAAATATAGCATGATACATTGGATACTCGCTTATAAACACCCCATTTTTATTCGGGTAGCGTTTCGCCACCCCGCGACCGGCCTTTCTCGAGCCCGTTCAACCCCCCCGGCTCCTTAGACGACACTCTTGCCTCCGCAAAAAACAACACGCCGGCGAGCTATTATTTTTGAGTTTCAAACTTGGCACGTGTCGGGTTATTTACAGAAATTTCACCCAAATCCACGCAGAGGCATTTATGTATTTGTTATTAAAAATTGTAACGGCGGGACTGATCAAGTTTGTACCGCTTCGTTTGAGGAGCTTTCTGTTTGATCGGACGTCCCTTCGAAAAAGGTCGGCCGTGATTTGTCTGATTTTTTCGCGCACGACCGCTCCTCCCGCGCTAAATCTGTCGAAGAACGTGTTTCGCTCTCGCGCAAAGAACATTTCATTCGGAAAACAGAATATTAAAAAGTGGGGTGGCGATGGGAGATCCTCGTAGCGTGTTTCCTATCCCGTGTTACTTCGCCCTGTTCGGGCAGGCTGGCGAACCACCACCCTTGAACTTGATATTCAAGAAGAATTTGACGGTGTCCAATTGAATTTTCGATCTGGTTTACGGACCGGGCGCCGAGGCGCACTCTGATTTTCTCGCTGATTCGACCGCGACCTTTTTTCGCGCACGAATAATATTCCGATATAATCAGGCCTCTTCGAACATCAAACACATCTCTGTTCACCCATGGAAATCCCGCCCGATACAACCACGAGTTAATTTAATGAAATAAAATTGTTGGGACATTAAGTGGTTAAGTTACTCGCGAGTTTCGAAATGGGCTCGTTAAACGGGATACATTATGTTACCTGTTTAATATTCCTTATTCCGTAATGTTCGCGGCATTCCACCGTTAAATAATTAAAGATCCGGAAAATTCAACGCTGCAGAATTCGTATAATTCTTGCCACGCCTTACCGGTCGCAGCTGTAAAAATGTTAATACAGTTACGCAGTAAGAGATTTCGCGTATTTATCGGAAATTTACGGAACTACTTATTGACAGTCGGCGGTGTTGATAACGAGTATCGATCGGATCGAAAATACGAGGAGAACGGACGGAATTAATCGCGGTCGCCGACACAAATCATAATGATCTATCCAGTGGGAAAATTCTTAAGACAGAACGGTGGCCGGGGTCACGTAGCCAGCGTATATAACTACGAAACGGGGCGACGTGGAAGAGTATAACCCGGGGAAACTGTGTATCTCCGCGGCAAAGTCGACGTAAAAATAATGGCGACGGGGCTTACGCGATTATTTATTATTTCATATACACGACCGAGTCGATAACGGGGCACGACGTTGCATTAGCATTTTTTTGTTGTTTAAAAATGAAATATACGGCCTGTTGTCGGCGAGAGAGGCGGCCGGGCCTAAAGTCGCCGGGAGCTCGAGGGGGCTCTTGATCTCCAAATAAGTGGCTATACGCGTTCCAGAATACTAACTCATCTACGGAAAAACTCTCGCGTTCTGCCGTGCCGCGGCAATAGTCTCCAAAAGTATCGCGAGACTCTTCGACTAAACTTACGTCCAAAGTCCCGTTAATTTGATAGAGAAAAAAAAGACGAAATGCGATTCTCTCTGGGATTTAAACTGAACTGCTAGAATTTTCAGATAAAATTCGAGTTTACAAAATTATAGAAGACAAATTTCATTGTCGAAATTTTAAAACTGTCTATCGAATTATAATTTTCAATTTGACGTACTATTCTTCGTGCGTCTTTTTTTTCTCCTTTGAAACTTGTAGACTGAAAAAAGTATTGTGATTATTAACCGTTCGTTTAGGAGGGCATTTGATACGGGCAAACTGTGGCAAGGAGGCTCGGAGGATCCTTCGAGAGCGGAGGCGTTCGCTGGTGCGTGGGAACGGTGTTATTATTTGGAGATCAGACCGAGGCGAATATCTAATTGTAGTAACGACCGCGATACGTACCCGCGCCATCTGGCATGCCGTTTGCCGAGGCCGATTTGAAACTGACTCCGGCGGAAGCGGGTCGGCGTGAACCGGGGCCAGACAAAAGCTCTCCGACTTCGTCTTCGTGAGTCGGGGTAAAATCTGTGAGGTACACAATCGCTTTCGTCGCTCCTAAACTGTACCAATTACAAACACTGGCGGCTTCTCCATCCCCGATGTTAACTAAACACTAAATACTAACGACACACATCCACACCGTCGTCGCCGCCAAACGGCGACTGCTACTACCTCGGCGGATGCTACCGCTCCGTCCCTTTCGCTCTGTTCATCCCCCGTGTCTACGCGTCTTTCTCTCCCTCTCTTGCCCGAGCGTTAGGCAACATTTAACGCGGAACGAATGTGTGCTTTGGCTTGCATCGCGAGCTGTTGATTACTCGTTACTGCACTTAGCTGCGCTGCGACCAGCCACGATTCACCGAAGATATACTCGTACGTGCCGCCACGGAATTCATTAACCCCTTCGCCGTTACAAACGTACCCGATGCGCCCGACGCTCGTTACTACGTATTAGATTCGGTGCACGAGGAGGTCCGCGAACCATAACCGATTTCCAAACCAGTGTTCACGAGACTTCGCTATATAATATATTTGTCTAATAATAAATTAAGTCATTCAAATATCTTGCAGACGGAAGTCAAGATTTTAAGTGGATTTTTAAGGAGATTCTACCGGTAACAGTTTTAAAATTACGAAAAATCTAAAATTTAGCGTATGAGTAGATATTGGACTTAAGGCTTTCACGGTTATTGTTTATTCTGATAGCATTCATCTTCCGGATTGATACCGTGTATTTTTGACGTATACGTGCGGTAAAAACTTGAAGTTTTCGGAAGAATGATGTACGCGGCTTGGTTCGAAAAATTAAAATTTTGTCGCGTGTTATTTTGAAAACCGTTACTCGCAGGAAAAAAATATCAAGAATGATTGTTGTAGAGAATTTATCAATCTATAATTTCGATCGTATGTATATACAGGGTGTTTCAGGATTAAATGGCCAAACTTAAAAGATAAATTTAGGACCCCAAAACAAACAAAAATTTCCTCTAGAAATATTCTCGCAAAAGTTTCGTTCAAGAGCTATTGACTTCTGATGTTACAGAATTATAGGAATGAATATTGTCGAAAGTATAAATTTATGTTTATCGTTATTATCTATATCGTTAGAATTTTCATCACAAAACCCATAACAATATACCATATCGGCATATTCTTTAGCTGATTATGTTTGAGGCATGATTTATTCGATGACAACGACGACAACTTTATTTGGGGAAAGTATTCGACGAACTAGAAACTTGGCACATATGAAGATCACAGATATGCTTCTCTTTACAAACAAAAGCGTATCAATGATCTTCAAAAGAAGGAAAGGGACATTTTTCGACATTATTCATTCCTATAATTCTGTAACTTCAGAAGTCAATAGCTCTTGAACGAAATGTTTGCGAGAATATTTCTAGAGGAAATTTTTGTTTGTTTTGGGGTCCTATATTCATCTCTTAAGTTTGGCTATTTAATCCTGAAACACCCTGTATATCGTTCGACAAATAGAAACTTAGATATTTACGAAAAACAATTTAAATTGAAATCTTCAGAACTTTTCTCTCATCCCATGAAAGTTCACCAAAATTTAACAGCGTCATTATTTAACCAAAATCTACTCATACGCTAAATTTTAGATTCTTCGTAATTTTAAAACTGTTACCGGTAGAACCTCCTTAAGTCCTTCTACAACGAAGCATTCGTTTTAAAAGAATTCCAGATCTATTGGGGCAACTAAGAAGCCTAAATATACAGGATTAATCATAGTCATTAACATCTACTACCGCGATGGCAGGCACAGTCGAAACAGTGATCGCACTCGAACGAGTCCTTGTTCGAGTATTTACATTCGACTTCTCGGCGAGTTTCATCGGATTTCAGAATGGACTCGTGGCGGCCGGCCCGAATCCTCTAATTGAATCTACGAGGCAACGAACCGTACCCGGCCGGCCGGTCAGTCTATTTCGAAAGGCGCGTTAATTAATTTTCAGCCAGTGTTTACCTGCGACCGTGGTAAGAAACGGCTTGTTGCCGTGGAATTCGACGCGGAGGAACCGCGGTGAGTACGTTAGCAGCGAGCAGCGAGCAGCGAGCAGCGAACTGCCCGAGTCCGTGTTTATTGCATTTAACGGATGTCATTCGCCGCATGCAACTGAGATATACTAAGCGGTTACGCATACACGTGTATACATATTGATAGGCCCGTGTACCGGTATACGTAAGCACGTACACTTGCCTCCAAAAATATACTCGACGCGGATCGAATCACGGCTTTCATTCGAATCATCCTGATTAAACTCGGTAAACGTTGAATTGGAATTGATTAAATACTTTCGACAGTCTCTTTTTAACAAAAATCATCGATTTCACTTTCTACAGTTACGCCTGTACGTCGGAATTAGTCAGATCGAGCAACGATTGGAAACAGAAATCGTTTCGAAAAATACGCGTAGAATATAATGATTTGAAGAAGCAAACGACGCTTTAGATTTGAAGATCTGATTAAGGTATTTTTAAGTGTTCGTAATATACGGGGAAGAAGAAGATTTTGCGAAAGAGTGTACAAGTTGAAATAACTATGCACACGATACGCTTGAACCGTGGTTGCAGCCCTCGAGCTCGTCCGCCACACCCTCCCATTTCTAGTATTAAATCTGACCCGATGCAACCCCCACGTTATGCTTTATAGTCTCTATGTTCTGCGCCCCCGTTGCGCCCTATACGTGCACGTGTACATACCTGCTAGAAGATGGAACGCGGCCATTCGATATCGTGCAAAATTTACCGTGTAATTCGCCTAAACGCTACGGACATCGGCCATACGGACACACGTGTACCATAATTTGCATACTATGCACGATATTAATAACTTAAGACTCCGATTCCTTTCATCTTTTGCGCACGAACAATTTTCATACGGACAATTTAATTATGCGAAGTATTCAAAGATAATATGATTAGCGAGAAGAGAGGAGAACGACGAGCGAGAGATATGAAAAAAAATTCCTATCGTCAGATTTATGAGGCGGCGACCGCAACAATTTCTCTGTTGTGCGTAGCGCAACTTCGCCCCTCCGGTCCGCGACTCTTCCTACGCGCGCGACTCGGTTTACTGTTTTACTTATTCGCCAGCGGCAACTGGTCAGCCAAGATACTTCGTATATAAATTTTGGTTACCGGTCCGGCTACCGCATCTCCTGGACCTTCCTCAGCCTCTGGTAGTTTGGTCGCGTTGCGGTCTCTACACTCGCCGGAGATTCTTGGGTCATGGAACAGCGTACAACTGCTGGCTGAATTGTCTCTTGCCACGTTCCGTGACTTGCGGTTGGCTAAGACGTGGAATGAGTTATTGAAGACAGTTAACTCGGGAAACCAGTTTGACTGGAGAACAGACAAGGTCTCTACACTCGAGGTCCCGGCGAAATTCGCGGGACGAAAAACCGAAGAAGATTTGAGAAACGATCCACGAGTCTATTATTATTAGCAAGTGTACTATGAGCAAATTTGGATTTGCCGTCCGCGGAGATTTTATTAAAACGAGAGGATCGGCTCGGGGAGGAGAAGCCGATGCTTTGGGAACTCTCTTGATGAATGGAACGGATATTCCGGTGGCGCGCCGGCACCGCCGTGAAAAGAAACGAATTAGTATCGGACGAGGCTCTTCCTCTTCAACCCCATCGTCGTCCACGCTAATCGAACTCTTCCTCAAAATAATAGCGGCCGCCCTCTCTCGTTCGTATAACGTGAATCTCGCGAGTAGAGCCGAGCTTCGGTCCCGACTGCCTCATTACCCGCTTTTAATGAAACTCTTTTCTCGGGCCAGGCCTGGGCTAAGCGTCGTTGCCAAACCTCGTTTAGGCGATAGGGATCAGCACGCGGCCGAGCAAGCAAGCAAGCAACCGAGTAACCTAAACGGACGAGCATAGAGTGGAGTGTAGCAGCGAGTCGTGCAGCCGGTTCAACTCGGCCAGCCAACTCCACGTTAAAAGATAGAGAGAAGGGTTTCGTCTCGACCTCGACGGTTCCGTTCTCCTCTATAGATGAGTTCCGGCGTTGAAGTTCTCGGCAAGTTTGCCGTGGCGGCGAGGGCGAACGTCTCTCTTTTCGCGGCGCGCGGCGTACAACCGCCACGAAATCGACGTGCCAAGGGTGGAACGGAGGCATGAACAGCGGACGGACGACCGACCGACCGACCGACCGAGGATGGGTGGGCCGCTTTGTTACGAGAGAAGGAGCTTCAAGCTGGAAAATGTTTTCGACGCTGTTCGAAGCGTGTCTGACAAGACGTGCGGGGCGCGCGCGATGCTCTTTGCCTTTCTTTTACTTTCTACTTTCATCCCCTTGCCGTTGTACAACCACTCGACCGACATACTATGTACGTCCCTCCGTTTCTTGCCGAGCCATTACGATCAGTTCCGCGTCAGTCCCTGCCGCTAACCGAAAACTAGAACCCTTCGCAAATAAGGGGAGTGCCCGGCCGCTTTGAACCAAGTTTCGGCAATTATTATGATCCGTGCTATAACCATGGGCTACCGCAAGCCGACGCCACCGCCCCCGGCCCGTCCCGATGCTTGCATTTGCGTGCAACTTGCGAGACGCAAGCGTGTTCGTCGCCCGATTCTATGTAGATACGTGACGGCGCGGCGCGGCGCCCCGTCTGCCTGCAGATGTGCTGGTAAGATTGAATACGGGTTCAGCCAATTGCCCGATTACTGGGCCCTCGTCGTGGCTTAGAATCGATCATCAGAACCAACATGCTTCAGAATCGAAATCTTTACGACTCTTGCGGTTAAAACTAAGAAAACAAATTTTTTTTCGGGTTCAGTCGTATCTTTTAAAAAAAGCGTCGTAAAACACATACTTGCGTCCTTGTGAACTCTTTGATGTTAATTGTATTATAATCTTTGTACTTAATGGCCTATTTTACTGCCTGTAAAAATTCAATAAATAAATAAATAAATAAAACGATTCACCTATATTTACATTCCGAACGAATCGATTTCTTAAATTTAAATCCTACTATTCTGGATTTTATTGCAAGCTTGGATTAAAAATATCAATACCAAGTTTGGGTATTGAATATGTTTGAAGCATTGAGTAGTCGAAACTTGTGGCAGTGGGCGATAGGTAATCACGAGGCAAGGAACAGATTTGCGGTAATCTAATCGCTTAGGGGAAGCTTAGCAATCGTGACTCTCGATTCAGACACCAGAGGATTACTCGCATACGTATATTAACCCCTTGAATAAGGTGTACACCTTGATGCCACGCGAGTTTCTATCTCCATTAAGGTAAGCAGCGCGCGGAGTATCGTCGGCCACGGCGACTCGATGAAAGGAGACGGCGGACCGAAATGGCGCATTACGGTTTTTGTGCCGGAGCCCGCGCGTCGTTGTCATAGAAGGACGATAAGCGCGACAAATCAAGAATTTGCATTCCGACACCTACGCGCACGTCTTGCTCGCTTATTTACATTTTAAGACACGCCGCCGCGGTCGGAATATTAATTTCGCCCGGCATATAATACACCCCGCGGTATACGAAGATGGCATGCCTGATGAAGCGCGTGCATTAATCACTCGGATGTTCTATTTCGCGTGTTATCGTGAAAATTATGCCGGAGCCTTTCACAGGCTCGGGCTTCACGCGGGGTTAATGCAATTTCGAGCTGCCCTTTCGAAATTGTTTCCAACGTCACGGTGAAAGGCGGCAGCCTGGAAAGTATAATCGCCCGATCCATCCCTTGTATTATTTTAACGAGGCTCGTCAGTGAAACGTGTAGATTAAAAAGATCCTTCAAACTATCGGGTTCAGACTTACTGTTCAACAATCCTTACTTTTGTCGTGAAAGAATAATAATAAAAATGATCTACATCGATCTTGTCAATTATTTAACTGACAATTGTTTGGAGAAAGCTTCCTCATCGACATTACTGTTCAACAATCCTTACTTTTGTCGTGAAAGAATAATAATAAAAATGATCTACATCGATCGTGTCAATTATTTAACTGACAATTGTTTGGAGAAAGCTTCCTCGTCGACACAAGTGACGTTTCAATGTTAGATCGTCTCGTGAAACAGATTAGAAAATCATTTATGTTATAATGCACAGTACAAGGTGTACAATTATGAGTCGAAGAGGTTGAACAAGGAATGGTTGGGGAAAGTCTCGGAGAGGTGTGTTGGCCAGTCGATTTCATCTGGCAGATCGACAAAGTGAGTACACAAGAACGCAAAGGCGTTGTACCGTAATACATTAGCCGCATCAGAAATGCAATAAATGACGAGGCAACGATACACCACGCTTAGAGAACACAACAAGAACATACACAAAGGAGACGTGGGTGCGGCGTTTACCGATGATTCACATCGCTTGCACCGTTATTACACGCGCTCCTCGCTCGAACCATGACTGGTATCCCCTTTCGGGATCCGTGGGATTTCAAGGAAAAATTCTCTCGAGATCGATCGGCCAATACATTTCGAATAAAATGGCTCGCGAGTCATTTGAATCTATAAAACCGAGATAATTACGCGCTTGTAAATAGATCGAACACGAATGCCGTTCGCGGTTTCATGATCTTCTTTCGCGCGGTTGCAACGGAAAAATAATTCTCCGCGATAAATCGTCGTAACCGTGCAACTACGTGCCGTTCATAAATAATTCATAGCGCAACATTCACACGTAACATTGTTTGCAACCATTAATTGCCTGCTCATGCAGACGTACAGTCTAACTGCCTCATCCTTGTTAGCAAACAACTTGCTGATACCTACATACTTTCTACTTTATAACCCGACCTATTTAGTAGTCAATTATTATCCGTTCGAATATCTTGAACGATAACAAAACAATGTTCGACGAGTTTAGGACTGTAGTATCGCGAGGAGAAAGCAAAGAGAAATGTGGATGCGTGGTGCGATTCACGCGTGCCACAAACATGTCAGAGGAGCACAATGGTCGTGCGAGGAGTATCAGAAATCTCGATTCGATTAAGCGGCCGTATACGTGTACATACGTGTACGTACGTATCGCTGTACGCGAGTTTCTATTGCATATAGTATAGGTTTCCTGGCCGAGAATTATACCGGAAGCAAGATGCACGCTGACTGCGGCAAAGGCTTCGAATTAGTTCCTCCTTCTTGAGTGGGTCGGCCGTGGACGGGGCTGAGTAAGGGTGAGCGTAAGTGCAGAAGCAGCCCCGCACGGACGGGTCTAGATCGCGGAAGGAGGCCTACCGTTGATGACAAAATAGCGTGATTACGGGCCATCAAATAAACACTAGACTTACCGTTATTCCGCGCCGCTAGCTCCTTCGAGCTACCCTCGAAACTCCCCCGGCCCGCGTCAGAACCACGATGCCAACAACCCCACTACCACCACGTTCGACCCGCGCCACACCGCTCAACAAATACTGACCTCCTCACCTATACCTTTCGGACGTAGGCTTAAAGCAGCGGGTTCGATTGGCAGATCTTGTCCGATTGAGAAACCAGAAATTAGTCTGCTCAAATCAGAACCGGACCTTGATCACCGGCCAGGATCGTTGTCAATAAAAGGTATGGTAATCCGAATCGTTTCACAGACTTCTTATAATAGGAATTTCGATCAAATGCAAAGAGAAATGGATGGCAATTGTAATGGTTAATATGGAGCTTGTAGATATTTAATAGCCTTCGGACAGAAATTAGAATTGGAATTTCTTCAATTAACAGAAAGTACAAACTCTGCGGTTGTTCGCCGCACTTTTACTCGTGTCTTCGAATAACTCGTTTTACTATAAGTTATGAAAATACTATAAGTGAAGTAGTATGAGCGCAACGGGAATATCTGAGATTCGCAAAACTGGCAGAGATCGGTAGTCCGTCAGACGAATGTCTATATAGTTGTCTGGGGTTAAAATCAATCGAATCGACAGAGTGTAAAGTCAGAGACGACAACGACGTTTGAGACTGAAGCTTCGCTCCGCAGTCAATCGAGACTGCTAAAGTTCCGGCGATTTAATTTTTTTCTCTTTTAATTGGCTAATCACGAAATTATCAGCCCCATAAAGCTCGGAGAGGCGCCAACCCTTTTCGACCCTCCGCGGCGTCCGCCGTTCAACTGCCGCGGTGCCTGGCGTTCTTAATTGCAAATTGGTGAAATAATTGAAACAACTGTCGTAAAAATAGTTGAAAAGTCGTAATTCGGTCGTAAAGGCTGAAAACCGCAACGCGCCGCCATTACGCCCCTTTTACGCGGCGGTTACTTCGAGAAAAGGGGTTGCCGGTGGTATCGAGGGGCGTCCGAGGAGTTTTGTCGGATTTTCAAGGGGTTTGCGGCTTGCTCGATCTTCTCGCTGGATAAGCCTTATGGGCCCCGCGAGATGAAATTGCACGCTCTAATTGCAAACGAAATAAAGCCGGTGCAACGTCGAACGAAAGAATCGATATTGAAACTTGATCCCCTTTAAGGACGCGCTCACAGCCGTATTATAAATATAATACAATATTAACTTTTCTCTTTAGCGACACACCGGAACGGATTTCAACGGTTTATTAGCGGAAGGGGCCAGATAATTTTTAGACAGATCGATCGGTGTGTTACAATTAAATCGTCAAGTAGCCGAAGAACGAAGCAACAAGAGTGTGCCAAATTGAGGTTACGGGAAGGATCGCGGGCTGTCCATGCAAAATTTATCGCTTCATTTACATGTTACCGGCCCGGCCCGGCTCGTGCCTTCCACTAATACCTCTCACGATCAATGAATTATTCATAAAATAGTACTACCTCTTCTTTCTCCGGTGTTTTGACTTATTGTTAGCCTTTTCGGTATGTTGCAAACGATCTCAGGATGCCCGCATAAAATTGCCTCGGTTCTCTCGCCACTGTCAATAAAACCGGCATGAATATCGGCATTCTAAAGAAAGGCAGCTATACCCCCCGTACTAACCACCCCCCGACCTCCTGGCATCTATCCAATATTAACCGGCTCGATGCCGAACACCGTTTCGAATATAAAATTTCGATTTTCAATGCCCGATTCTCTACTCCATGATTCTACGAAAGAACGCATCGAGGCGCCCATACATCACCAACCTGTCCGTCATTATTCCCTTGTCGTTTGAGTTCGAGTATCGAGTGTATCAATCTTCGCAGCGTCTTGCATCCCTCCCCCAGCATAAACATCGCGGTGAATCGAGATGCGAGCGCGTTGCAGGAAATCATTGACGAGATACAGTCACGGTCGATAGTCAGAGGATTTCTTCGAATTTCAAGGTAGGACAACAGGGGACTGTACGACTTAAACGTTTATGAAACAGCGGAATGTGTCCCTGGCGCGAAAACCGGCGCTATCTCTAATATCCTCACACTCCCATCTTTGCTTCAATCTTCAACTTCTATCCGCCGCCCATCCCCGGCCTTTTAGCCGACCGGAGTCCCCCTTCGCTCCTCAAGCATCGTAGCCGCGCTCGCTCTCTCTCGCTCTTTCTCTCTTTCCAAGGTTCTCCACCTCCTTCGCCCCGCAAGGCAGAAAATCTGAGAGCGAGATAATTACGGTTGGAAGCGCGGATATTATTTAACCAACATTTCGCTGCACAGACCGAGGGAGTGGATGAGCAGAAGAGGGCCAAGAGGCAAGAGGAGAAGTGCGGGGGCGGAAGGGTGGAAGGGTGGCTGCGGAAGAGCGCGAGGGTGTTCTTACACGAACAGCCCAATCAAATATAACGGGGCCGCTCCGTGTAACGCCGACTAATATCGCGGGCACAGGAGCCCTCCTTCCATGTTTTCGAATCTTTCGTCGTTTTTCACGATGGAAAAACATTCGACTGGGCGTATTTCTCGCGGGCGCGGGCCGCGGGGATCTGAGGCCGGGGCTCGCGGGGCCCACCCGACAGATATAATATTTTACTTTCTGTGGTAGACACACCGGCAGAGTTAATCTAACCGGCTGGTCGGTTTGCTGGTTCGTTGGTTATTTCAACGGGTTTCTTTGGAGAAAGACACCTACCGAAATTACATATCCTGCATAGTGAGCGCCGGCTAATGTTGCTCAAAGAGAGAACGGAGGCTCAAAACTTGAGCCGCGAATTTTCCGACGCCGGTAATTCGCGCTCTTCGGGCTGAACTTACACGCGGTAACCTCTTTTATCAGATCCAGGGATAATATTTGACTGCGAGAACGATTCCCCGTCATCTCGTTATCCTACTCGAGCAAATGAATCGTTCGATAAAGCGTCTGCCGTGGAAAAATTTCAATTTCGAAGTTGCTAAACAGCATTGTCCTCCGCTGATAGAGGACCGAGGGACTCGCAATGAAACTAATTTACCGGCGAAATCGTCGGATACCGAGGCTGATGTCGGACGATCGACGAGAACGAGAGTTCTCTAACTGGCTCGAACTCAATGACTCATAAATTTTTGGCGAAAAATTCTCGAGTTCCTAAATAGCTTGGGCGTTATGAAAGAACGCCAGCTGACAGACGTGTCTCGGCGGCGCGCGGCGTTTCGACGTTTTGCAATCCCCGGTCCAATTACAAGGCTCCCCGGATTTCGGAAGGCTTCACGATTCACCCTAACCTCCCTCCCGGGCCACGTTCTACTCGTTCTTTCGCCAGGCTCGCTCCTTCCTTTCAACTCTTACGCAGCCACCCTTTCTCCGTTAATGAACCGGCGGAGAGAGAGAGAGAGAGAGAGGGGGGGAGAGAGAGAGAGAGAGAATCTAAACTTCGCCCGTGCCCACCTACTCTTTTCTCCCTCGCTCGCGTTTTTCTTCTTCGTTTTTTCCTCTCTTTTTCCAAACCAGCTGCCGCTTACTCGCCACAATCGGAGAAGTGGCCCGAAACTTTCGATCCCAGAAATCAATGGCATTATTATTATTACCAGTTTACTCTTTTTTATTGTCCGAGACAATGAGGAACAGAGAGACCCGGAGCTCCGGCATTTATTATATTCGGAAAATTAGTAATTGGTCTCGCGAGTTCGGCCGAGCGAGACGAGGAGACGAAAAGAAAAAAAAAAATGTAGGAGAGGCAGGCGAGAAAAGAAAGGGCAACTAAACGGGGACGTCGTTAGCCGGCCAACAATTGAATCGCAATAAAATAAATAGCCGGGCGATCGGGGGTCGTGCGAGCCTGTACACAAACACGCGTGTGCACACGCGTGCGGAAAAAGAGGAGGCCAAAAACGTGGGGAAACACATCACGACGTTCGAACCGATTTAACGAAACGGAAGGAATCGAATGAAATCTCGCGATATTACGCGTCCACGAAAACCCATAGAAACATACGTATCGAACGCGTTCCATCCTGCACCTTCGCACAATCGATTTCAGCTAATTGCAAAACGTTGGTATGCGGCCACGTGAGCGAGAAACGCGGCAGGGCGGGAGAGAGAGAGAGAGAGAGAGAGACAAGAAGCGGCTAAAAAGGTGCCGCCAGCTAGCTCGGAGGGTTCGCCAATGGTATGGGAAATATGCAAAGTGTTTACGATCGCGCAACATGCTGCCAGTCCAGTCCACCTTTCTCCCCTCTTTCCCACCCCTCGGGAGACGTGGGGTGCGGCGAAACTCGCAAGGAAGTACGGCTGGCTCGCCACTCGTGATATTAATGTACAAAAGCTCGAATCCCAATTCACGCCCCACACGCACACGTTCGCGGAATTTTCGAGCGGCTCTTTTCCTCCTCCACCCTTCACCCCTCTCTCTCTTTCTCTCGCTCTCTCTCTCTGTTACTTTCGGTGGTACTCGACAGCAGAGAAAGCTTCTCCGGGAGTACTGAGAGCTTTTCGGATTAATAAAGCCAGCGAGGCTCGTACGCCGAAGGCGTTGAAACATGAAAAAGCTCGTTCTGCGGGATGTTTCGATTTTTGCCGCGAAAGAACCGTCTGGGTCTCAACAAGATGTTACGGTCGGCTCGCGCGGATTTACGTTTAATCACGTTACATATCGCGCAGGATTTGTTGAAAATTACGGTAAGTCCGTTCTAAGGGCAGCCGTGAGAAAACCAGGTGAAAGAGGGTTTCAATTTTGTTAAAAAACGACGCGCGTTGAAAAACAGGAGGAACGATTGAGATAAAAAGGCGGTCTTTGTGGCCGGTTCCTCGGCCGGGTCTGCTTATAAAAACGCAATTTCCTTGTAACAATATAGCATAATAAATGACGGGGGTTGCCTTCGCGGGGGTTAAAGAGGCCACTTTTACTCGACGCGGACCAAGCGCCAACCTCCGATTCGCCATTACACTTTGTAATGTACTTACGTAACTTGTGTTTATATACCAACTTTTCCCACCCCCGGCCGCCTACGACCCCTCCCCGCGCTTCCTACGGCCCATTTCAACCCTTGTCCCGCGGCGTTTTGCCCCGATATCATTTTTAATGTCTGAAAATTATCCCCGGCCCGGCTCCGCTCCTGCTCCCTTTCCTCTAATTCCCTCGCCCACCCGCGCCATTTCGAGAAAAACATCTTCGCGACATGCTAGCCGGGGACTTTAGATCCCTTTCGCAAAACTAGTCTTATTAAACGGCGTCTTCGACGAGAACGTTCAACCGGTGAACGTGGTACTGCGAATAATAGTCATGCGAATTTCAAGAAAAATCCGAGACTCGTTAAAAATCGACAGAGGAGACGTTTGATTGGTAAGACGTATGTCGGACGATCGNAGAATACTAGTCGTGCGAATTTCAAGAAAAATCCGAGACTCGTTAAAAATCGACAGAGGAGACGTTTGATTGGTAAGACGTATGTCGGGCGATCGAAGAGTCAAAGGAAATCGTCGCGACCCGTCGTTGAAGCGGCGAGTCGTTATAAACGATTGATTCACGTTGAACTCGAAGAAACGGCTAGGAACGCGTGTACTCGAGAAACAAAACAAGGAGAAGAAGGGGAACGTGGAACAAAAGTGGCTGGAGTGTGGACGATCGAAAGGTCCGCGGTGAAAAATCCCTTCAACAGTCGAATAAAATATAATATCTGGTAGCCGGGAAGAAGGAGGGTGGACAGAGTAAGAGAGGTCGTAATTTGTTAAATAATTTCTGACAAACTCATAATACATAACAATGCGTCGTCTCCCTCCGCTCCGAGCGGCGCGACGCGACGGGGGTGAAAAGAGCTCAAAGCACACTCCGGGCGATGCAATTACGATACCTCGACGAACTTCATCAAGTCGGCTGTTGCATTTTTCGTTTTTTAGGTCAATACGAACATTTTACAAAGGGCGCAGTTACCCTGGTTCGGACGGTAACGATGGGGATGAGGCCGGTGCCGGAACATCGAGCCGGGGGTTCAATGCAGGTCGCATTGAAAACAAGTCGAGGCCCCCGGGGCGCTTATAATCGTTATGTTTAGTCGCCTTGTGTCCCTGCATTTTCCGCGGTATTTACACTTCGCTGAAATCTCATGAAAAAATGATAGAATAAACAGCGGCGGCGATCGTCCCGCGGAAATAGGATATCTCGATATTTATTCTGGCTTTATGTCGTCGTCCCCCTATTTATAATGAACGCCGTTTACCAATACAATAGTATCGCGAGCCAACCTCCGTCCTTTGTCGAAAAGCTAATCAGCCATTTTCCAACGATTTCGTTCCCGCCGCGCCCACCCGTCGTTCCTCTACCTACGCCTCAATGAACCGCCGCCGCCTCTTCGTTTTAATTTCAATCGAACCTGCGTAATCCGTAAAAATACCTAAATAGAAGATTGCTGCCGTTTGGACGAGCGAGTTAATTGGTGGCCAACCTGCTCGCCGATTTATCCTACGTAAACGATTGTATTCGCTTTTTACGAGCCAGCAAAAACGATACAATAAATACGTATGATCACCCGCTTTTCTTTTTGAACACGTAAAATGATCAAATGGCACACGATATCGCATCGCACAAGTTTGAGATTGCTTTTAACATTCGTGCGCTTTAGAAAAAATAATATAGCTGATTTATTACCCTTTATGACCCCGCTATTATTCCGTTCCCACTCTCTCCGTTCTCGTCAAACAATCTGCTAAATATTTTTATTCGTTAAACCGATACTACGTTCACGTAATCCGAGCGGAGCCGTAAGAAATTATTAAACGACCGGTAACGTAACCGGTATTTTTTTCACAACGATTCGGTCTAGCTAGGCACACACTTGGCCTGATGTTTGTTCCGTCCAGACCATTGAACGACGCGAATGATATTTGCTAGGAGTTGAACGGCAAACTAAACAGAATACGAGGTGGCCGCGCGTCCTGTTGCTGTAAAGTGACAACCTTCGCCTCTTTCCAGGAAGCATAAGCTATCTCTCGCTGGCCTGTCGCTTTTGTCTGCAAATGTATTTTCATTGTCGCTTTATCCTCCTCTTCGATCGGCTTGCCCGCGAAACGGCGCGGCGGGAACGATGGCCAGAGCGCGCCGCTCACGCACCATTTCCCACCCCATGTTCGATTGTTTTTCGAATGAATGAGACAAAATTATAAATAGACGGCCGGTAGCCCGGTGCCCGTTCCGCCTATCTTTTCGACCGCTCCTCCTAGATACGAATTACACGCAAAACTTTTCACTACGTACCGTCGTTCGATTTCAAGTAAATTGATACACAGCCGCGTATTGTCGGCCCCTAACAACCGACGAGTAATTTATTGTTAGAGAGAACGTCCACAACGACGCGTTCGACAATAGCTTTCAATAAACACTCCGTGTTTGTCGCACTTCTGTTTCGTTCAATGAATTAACTAAGAAACTCGAGCCTGAGATCGGAAAACATTTTATATTTCATTATAAAACGACAATTGATTTTATTGAACAGGACTCGACCAATGAATTCGTTCAGGAATTATAATTACGATTTAAGGAGGTTCATCTGGTACATAGCAAGTCAAATGCAAATTATAGAAAAGGGGAGCTCGCTTGACTAACGTACATGTTAATAACGGAAGTTATCTACTGCTGAAATATGCAAATTTCGTTTGTTGTGTTTAGATATATTTCTCGATTCAGTCATCCAATCTACCTAAATTTCCAATTAAAATATTCGTTAAATGTTTCTCTTTAATACGACATAAGTTTCATTCAAAACTATCTGTCAATACCTAATAAATGAGCGATAGAAGTCTGGGAAATCACTCTTTTCCATATGACTACATGTAAAATTGTAAAAAATATTTATATTGATATCTCATCATTAAGGTACCCAAATGACTTAAACATTTTTTTTAGGTATCCTGGTATACTGTTATAGACTACCAAATTTTTTTTTGGAGATCTATCTGCTAATTCCTTAACCGGATGAACCTCCTTAAATGTTTCTCTTTAATGTGACATAAGTTTCATTCAAAACTGTCTGTCAATACCTAATAAATTAGCGATAGAAGTCTGGGAAATCACTCTTTTCCATATGACTACATGTAAAATTGTAAAAAATATTTATATTGATATCTCATCATTAAGGTACCCAAATGACTTAAAAATTTTTTTGAGGTATCCTGGTATACTGTTGTAGACTACCAAATTTTTTTTGGGAGATCTATCTGCTAATTCCTTAACCGGATGAACCTCCTTAAAAGAAAGTTCGTTTGCACAATTTCCAAGTTCAATCAATCTTCCCTCGAAAAATATTTGTAGCCGTACGAAGAGATTTCGAGGAGGCACTTGAAGCGTCACGTCCTTCGGCCGGAGAAAATTACACGTCACGGTGTTTCCAACGATGCAGAACAGAGGACGGTGTACGCAACGGGAAACGGCCTGTTGCAGGGGGTTGCAACAACGGTCTGGAAGAGTCGCGGCCGAACCGAGTGAACTCCGGTAAACAATCCAGCGGGGCGTTCGTTCGGTCCATCTCTGATTGCTAATGAATCCTAATGCTATTATGCATACAACAACTGGGAAAAAAAACCTTAGGTCCGTGAGAGGCGAGCCGGGAGGGTGGTAGGAGTTCGTTCGTCTGTGTCGCGTCGCGTCGTCTCTTCGACGCTGACGTGCGCACGTACGCCTTTGTGCCGGCGTGTGTGTACTTCTGGGACAAAGAGTTGTGCAAACACGAGTTTACCAACCGTGTGGGCGGAGGGGGGAACATTATTGCCCCGGACCCGGGGCACGGCCAAGTTACCCGTCAGGCACTTCGTTAGTGCAATCCTTTTTGCTCGTTACCTTCCAGGTTACTTCGACCTCGATGCGTTACGATCGTTACGATACCTGTTTGTACGTACGGACCGCCGCCGCCGCCGCCGCGCCGTCTCTGACCGGACACGCAACGACTCTCTCTCTGTGCAAATCGTCCGAAGAGCTTTCTGCACGGCTCACCTGACAAAGCCCGGCAAATTTTCGCTTTCTGCTCGTCGAACATCCTGAGCGTTATCGGGAACGTCTAGATTCGCATAGATCGACTCTAAAAATTAGCTCTACTCGACAGACGAGATCGGAAATGAAATGCGTTTCTAATTTTCGTTAGGACTGTTTGGTTATTAGGTAACGGAGCGACGTGGTACAATGCAAAGGTTCTCTCAATCAACGTGCACCGCGATCCGTCATGTACTGGTCGCGCAAAAAAAGGCCACGTTCGAGACTGGGTATCGTATCCCCGGCGGGGGTGGCGAACGCGAGAAGAGGATATAAAAAAAAAATGCTTCCCCCGGCTTGGTGTGTGCGCCCGGTTCGTGTGTAACTCCTAATTTTAGAATACCACAACGGTATTTTCGAGGCGTCGGTTGTAACCGTTCCATGAAATTAGTTNGCCGGTTCGTGTGTAACTCCTAATTTTAGAATAGCACAACGGTATTTTCGAGGCGTCGGTTGTAACCGTTCCATGAAATTAGTTTCGCAGGAACTCTATTTCGTTTCCATCGTATCACTCCGTGCCGAACATTCCGGATTTTCGCGCGATCATAAACTCATGCATACGATGCATACCCAAATTGCCTGTGTGGTTCGATGCACATGGTACAGGGCAGTGCGAGCGACTGCATATTATTCGTTTAATAATCGATAGAATCACGTCATCGCGTGCTCACCTCACGATATAAACTCCTGCCGCCCACCCCTTTTCGCCAGTCTTACTTCTCTTCCCGCCTCGTTCCTACTCGTACAGGTATTAATGCACGTTACGTTCCCGGTGTTGTTGTTGTCGAGAAAACACACCGGCCCCCGCTATTACCCTCCCGGGCAATAAAACCGATACGCGGGCACGTATTTACGGAATTGCGATCTCTTCGCGAAATAGAGTTCCCGCGCGTTTCTGTAATTAACACCGTTCACCCGCCTCGCTATAAGCGTCTGGCAATCGGACGAAAAAGTATCATGCGATATCGGGCTTGGCTTACTTTCCCGCGACAGCCACGACGCGATTAATCAAGAGTACAAAAAAGATTACATAATTTGGATACATATATATACAGGGTGGTCCGCAATTCGTAGTACAACCGGGCAGGGGATGATTCTACGTTAAAAAATAAGAAAATATTTTGGTATAACATTTTTTCATTCGGCACTTCGATTTCGAGAAAATCGATTTTGAACTTTGAGAAATCTTAGTACGATTTAGTACNCGACGGGGTGAGTGTATGGGCCGAGAGCGAGAGGGTGCAACAATAGCGAGACAGTTACTGTCAACACACTCGGTGCACATTAGTTGTTTCGCGGAAGCGGCTAAAATGTAAAACGAGGATATACTCGGGAACAAAAGAAGGAACGTTGGAGGTGGAAAAAGGTATAGGATCAATACAATAGTATATTTGTACAGACCGACTGATGAGGGGTGGTGCCTTGCAAGTGGGAGGCACGAGACTCGGGGTCGCAGCCAGTGGCTCTACAAACGGGGGATGGGTATGCCTGTTGTTTACCGTCGAAGGGCCAGAGGGTTGCCGGAGATAGGAAAAAAACAAGCAAAGACGATAGCGTTATAATAGGTCTCTCCGTGCTGCGACAAACCATTCCCGCCTCGTGAATCGTTCGCTCCAGGCCTCCTCCTCCTCCTCCTCCTTCTCCTCCACTTCTATTCCCTCGCATTTCAAATGTACAACTTTCTACTCTCGCTCGGAAACTTTATACTTTTTTCAATTTGACGATTAGTATAATGTGACTGGATACTCTAGCTCTCTATTGTAGGAAATACCGAGTGGACATAAATACTTGATGGAACTTTATTCCCCTCCGTGTTCCGTGACCATGATTATTACTGTTTATTGATCAAGGTTGCAACTATTAAATTCAGGGGATCCGAACGCACGCTTCTTCTACACACTTGCTCGTACTTTCGATTCTATTTCACAATCGACGATACTCAGTTTTATTCAAGGAAACAATACAATTTTTCCCAGATTATGTTAATTGTATTTTTTCGTAAAATTTAGAATGCGTAATGTAAATGATGTTCGTGAAGGAAAGTATCCGGTGCGTCCGCGTTCTTTTCACCGGGGACGAGTCGTAATTAATACTATCGACAGGAATGAAAACTTTAATGAACAACGCGAGAGAGCGCGCGATGGCCGGCCCGTCCGGACTGGCAACAAGCTACGGTAGTACACAGTCTCTCGAAATCATTATGTCATATCCACTTCATTTGTCCAACCCTATCACACGTATCCGGGCTGTGCGTGCGTGTGTACTTGCGTTGCTAACCCCGTTGAATGGAACGTACACAAGCCACAAGCATCGGCGCTCACTCGGCCAGAGGTTTTTCGCTTTTTCAGGTTTTTACCCCGCCAAACAACAGGGTGAAAACACAAAGGATTTCCCGCCCGTTGCAAGCTGTACGGGGTATCATTAAACAAAAATGAAAGACAGGGCCTAATTAATAGTGTTGTCGGGATACGTGCGCGGGAACATTGAACACACTGCGAACTATGCGTGCACGGAAACGGTAGGTAATATTGGCCGCGGCGCGCGACAACGCATTCAACTCTGTAAATAATAGCGTGACTACAAATATTCGCTTAATAAATAAACGACGACGTCACCGATAATCAGAGCCGGATCGTAATTAATCAACTTTATCAGCGCGCGTGCTCCCGCCGCGCACAAGTCGAGAGCCAGGAATTAAAAAAATGATCTCTGCCCGACTTATCGACCTCGCGACGAAATTAATAAGTGCGAGCCGTGTGGTTTAAGGGCGACCGAATTTCTTTCGGACTCGGTATTGTCCTCGCGATTACCTGCGCCGATACGGGCAGGAATTCGTTCGGGCGGACAAGTGGACGACGATTTCCCGAACGAGTTAAGCCCTTAATTAACAAATATGCAATAACTATGATTAGAGTAACAATATCGCAAATAGAATATTATCGTTTGACAGGTATGTAACGCACGTGCGGCGCGGAACGACGGCGGCGGCGGCGGCGCCGGGGGGGAAACCGGTTCCGCAACAAAGAGCTCGGTTTGCAAAATGAGGATCGAAAATCAAAGCCCACTTAATAACGCGCTGATGAAATCATTCGCGTTTGCACGTTCGAGCAGCGAAAATGTGAGTTGAACAGACGACGAGAGTCATCGACGTTAATGTATTTTTAATTAAGTGGCTCGAATGATGGTAATAAATAATAAAACGGGGCACTTGTTTACAGCTAACCGCAATTGGAATTTGATATTCCGCGCTCGCGTAGGCAAGTATCGGCGAAAAATTAAACAGGCAACGGCGTATCTGTCTCCGACCGGACGATATATGGACACGGTAAATACGATATTGCGAAGGACGAATTCGCTCGAGCGAGCGAGGGAGGCATTGAAAGAAAATCATGTCCCATGAAATCATTAAAACGTCAAAAGTGACCCTTCGACGAAATACGAACGCGTTCCGAACGTGCGTTTCAAGTGCGTCTGGCACGAAACGCGCGTTCGGAACTGGCGAGACGCGCGGATGGGTAGGTGTTTGGTTCAACGACCTTGAAACGAAAAAAGGGGATGAAAGTAACGCATGTGTGTCCACGGGCCAAGGCACGGTCTCAAGGGGTTGCGGAGAGAAAATTCGGTGACAGTATCTCAATATACCCGGGAGACATTTTCTAACGCAGTGCGAGAAGCCCGCAGAAGGGAATGGGCGGTTGCATCGCAAAGGACCCGAATCACGACGTGGTCCCTCCGATTTCTGGCACCTTTCTGAAACAATCCTCTCGCGGACGACGATACGTGGTGTACGGGCGGGCGGGCGGTCGGGCCACGGGGATGGGAGCAAGAGGGGTGGACGGGGGCGCGCGCTGGTGCGTGTGCTCGGCCCGGGAGAGAGAGTGAAAACTTACATATGACAAATTCAACGCGCTCCTTCCTGTCCTTCCTTCCTTCCTTCCTACCGGCACTGACACCTATGGCCCTGGGCCACGCTGGGTATTATTATTTTCATTCCTTCCCGCATGTCTGTCTGTCCGACTCCTCTGTCTGACTGTCTGGCTACACCTTCTCACACCACGACCGGTGTGCCCCACGGAACTCTTTTCGGATGTTTTTTAACCGACCACCCCCTCCTCCCCACCCCAACCCCCCGTTCGCCCAACGGTCTCCGACCACCCACCCGTCTCTTCCCACGTACGCGCTCTTACTTTTTTTGTTAGGGACACGTGACTGTGATCCTCGAGGACATCGGGGCTGCCTTTGTCTGACGAGAAGATTTCGCCTCCAACGGGGTAACGCTATGATACGTCGGTTAACCACCTTTGAATCAGCGATTCTTTTTCCGTTAAAATTCCGGGGAAGCGTCTTCCGAATTTACGTCTTGCAAACGGACGGAATTATATCCACCGGCCAATTACATTTTTTTTTCTGTACCTACATACCTCTGTCCTGTCTATACTTTGGTCACGTGAGGAGAAACGGCAATTTAAAACGTGGATAAAACGAAGCAGCTGACGAGAGCAGGGCGCGCAACCCCTTGAGGACTTAATAAGAAGGGGTAATAATAACCAATTTTATCGAACGTCAGTCCGTTTCTTTGATATACTGGGCTCGGGGCCGTGCCGCGGCTACGTGGTAAGCGCACATTAATTTCCCAGGCAAATAACCAGGATTCATAAGCGTGGGGTTGATCCCGTGTGTAGCTCGCCGGGGCCGGAGGATACCCGTACGTACGTGTCCAGAAAATACGGTCTCCCGTCTCCGTGGAAAATAATGCCATCAATATAAAAAAGGCGACCCACCGCGACGCGGTAATAGAAACCGATTTGTCAGGAAGCTTTTACATTTCGACGCAGTGGGTTTCACATCTGATAGCCCGTTTTATCCCGCGGGACCCTGTCCCGTGTACTCTTACCCTTCCACCTACGCCGCTGCCGCCACCCCTTTTCAACCCCCGTCGTCAGCTCGGGGGCTCACCGCTCCCGTGTCCGAGTCACCCCTCGCAGCGGCCGTTCGGCCGATTCCTCCTATTCCTTGCTTATAAAGCCGAGTAGTAGATAGGAAATCTTGTAAAATGGCCCGGCGAAAGACAAATATTACCGAGGATCACTGACAGTGAGACGCGATTTATTTTCCGGGATTCCGGCCAGCTCCCGCGACCCAGCGATATCCCGGGATGGCTCCCGATAGCCTTTCCTTGTACACGGATTTCGTTTCGGCCGCGAGAACTCGCTTACGTGGGTCCGTGGCGAAGGACAGGGCCGCGCGCGTACCCAGGCCGGCTTCTTGCTATTCTATTGTCGAAAGAACATTGTTCCCCTCTAATAAGGGTGTGTAATATAAAGCAGAAATTCCCCGAGAACACAATGGCGATGAACGGCGAAGAGGGACGAAGAGAAAAAATGTTGTAATTACAATCTACGAATCGCGCCGTTTAAAAACTTACAGCTCGTCCATTCGCGAAATGGTATTCGTGGAAGGGCGCTCCCGGAGAATGGTTCGCAAAAGCTTTCCGCGGGAAAGGAGTGGGGAGGCGACTGTTAATTGAAAACTACCGAAAAGCACAATTGCACGAGAATTATTTCTATTCATTAGCCGGGTGGTGGTCGGTCGGTCGGTCGAGCCAGCCGCCGAAAAACTTTTCCTCGACTAGGCGGTTTTTTTCCTCCTCCTCGTCCTGCCCTGCCGCCGCCGCCGCCGTCACCCACCCCCTCGCCGGCTCCTACTTCGCGCGGCCACCCACACACCCCCTTCATAACTACCCCCGCCAGCCGCGCCCTTTCTATCCGCTGGTCGCGCGTGGCGTAATTATGTAACATAAATACAATCTCTCTCGCGACGTAATTTTTGCGGTATAAGCTCAAAAGCCCGGGTAACCCCGCCCGCCGCCCGGCCAGGCCGCACGCCGCACCACCGGCTCTCCTCTCCTCGGTGAAAGAAGAGAGCTTTTTCAGGAACGCTTTCGCAAATCAATTTATGGCGTAACGCGGACGTTCTCATTGTCCACGGGCTGGTAGCCGACGGTCGCCTCGTGGCTAAACCTTTTGTAACACCGCCACCCATTGTTGTGACAGAAAATTATATCGTAATGCTTATTTACGACGAAAATTTTGAGCCTCCCTTTGTTGCTCCCCGTCAACTGTTCAATGCAAATACCCGTGTACATTTTTTATATGAGCGTGAATCAGAGAAAAGGAGATCGATTAAATTCCGTGGGCGACGAAATCGATCGAGTTCGACGACAATTACTTCGTTTAATTCTGCAACACATGCCAGCCAGTGTATCTCTCGTACGATACAGAAACGGGGAGGCATCGATGAAACCGAAGAAGCTCGGGAAAGATGTTTCCGTTCCGGGAATCCCGTCGGGAGTATTTTCGTCAGTCAATGAATTTACAACCCCTCTTTACCAGAGTTCACCCTTAACCGCTTAACGAGAACTGCTTCACGGCACGTGAGAAAAAAAGCTAACTGGTTCGCCGTGGCCGTGGATGCCCGTGGTAGGAGGAGGAGGAGGAGGAGGGCGTGTAAGCGGTCTTGAGGGGTGAATTAGCACGAAATAAGTGCAGAAGAGCTTCAACACCCCGGGGGTGGCCCAACGATGGAACCGGGCACACATGCTCGCGGGTGGTCTGTGTACACCGTGGGCTTAGTGTGGGTCCCATAAGAACGTCGTAAGGGTGAGAGGGCCGGTCTGAGTCGAATGGAACGATACCTAGCCGGCGCTGTTGCGCTGGGGTGGCTACGGAATCTCGAGTGGAAGCCGAGAACCCGGGAAACGGCGTAACGCGCATAAAGTAAATTGCCGCGAAATCTGCGCGAGCGCTTCCACAACGGCGCGGATAAGCGAAACAAATAAAATAAGAGCGAAAGATGAGCCCAGTGAAGAGATAACCGGGAAAGAGGTGAAAAGGGTGCCTCGAGGATAATGTGATTTAAACACTGAAGGGTACGTCGAATACTACCAAATCAAACGCGATCTTTCATTTTACGGATCATTCGAGTAATATAACGTTCTACAAAGCAATTGTTTCTGTATAGAGAACGTCAAAAAAGTGTATACTCTCTTCTCGTTTAATTTAATACTCCCTGGTAGGAAAAACTACTTTACCGCATCGCATAGACAGAACAATATCACGCATAAGTATTGCTGCGTGACCTTTGACAATAAAATTGTATAAAACGCCACCGATTTCCATATATTTAAACTAAATTTAGTCTCTGTATGCCGCGTTATCGTTATCGTCGACGATAATACACCGGAGTCAGAAGTAATAGGAACAATCGCGGCGCGACGCGTTCTTTTTTCGCAGAACGTTCTGACGTTTTCCTCTATTCAGTCGACAAACCGAGCATGAAAAAGTATACATCGTCCGTTAGCGCGGCGCGGCGCACGGTGTGACGCTCGGCAACCGGCACCGGCCGCTTCTCATCCCCTTGATACTCTCACCCGGCGTATCGTCGCCGCACGCAGACCATTACAATTTCAGTTACATTTTAATTAGCAGAGAATACTAATGTTTCGCGAGCGGCGGTCGCCAGCAAGTAGCCAATGAGCGCCAAGTTGACTCCTGCAACTAGAGCCCGTTCCAGGACTCTCGACCTCTCTCCTCTCCGGCGCCCTCCGCCCCCCGCAAGTCTCTCTCTCTCTCTGTGTCCCCGGCTATTACGGCCGGCAACCCCCGTGAAACCGACATGCATTTCACACCCTCACCTTCCCCCCGCCATATTCGCCACTTTATACGCGGAGCGGCTGGCCCGGCCGGCGAAAAAACGAACGGAAGAAAGAAAACGCGCGCGCGTGCGGCGGTGCTGTGAGAACAAAAAGAAAGAAGCAACGCGCCTGTGTTCCTCATTTATGTTATTAGCTCCCACTTTGGCGCCGAGTGTTCTTCAGAGCGAGAGGCATAAAAAAAGTACGCAACACCACCGTTGGAAATAAACCACGCTGTTGCGCTCACGTTTTCCGCGCTTTCCGGTCTCTCGCTTTTCGCAATTAAAGCTCGGTGGAATGCACGCGGAAAAACAGAGATTTCTCGAGGTCGTTTCTCCGGGCCATTGTTCGCGGGAAGCTTGCCGCCGTCCGTGGCAAAGAGAAATTCAGTAAAAAAAATTTTGTTTGTAAACAGGGATGAACGGCGGGAACGGTTAGACGTTAGGAAGTCGAAAGGGTATAGGGGAACGGGGTGGAAGGAGGCTATATAGGAATATTCGAATAATATAATACTTCCTGAGTCGTAAACTTCCCTCGGTTCTTGGCCGAACGAAATTCCGAAAGTTTCGTATCGACGGTCGTACAACAAATGCGATTATCGATGTCTCGCATCGTTCATCCCCTAAAACGACAGGGAGTAAAACGTGCTTTCGACCCCACGCGCTCGTTCAACCCTCTCTCTTTCCGTCTCAAACGGCTTTACGTACTTTGTTTTGGAACTTGTCCAAAAATAATATTGCGCCGTTAGGATCGATATAACATATTAATAAAACAAAAAAGGCCGGTCGAAATTTTCGACACATCTAGTAGAGAAAACGATAAAAAATATCGCGCGTATAAAAAAAACTTATTTAACTCACATTAACAAGCCATGTCACTCTGTCTCAGAAGCCTGGGAAGTATACACCACTGACCTGAAGCAAAAAACGAAACCAAAGTGAAATTAAAAATCAGTATCGACAGTAAATTAAAATCGAACGATCGTCGAAATAAACTGCTTGTACTTTTTTTCGAAATCATTTAAGAACGAGGAACGAGCACGTGTCCCGTTTCAGAGCACCTTTCATGGCCGAAACTCGATTCCCGTCAACCGAAGACAATGTGTCCGCGTTTTAGGGTGCCGCGCGGCTCGTCGAAAGCCGTCCCGACGTATCCTTCGACTGGACGCGAGAGCTCGTCAATGAGGCGACGGTGCCGTTAATTAACGAACTCGAAAAGTAACGTACCGAGAGTACAACTCGACGAAGCATTGAGGGGTTCCGGTGAAACTGGTCGAGGAGGAAAGGAATGAACGAGCCCGAGCGTAGGACGGAAGCGCGCGCGTATAAAGGGTCGGTGTCTGGCCAGACGGGCAGAAATGAAGCAGCAAGGGTTTTGTTTGTCCGGCTGTCCACCCCTTTCCTTCCCCCCCGGTTTCACCCCCGCGGGCTGGAGCCCTCGCTGTGTATGAACCTCGCGGCCCCCTTCAACCCCTTCTGTTCCACCTCTAGCTGCTCCGACTCCCATCCCCCGCGCCTCTGCCTCCCATCCGGCCACCCCCCCTGTTACACCCTTCTTACACCCCCGGAATCTCCTTCCCCTATTGCCATGTTACAATGCACGTGTATACAATGTTTGCCCACATTCTCTCGCATACATACATACATCTTCGCGAGCTATGATATTGATTACTTCGAACGAATTTTAGCTTGGCCTCGTATTATTCGCGTAGTGTGAGCCCGAGACCTCGTTCGCTACGGCAATTCCGTCGATCGGCCAGCGTGCCGCTTCTTTCATCCGTCTTCCATTCAAATGAAACGCTTCTACGTTCTGCAAACCAACCCTCCGCGCTCACTCTCCCTCCGCGTCTATCTATGTTTGTACATCGTTCTAGCCGGCGCGGCGTCGCAATGCAGCCTTTTCATTTGTGCATTTCCATCAGATTGACCGCCACATCTGGCCGGGCGGCCGTTCTACTTTTTCCTCAAGTTCTACCGACGCTGTTTTTCCTGTTTCGTATAAATGATACCTACTCAGGAGACGACTAAACGACGACCGCAAAACGCGCCGTGGACTTCGCTTAGAAGAGTTTCAATTATAATTTCTCGTTTGCCGTCAATTTGATACAAGATTGAAATAAACGTTACCGTTGTAGCTCGCATCGTGCGAGGAGGAAGCGAGGCGCGTCGTTTTAGCGGTGTGTGAGTCAATTTCGCGAGTCCTTTGCTAGAGAAGTCACGTCTGTTCCGGCTAATAATTGACGAACGAAAAAATGCAACAATAACGGCGAGAGAGCCGTTGTAACTGCCGCTCGGCAATATCCAACTAAAAGACTCGTCATTCCGCCCCAGTAAACGGCCACACGACTTAAATTGCGTCACGAGCGTGGCCAGCCCGCGCCACAACGTTTCAACAACGTTTAATTCCATTCGCCCATCTTTTTATCCCTCTCCGAGACCGGTTGTGGCCCGCGCCGCCGCCCCCCCGTTGTCGAGTTGATTCAACGTTGCTCCGCTCTCTCTGATTCGCATCACCGCCAACCTCCGTACGTCGCGAATCGAAGTACAAAGAAGCAATAGTAGAAATAAGATAATTGCTATTACAATTGCAATTTCATCCAGGACGATGAAGCGGGCGAGCAGGATGGAAAAGCGAGCGCGAGGGTGGAACGGCGCCGAAGGGTAGGAGGAGGAGGAGTAGGAGGGCCGGACGAAGATAGAAAAAGAGACAGGTCGATGGATGGAAAGAGAGACGATGGTGATAAATGCCACAGAGAGTTGGAACTACAAAGTACGTTAATGTCATGCTCGCACCCCCTCAAACGACGCGACGCGACGCGACGCCGCGATCCCGCAGACAGTTTGTTGTCGAAGCTTCGGGGATTACACAAATGAGGTTGTTCAGCGAGAGGAATGTACATTCCGCTGCTACAAAGCCGGTCCTGCTCAGCCACGTACCGGAATTAAAACGGTGGCGGCGGGAGGAGACGACGAAAGGTGAAAAAGTTCTGCTCCGCTATCGCTCGTATCGCGGACAATATTTTCTTTGCTGAAAGCCCGGTGCCCCGTAGAATGGGATTTCCATCGACCCGCTTCCGTTTAAACCCTTCAAGAACGGAACCCGCTTTTATCGAGACGCTTCCCTCTTCCGTCAATATTGCCCTGCACATGTTTTTACACGCTTTCTTTACAGGAAATAACCCTTTTAGTCGGTGCGCCGTTGCATACCGGCTACTCGATCAACGACAAATAGAAAACACCGATACAAGTAGAAAATCGTTTCGCGTTTCACTCGGCTCGATTTCCTTGAACATTGTCTATTAATTTTCCTCGCATCTGCATGAAAATTAATCGCCAGGTCAAAACGTTCTACATTTCATGAGCAAATGGAATGGCAATCCACCTCGTTAGCATTTAACTAACTCGAACTAAAACTGTCACAAACTAGATTTCCTTGGAAAAAATTTGAAAAAGAAATGATTCACTGTCTTTACGTATTTACTTATTAATGCGTACGGAATGTATTATTTTTCCTTTTA
>SMSR01015878.1:139014-157215 GCA_019453355.1 Ceratina japonica | reverse complement strand
ATATATTCAGGTCGAAACGGTGAGAGTCAAGTGGCACGTGAAAAACCATCGATCGATAATGAACTGATTTAAATGACGTGCATAAATAATACCGGGTTGAACGACTGGTTTCACGAGAATAATAAAACGTTGGAAATCATATAGGGATATCGCGCGTCGGACGAGTTTAACCAACGCGAAGCGGCGGCGGCGGCGGGACGTAATGTTCTCACGGTTGAAAATCCGGAAGTAACGCTTTTGAGACTTCAAAGTCGTACGATCGTAGATCGTCGGGAGTTAGTGTGCGTTTACCACGATGCCAACCGCGAATAGACCGTATCTACTAACACCCACTTAATTCCATGACCTAAACAGGAAATCCTCCTTTCAGGTAATTGCATGACTCAGTTAAATCTGCGAACGACTGAAGCCCGTTCAATTAATCAATTATGTACCGCCGAGATAGCCTCGATTGTCGCCGCGGACTCGCTGCATCGCGGAATCGATACGCACGAGAATCAAAAACACTCCGCGAATAGAAAACGTCTCGTATGTGCGATCGAAATGTGTGTGTCTGTTTGTAAGGAGGCACAATAAAACTAGGCTAACGGNTCGAAAACACTCCGCGAATAGAAAACGTCTCGTATGTACGATCAAAATGTGTGTGTCTGTTTGTAAGGAGGCACAATAAAACTAGGCTAACGGCGAGCCCGTATCGCCGGCATATCTATCGCAAAGAAATTTAATCACGGCTACGTTTGTTACGCTTCCCGCTCGTGCAATATGCATAAATATACGCGTGTCATGTGCACGTTTACGGAGCTGGACTTATGCGTATGTACGAGTCGATAAGACAGCGTGCATGTGCGTAAGCACGTGCGTGTAATTTCCGAGCCAGTATCTCAGAGAGTGGGTGACTGCAAGACTTTAAGCTCGTTTCATATATGGGACAACGCCGTCCTTCGCCGCGAGACGCATGAACCTTCGCGTCGCAGACGGCGATCGCCGGGTCCTGTGCGACAATTACACGCCGCGCGACAATATGTTAATTATTTGTCTCGGAGGAGTTGTTCACCGGATGAGTCACGGCAGCGGATACCGGTTCGCCGGACCGCTCGGTATGAGAGGTCCTTTATTAGTACCTTCAGAAGAAAACACGTCGAGCCGGTTCTCGAGACCAAGAAAACGGAATTAAACTGCATTCTGCATTGTTCTAAAACGCCGGCACCGCGGCCGACCTTGATACCAGAAAGTCACAGAGACACGCCGCTGCACGTCTAGTTAAATTGGACAGTCGACTCGTTTTTCCCCTAAAAAATTCACGAGCCGGCCCTCGATTTAGAAAATCGTGTGCGAGACGATCTCGCGGGACGGATCAAACGTCAGGAGATAATTCGCGGAATGAGACAGTGATCGTCGCGAGCCGGCTCAAAGGTGTGCTTCTCGTTAATATGTATTAATCGCGCGCGTTAGTCGAAAGGTCGTTTCCCCCTGTAACAAACTTCTAGCCTTTTTGATTTACGAGCGTGCGCCTGCTCAAACTCGCTTGTATATCCTAACCGACATGTTGTACCAACCATAAATCCCTTTACACTTAAATAACTACTATCCGTGTAGATAATTTAAGTGCACGTCATTATGACAAATCGATTACACGCTCCCCGCACAAATAATCGGAATACAAATGACACGCGGCGCGGATATTTTGCCGGCGGTACACGAGCCGGGCCTCGTACGAAAACCCGAGTTTCCTATCCGTCACCGTTGGAATTTTCATCGCGCGCGTACCGCACGTGCAATTGGCCTTGACAATGAGACGACGCCGAGACGAACGATCAATTATCGATCGCATCTCTTT
The DNA here is from genome assembly GCA_019453355.1 of Ceratina japonica. Taxonomy (NCBI): domain Eukaryota; kingdom Metazoa; phylum Arthropoda; class Insecta; order Hymenoptera; family Apidae; genus Ceratina; species Ceratina japonica. The sequence continues at coordinate 155,378 of SMSR01015878.1, read as the reverse complement.
CAATGCGATTGTCCGCGCGCGCGCGCCCGAGTTGACCGACTGCAATCGGTTTTAAAATAGCTTTCGACGGATTTCTATATTTTCATCGGCGAACGAGGAATTTGACGGCGGGAATTTTTCGCAATTTACGGCGAAGGAGGCAGGGAACGGGCAGAGACGGCACCGCACACGTACGCGCGGTTACAGAAAATCGAGTCGCTGGTATTGTAACAAGGAATACAAATGATCTAATTTACAATGGATCCCGGCGGGTTTGAAACTTTTTATTTCACAATCCGCGCCGTGAAAACTAATCTAGCCGATGTAATAGATCAACGCTCGATATCTAAAGTGCGATGACGTGAGTACCAGTGTCGGTATTCCACTTGGGAATCTGTACCTGTTCAATCAATAAACCGAAAATAACCGAATGATCGAAGCCATCCGGTTTTATCCGCCAGCCACTTCGAAAAGGGAAATGCGCCCTATAATTGGGCTCTCCGAAAATAATACGGGACCGCGACCTATTTTTTTTTCCTCTGTCGCTAAACAAAATAATATTAATTATTAAGAGCGGGTATTTAAAAGCGTATCCGAGCGAAACGGTAGTAGTAGTAGTAGTAGTAGTAGTAGTAGTAGTACTACATAGGCTAAAAACGAATCCGTGCACAAAGAAACGAGGGCAGGAGACAGGAATGTATTCGCGCGAACGGAGTGACTTGAATGTTTTCGGGTTCCCCGGGCACGTGTCGACGCGTTCTTCTTCAAAAGCGGCAAGGCAAACTCCATTGTTTGTGCGCGCACGCACAAACGGCGTTCTACACAAAACGCGCGTGTAAGGCTATCCCGGCGGCTCTATTCAAGAAGGTATTATGAAACTGCCGCGGAAAACGTACTCTTCGCTTTGTCTCACCTTTTATTTTGTTCTGCTTTAACCGGATGGGAGGAATGAAATCCGTATATACGCCGCGGTACGTGGGTACGCGTCGCGTGGCCGCCCTACTGCCGCATTTAAATACACCCACACCCAGACCGACTACGCCGCGCGAACCGCGAACACAACGCGTGCGTGCACGCACGCGAAACGAGAACATTTCCAAGTTACAATGTCGAATCGTCTCGCGTCACTTTCGCTTTCATTTTTTGTCAACCGTATGTAGTACACGCGGCGATACGAGTACGCGGAATCGTTACGCGGCCGAGGGAGGAAGAGGAGGCGTAGCGGACAAAAATTCCGGGCCCGCGTTAATTCTACGGCGGTCGTCGTGTCGTCGCGCGTTCTAAACAACACACCGGCGCGCGCGCGCGGGTACACGTACACGCGGCGGGCCGACGTCGCCGCCGTCGATGCGACGCTCAAAGCCCCATTTTCTGCTTTGATATTCAGCCGAGCCGGTGTAAACGAAACCTCCAAGGCGCCATTCATGCCGCTTTTTTTCAATTCCGAGTGTACCAGTTTAAAAATGCCGGCGACCGTGTACCGTAGTGAGTCGCGAGCGCGCGTCTGCCGCCGACTCGCAAACGGAACCGCTCGCCGCGATACGAAAATGTTTCGTTCAAGCGGTACCAACGGATAAACAACGTTGTTGAAAAGCGGCCGTGTGGCCGGTCCGCGCGTCGCGGTGTGCCGCCGCGTGCAATTAGGTCGGAGAATGAGTAATGCGGCTACTCTAATCTCGGCAATGGGCGAACGTTCAGAAAGTAACGGACTCGCGAGAGAGGCTTATGCATTCCTATACGGTCGCGCAAGAAACCGCGGGAAATATCTTGTAAATAATTTGTTGTTCCACGTCAGGATGAAAAATAATCGCGGAACGATACGTCTTCGAGTAACCGCGCGAACGTAAATAGCGAGAGAACATCTGGTGGCTAGTTACGGGGTAGAGGAAATCGAATAGTAATGGGCTCAGATTTTTAGCAATTAATATTCGCATTCCTGGGTCGGGTTCTTTCGAACGAAAGAAACGAAGCCAATCAACGAGTTTTTACACTCGTACGTACGCGATTGCTAAACGGTATTGGCGTGAAAGGGGAAGAAGCATCGGAACGTGAAACGAAAGTGGCGAACGGAACAGGTCGAAATTCATTAATCCCCCCCCAGCAGAGGTTCGGCTAGTAGTAGTATATTTCGGAGTGTCAGAAGCGAGGCAGGAACGAGCGATTAGTCTTCATTGAAAACAAAAGAGAAAGGAAACGATCAAATGTGTGCGAACTACACGCGAACCGACGTCACAGACCGTGATTGTGGTTATTTATATAACAGAACTCTGTAAATCTCGCGTTTTAAACGACTGCAGCTCGCGCGCTAGGCAGCTTTATCGAGAACCGTGATTTTATTTATAGAAAACCGATAATGACCACGCGAATGCAATGTATCTTTTAGAACTCATACCAATTGTTTACATTCTCTTGGACGCGCCGGAGACGAGCGAGAAAATTTTAACGATCCTTCTCGCTCCATAAAAGAGCAATAAAAATCTGAACGGTTCACCGCCGGTCCATCCCGGAGTTTTTTAACCGGTAATCGTCGTCCGCGGNTATTAAAAGAGCAATAAAAATCTGAACGGGCACCGCCGGTCCATCCCGGAGTTTTTTAACCGGTAATCGTCGTCCGCGGGGAACTGAATTCCTGCCGTGGAGTTAAAAATCACGTCGCGTCATATGGCGATTCCCTGGCGAAGGTCACGGCGAGCCGATTAATGCGAGGTGCGAAGATACCTTGTCAAACGGAGAACAAAAGTTCGGTTCTGCGATTTTCTAGGTTGACAGGTATCGGCGGCGCGACGCACAATGTCTTCGGTTGTCACGAGGATACGCAGACTTTAATAACAACGCATTGTTAACAACGGTCCGACAATAGTTTCTTTTGATAATACGAACCCGGCCGACGCGGCCGCGAGTCGTTACGCTCGTATATGCTGGTGTCCATTATCGTGCCAGTTCAATGAAATCTTTAAACGCGCCACACACTCTTTATTTCGCTTCTATCAGTTGTTTGCTTCGCGCTGTTTACGCCGATCTACAACCGCCGCTGCCTTTTTGTTCTTCACGTGTTACGCGCGATCTATAATGCATTCTCTCTTTTTGCATACAAAATTCTATGCAACACTTTTCTTTCGGCACGTTTCGAGTCATACATTTGACGACACTTTGCCACCGGAAATCACATGTGCATAGCGTGGCCACTCATTTCCTAAGCACCGACAAACAACGAGATACGCGGTAACTAAACTCATTAGCCGAATGTAGCAATGAAACGAACGTTCGAAAAGTGAACATTTAAAAAAATGAATAAGAATATTGTTAATGGCGAATCCCTTTTAAGGTCGAAGGCACATGTTGAGGTAAACATATAACGCATATGCAGTTTAATTCTTGAGAACTGCCGACATTATGTTCGTCAATGGATAGATACAATGTGAGTCGAGATATCTGTAACCGAAGGTTGCCGATAGAAGCGCGAAGACTTCGAAGAGTCGCGAATGCCGCGGACCCGAACGATCCTCTGTTGCCGATCAAAGAAAATCCGTGTCGCGGCCAATGACTTTCATGGTACCGTATGACACGTATTTATTATAATATAAAAGTGTTTCAAAAATTCGGCCACTGAGGAAGGAAACGAAACTGATAAGAGGTCTATAAAAAACAGCCTGGCTCTTAGCCCAGAATTTGAACGAATCACAATTTCTAAAAAATACACATATAATACCCAAACAAAAATCCGCAAAAATGATCGAGTCTTCGAGCCTATTAAATATAACTTCCTCCCTTTTCATGATAAGGAATGAACTTAGAAAACGAGGGAATTGCTCTTAAGCATAAAAATACTAGTCGAACGTAACAGACGAGGAAACCTCACGGTTTTCCCCGTTATTTGGTCCACCTTACAAGTCGACGCTCGACTATAAATAACCAACTGTTTACTCGCTTTTGCCCTCAAACATTTTTTAATGTTTCTTGTTCTGGGCGAAGCCTTAAGCCGCGTATTCATCTGAGCACGAACGCGAACGAGGCAAGGCGAGGCCGAACGTATGCCTCGTTTGTAAAATTTGTCTTCGCGAACGGTGTCTGCCGAGGCAACGAACAAGGCAACGATCAATCCATACGTAACTGAATGTTTCTTTGAAGTACCGACTCCGATCGGCTCGGCTTCCGAATGCCTCGGCCTGTGCGGCGAGCAATTAGCCGCGCCTCGGTGACACGTCCACATACGTATGCTCGTTCGGCCTCGCCTTGCCTCGTTCGCGTTCGTGCTCAGATGAATACGCGGCTTTAAAGAACGGATCGACTTTCGAGATAGGCGCCACCGTAACTTGCTTGGAACAAGCGAGATTATATAATAAATAAATAAAATCGTAAGGAGAATCTTTATTAAGGAATCGATCATTCGTAATGAAAAGCGGTGGGAGAGATATAAACCAGAAGTCGCCAGTGGCGATCGTCTCGTTGCTGTTTTGCAGCTCCTTGAAACTTGTTTCATTATCCCGCGGACGGGCATACGTGTCAAGAAACGGTGGTATGGGACTCGGAGAAGTAAGATTTACTTCTTATCTGCGGCTGTAAAACCATTACAACCCGACACGCTTAATGGAACCGCGCTTAGAGAAATTTAACTTCCGGTGTGCGCAGCCGATTATCTCTGCTATTTCATAGCCGGCCTTTTCCCCCGTACAGGATTTGCGGCGAGAACCGACGACGTTCTCGTACGAAAGTAATTTAATGAATCGTTTAAACGAATGATCGATGTTTTGAACCCTGCCGATCAAAGAGGCGTCCGTGACTCGAAGAAACCAGCCGCGGAATTTCGTCCATTAATAAATTGTCTGGCATTTTGAATCGTCCAGATTTGATCAACGGGAGAGGAGAGAGAAGAACGAGCCAATTGTCCTCGGGGAAAAAATGATCGCCGACGACCAATTAAGCGGGTGGTATGAGAAAATATTCGATCGGTTACGAATACTTTTTGCACGTCGCCCGAGATAATTGTCGGATCGTTTACCGAAATGACTTCGGCGTTCTATAAACACGTACCGAGCACTACGAGCTGGCCGCGCGTTCGACGAACGTAATCGCTTTATGAATAATACCGCCTAAGCTTCGTCCTTGAACTTTCGTTTCGAATTGGTCAGAGACGTAGTCTTCTAATTGTCCGTTACGGTTAAAAACGCGTATAAATTCATCAGCGAACAGATAGAACGCGGTTAATTATTTATTTCTCGGAAATCCGAGAGCTACAATAAATAGAAGCAAACATCGTTTCGCTTTTTCGCGGAATTCCGTGCGGTTTAACAAACCATAAAAGCGATGAAAAAATGTTTTCTTTGAAACCGACTGTACGAAATGAGTCATTCGCGTACCGGCTGCGTGATTAAATGTTTACTTCTAATTATTGTCTGAGTTTTTTGCACTTCTGACTGAGTCATTTATACGTCGGCTGGTAACGTCGATGACTGTTCGAACACTTTTATAAACTGGACTGATTTACGCGGTAAAAAAAAGTGGACGGCTAGGAATTAGGCTGTCAACGTCTACTCTCGAAGATCGGTCGAACATTATCATCGTACGATGTCCTGGCGATGCACGTGGTTGCGCACGCGTCCCACGTGTACACACGCTCCAGATTTAAAGCGGCGGCGACGGGGACCGAACGAAACGGGAACGAATAGAAATGTCATTGAATAACATCGAATCGGCGAAACGTGTGTCGTAACCTACATTACACGCCTGACGATCGGGTTCATTAAAAAACCATTACCAGAACCGTATCGTTCCCGCGCTGTTTTCGTTTCTTTCTCCTTTTCTCGTCGGCTAAACAATTACGCGTTTTGCGTAAAAAAGCGGGGTCCGCGCGCGAAGCCAGCGGTGCGATCCGCTCCCCGCAACAATTAGAGATTTACACACGAGGAACAGAACGCGTCGCATAAATCTCAATAAAATGTACGATAACGATTGCTTACTCACGTGGTAGCGGACCGCGGCAAGAAACTAATGATTCACGCGAGACCGCAAAGCACCTCCTCTTCAGTGTACACCAATGTTAACAGCAATCTCCATCGTCTCATCGGTGTATCATTAAGGCGTACACCTGTTGACGATCGCGCTGGAGGAATGTTGCCTTTTTCTCTTTTCGCCGCGAAGAAATCGTCGGCGATGCTTCGATTTCCACGCGTGCACGTTTAACCACTAATCGATTTTCCGGTAACGCGGTACGTAATCAAACTGCATCATCGTCGGACGACCGACGAACACTGCGCGTTCCTCTACGTGCAAACGTTTTACGACTCCAGCCGGACCGAAAGGTACTACTACGAACAAAACAGTCGCCGCGGCATTATTTCAATGAACTACAAACGAGGCCGAACGCGAGGTGTGTAAACAAAGCCGCGTACCGACACTGACCGACCGACTGTCCCTCGTAGTTTCCACAACTAAACCGAAACGGACGGAACCAGTCGACGCGGACGTAAATAAGAGATTCTCTCTCCCGACTCCCAGCCGGGTAAACGGGTTATTGATATTCGGCAACGTCGATAATACCATAAACGACACTTTTGATCAATGGTACGGGTCACATTCTCCCAACGGGCGCCGCTGAGATGCGCGTGACACATGAGCTCAGGTAAAGGAAGTCACGTGCACGCACTGAACACGACGAGCGCGGCGGCGGCTGTGGAGCCGGCGACAGTAGAAACGGCACTCCGGGTCAGCCGAAATCGGTTCCGAGTCCCGCCGACCTTGAATCGCGCTCGCGGAACGTCCGAGCCGAGTTCCTCGTGTCCCGTGTGAAACTGTTATCGGTGCGTTATCCGCGAAACTGAAACGCGACGCGACNACGGCACTCCGGGTCAGCCGAAATCGGTCCCGAGTCCCCCCGACCTTGAATCGCGCTCGCAGGAACGGCCGAGCCGAGTTCCTCGTGTCCCGCGTGAAACTGTTATCGGTGCGTTATCCGCGAAACTGAAACGCGACGCGACCGCGATCGATGATTGGCTCCGCGGTGTTGAAACGGTCGCCGATAAGTGTCCGTCGAGCACGACGTGCACGAGAGAACCGACGTGTCCGACGACCGTGCACCGGCCAGCTAACCTTACTAAACGAAAGCGCGTGGAGAACGGAGAACCAGACGGACCGACGCGACGAACGGAAACGGAGCACACACTAATGCCAGTCCGGAGAGAACGTACGTACGTACGTACGAACGAACGAACAGGCGAGAGCCTGGCTGCCTCGTTCGGTGAACAGCCCGCGGCCCCCACGTTGTTTGTCTCGCGAGTGGCCTGTTTACATGTTGACTCTCTGTTTACGCGTTTCGTATCCGCCCCCCTCCGTTCCCGCCGCCACCTAGCCGATCCACCACCCACCGCCCGTCGCCGTCGCCGCCGCCGCCGCCGTCTTCCCGCCACTATCCTCCCGCCGCTCCGCTCCGACCCGTCCGTCGCCGACAGCGACGTTTGTCCTCTTCCGAGCTGAGCCTCGCGAGAGAGAGAGAGGCTGCTGCGACCGACTCGAACACGATACCACCGAATAAAGCCGAGTTTACACTACACTGACCGGCTGAATACATACGACGACGACGACGACGACGACGTACGCCACGCCACGAATGACTGCTCGAAACCGAACGCGCTGCTCTTTCGATCCGACTCGGTGATTGTTCGTGACTCGCCGACAGGCCACCGAACCTTTCCCGGGCTTCCTTGGAATGTTTGAGTCACGCGGAGGTCACACCGAACAAGTTCATCTGTTGCGAATTTTTCAAACGTCGCACAAAATAAAGTAAGACGCCTCGGAACTCGGTTATTCGAAGGGGGTGTTTTTTTTACAAATCGCGCATTTGCAATTCCGATTGCGGACTGCTTTCGCGAATCCTGCATAAACTTTCGAACGGACGCCGAGAAAGAGGCATTCCGTGGTAGGCGAACAAAGAGCGGAACAAAGAGAATCGTTGGGAATACGGAGTTGCGGCTAAGGCTGACCGATCGAAAGAGCAGCCCGTAGACGAAGCGAGTAGCCCCGATTAGCCCGTTATCGGGCAGTCGCGTGAGCACGTGGTCTACACGATTCATGAATATAAAAAGCCGAGCAGACAAGTTGCGTATCGACGAACCAGTGTACGTCATTATCAATTTAACGATTCGCTTTTATCCGTTATTTATCGTTCCTTTAACTAAAACAGGATGCCCTGGAATATTAATAGGGAACCGGACGGGAACACGGCGGGCTTATCTTTCACCTCGTTTTTACGGTTACCGCGGACTAATTGAAATTACACAGCACGTGCTTATTAAATCAGTCGTCTGCGAATTCGTTGAACCCAGCGATTTTAATTAGATTCTCTGACCACCCATCTCCTACTTAATCTGTCTCCACGTAGCCGGCCGATTTTTCTCAATAACTGAATTACTATCGGGGACCGTGTAACGCAGAGTCGTTAAGTTTTTCTGCGATTAGATCATCGTAAACTCGCCGCACCGTGGTCATACACACCACTCGTTAGAAGACGCTGGGAATATACATATATTGTTTGTTCGACATACAGACGAGGCCTGCTAACGACGCGCGTTGTATATGTACAGAAAAACAGCTAACAGCATATTCAGGGTTAGCATCGTTGAGGAGCGTCGTGTGTTCATCACGGAGGTAAAACGATCGAAAAGAACCCGAACAAAAGCGTACGGCTGGAAATTGAATCTTAACCACCGCCCACGAACAACCGTCTGCAGCCGTTCTCTCGTTCATCGTCCACCTATAACGTTTTCTACGACCGGCGAGCGTGTACGACGACGGCACGATTCGTCGCTCGAATCTTACTTAGCCACTTCCCCAGCACTACGGCACTACGTATGCACGTACATCGTTTAACTTGCGTCAGAAAATCCGGCACGTCAACGCGGACGTAGTAACGATCGTTTTCGTCAATGAGCACCGACGTCCATCGCGCGCGCCGAACGCTTAATTCCTCGAACGAGCGTTTTACGATTTACCGGTATCGATCGATCGCGTTTCTATTTATCGGCATAGCTGCTGTACGGCGCCAGCCAGCGCGGATTTTAATTCTAATTTCAATTCGTCGACGCACCGCGCTTATGCACTTTAAACTTAGACGCGTTGCGAACGATAAGTCCAGATAAGCTGGTTCGCGCGAAGTGTTTCGCAAATAGATACAAAAGCTTAGTGTTCCGCGGTCGCGGTGAGACCGATGCGACGAATCATCACGAAGAAGTGCGTACAATACAATATACAGTCGTCGAGTGCGTCATCGAAAAAACATGGCTATTCAAACATAAGGCCCGCGACGAGACTTACCGCGAACTCCGAGCCTCTTCCTCCCGCTAACGTCAATCTTCGTTTTTTTTTTCCTATTTCAGTTTTCTTTGCGTTCTCGGCTAACACGAGGCTTTATACATAAGCGTCTAAGAAACTGCACAAACCTTCATATCCACCCAGTTTATTTATTTACGTTTCGTTTCGCGGAACGATTGCGAAATACCTTTCAGAAACGTCGACGAGAATGCATGCGATAAATTGCATTTTCTAACAGTTTACAAATAAAATTAGATAGGTTGTTTCAAAGTCGTGTCAGAGAGACACGATTTTCAATCGTTTCGTAATGTTGGAGGGACGCGAGTCGACGATCATCAGCCGATACGACGAAACAGGTATAGTTTTTGCGGAATCCCTGGAGTTCTGTTAAGAATCGTGTAAAATACGGGAAATCAATAGGGGGATATCACGGTGGTAATGATAATTTGACAGAGATCATCGCGCGGTTAACGTGTACTCGAGTTAACTCGATTATCATTACCATACTACCGCGAGATATTTATCTTTCCCCCGATAAGCCCGAGCCGAAGCGAAACTACAACGGAGCCGATCGATTTAGCCATTTATCAATTAATCTTATCGACGTGGTCGGTGTGCCCGTAACGAATTCCCGTTTTAATCACGTACAGCGAGCTATACTTTCGTAACGGCGGGCCTCTGTTCAACGTCTGCTCCGCTAATAGCGAGTTAATTGCATCAGGTGCAGGGGAATCCCTTTTTCCGTCACTTCGTGTGCTCAACCGAGAAAAAATGTACGTCCCCCGGACCCGGTCCGGCGGCCCGTCCCCGAAAAAAGACGAGAATTTCAGAACAAAACGGCTTAATAAGATACGACGCGTGCGCTACTCCTTTTCTTTTTTAGACCGCACTATTACATAAGTAACGAGAAAAGGAAAAATTGTTACATAATACGTGTTTGCTCGATTGCAACAAAGTTTACTGTCAACTTTGTATCGGCGAGCGCACACATAGTTGCCGAAGGCGGTTTCGTAAAGCTGTGTTTCTTACTTTCAGGAATCATAAGTCAGCGTACACTCGTAACCGGTACACGTGCGTGTGTGAAAATATCCGAGCGAGATACGACACAGAGCATGAACGACCGTTTATTATCCGGGAAGCGGTTAAACGCGGCTTATCAATTCCAACGTTCGATTCTTTTATCGGCGATTTGCAATTCTTACGTAATCTTATTATACACGGACGAAAAAGCTTTAAACGACGTGAAATTATGCCCGTGCTACACTCGTGACAGGTGATAATTTCCTCTGACGCAGATCCACACAATTGCGGCTGTTTATTCCGACAAACGTAAACGTCGTAAACGATCGTTGCAATGGAACGAGCGGTACACGTTGTTGTAAAACACGCCGGATTATGATGCAGGGCGTGTCGTTTTATTTTCATGGCCGAGTGATGCGGCGGGACAGTTCGTATATCTCGGCGTAACTAACCCGTGGACTTAGGCGCGACCGCCGGTTCCGAGGGGCGGGCTAAATCGTCGCGTAAACGACCCGGTATATGGACCGGCAGGATTTCGTTTAGGAATTGGCGCGAGCGAGCGAGTGAGAGTCCGTAGATAAGGTAATCCGGAGCTCGAAAACTCTCTCAGATTCGGAAACCAACCCCGACGCCACAGAAACTGTGTACCTGCGTGGAACGGGCGGCTGGGGGCCGGTCAGTTAGTAATGCCGAACTTGCCGAATACCCAAGTGGGTGTCTCGCCGGCGCGCGTACCAATCGTCGAAAACAATAAACAGACTTCGCCAACTTAAAGGATCCCGGAGTCGATTGAGCATTATAAATGCTTAACAAGGATCGATTATTCCCCGACTTTCCGATTTGTTTTCCGGAGAATGTACACCCGCTACTCGCGGTACTCATTCAACTGGCAGCGATTCGATCCGNAAGCTTTAAACGACGTGAAATTATGCCCGTGCTACACTCGTGACAGGTGATAATTTCCTCTGACGCAGATCCACACAATTGCGGCTGTTTATTCCGACAAACGTAAACGTCGTAAACGATCGTTGCAATGGAACGAGCGGTACACGTTGTTGTAAAACACGCCGGATTATGATGCAGGGCGTGTCGTTTTATTTTCATGGCCGAGTGATGCGGCGGGACAGTTCGTATATCTCGGCGTAACTAACCCGTGGACTTAGGCGCGACCGCCGGTTCCGAGGGGCGGGCTAAATCGTCGCGTAAACGACCCGGTATATGGACCGGCAGGATTTCGTTTAGGAATTGGCGCGAGCGAGCGAGTGAGAGTCCGTAGATAAGGTAATCCGGAGCTCGAAAACTCTCTCAGATTCGGAAACCAACCCCGACGCCACAGAAACTGTGTACCTGCGTGGAACGGGCGGCTGGGGGCCGGTCAGTTAGTAATGCCGAACTTGCCGAATACCCAAGTGGGTGTCTCGCCGGCGCGCGTACCAATCGTCGAAAACAATAAACAGACTTCGCCAACTTAAAGGATCCCGGAGTCGATTGAGCATTATAAATGCTTAACAAGGATCGATTATTCCCCGACTTTCCGATTTGTTTTCCGGAGAATGTACACCCGCTACTCGCGGTACTCATTCAACTGGCAGCGATTCGATCCGAGGGGGGATACGGGTGAAAAAGAGGGGACCGCGAAGAGTACGTAGGCCGGCGAGTGGCTTCAAGAAGGCATTGCCTCCTTTATTAAGAACCTTCTTCGATTCTGTTCCCTCAGCTTTTTTTTTTCATCTAATTCTCCGCTCATTTTGCAACGAGTAGTTCGCAGTTTATTTCGCGACTCACTNTCAAGAAGGCATTGCCTCCTTTATTAAGAACCTTCTTCGATTCTGTTCCCTCAGCTTTTTTTTTTCATCTAATTCTCCGCTCATTTTGCAACGAGTAGTTCGCAGTTTATTTCGCGACTCACTCAGTCACTTGTCTTTTCGAAAACGAAAGTTGTATCTTTATTTCTGTTTCTATTTTTGAATTCTTTGGGGGATTTCGAGTATTTTTTTGTTTGCATATTACGTGTGCCGGTGTGTGTATAAAAAAAAGAAGTGAAACTTGTAAAATAAGAAGGGTTAAGTCGGTGGATCGCGGGCAGACTGATTGATCGACGCTCCCACCCGAAGTCAGATATCGAGGAGTCGAACAACTTTTCCCATTATCGTCAATATGCAGGCTGAAGCTTTGGTTTCACGTTCGAGGGCGTTACGGCATCGATTCTATGGTAAAAGGAAACCGGTTAAATCGCGTCGACGACCTTTATTGCCGTCTTAAAGCAGTTAAGTTAATCGGCATCAGCATAAGAAAACGGAAGGGGCTACGAACTTGACGCGGCACGAATCGAATCGCCTTTCCTTGTATTTAGAGTTCCAGACAAAAACATTAACATAAATTACGGCGAGGAGGGAGAGAGAGAGAGAGGGAGAGAGCGCGGCAGCAAGACACCGGAGAGGAAAGATCTCTAGCAGGAATCGAATGTTTATTTCGATTCCCTCCGAGCGTTCCCTTACGGCACACTTTACAGCTCCATCGAGCCCCGTCCCGCTTCCTTACCTCCTGCAATTAGTGCCTCGAAAACTTACGAACAACCATTTGTTTCCCGGATACAAAGAGAAACTCTGAATTAAATTGGTATAGCGCACCGCGGGAATATCGGCAGTGAAACCAGGCCGTTACGCGCCGCGACACGCCAATCTCGATGTCTGATTTAAAAAATGTATGCCGCCTATTGGCGAATGATTGGTTGGCCGAAAAATTAACTCGGTGGCAATCAAAAGTTATCCTGTCAGGGGGAAAAAAAAGGCGGTGGGTATATACGCGTGAGAATACGCAAATGGGGAGAGAATAAGGTGCCACTTAACTCCCCAACCCCCGATAATCTCGTTTCACGACGACGAACGCACCTTGCGTTTCTCCGCCACGCGACCCTCGACCTCAACTCTTTCACTTTTCGCGGGAATTCGATGAATTGCCAGCCGCTACGGGCAATAAATAATGCATTTTGTGTTTGCCGCCGGTAAAAGGTCCACCCTCGACCGTGTCCCCTTCCCGTCTCGGCTACGACCCTAAATTTTAGAACGAATTCGGTCGAAGGCGATCGAGGGCCACGATTTAGTGCGAACTACCTACAATTGATACAGTTTCTGAAAGCTGCGTCGAGGATCGAAAGCGCGTTGCTTGACCGTCGCTTTACGGCCAGGGGATACCGAAATCTATCGTCTAACAAACCTACCTATAGCGCCTTTCCACGTTTTCCGTCCGCCGGATTCTTTACGATTCTCGAGGACACAACGAAACATTCTAACAAAGAATAAAGGAGGAGTTTCGAGAGCTCGAATCTCTTTGAAACAAATATTTCTTTGACGGTAACAAAGCTCTATACTCTGTCCGTGGAGCAACACAAGGAATTGAACGAGGCGGAAGGAACATTGGGGCAATGGTAGGGCGAAATATTACAAAGTATGCATTGTTTGCAATTTAACAAGCGGATTAACGCTGCCAATTACGCGTAACTACTATTCTATGGACAGTAGGTTGTAAGACGAGAGCGGTTTCTCGTGAATTCAATCGTCCAAGAAAGGAATTAATAATCCTTATTATCTGCTTTCTCCGACCTTTTCTCGAGAACAAACGTGTTAAACAGCCGGAAAAATATCAATAAATAGTCGATTGTTAGGTCGGATTCGTTCGAAGTTCGATCGGGGGGTGAGGGAAAGAATTTCTCTCCCACGACGCCTTCCGTCCGAAGGCCGAAAGAAAGAAGACACGAAGAACGGAGCAGAGAAGCAGGGAGATAAACCGGCGACTTATCGCGGCAATAATTAATGCGCGGCACCAAACTTCCGAAACTTCTTTTACTTAACGAAAACACAAATTGCTTGTTTAATATATTATTAATTGGCAATTTCCGGCTGCCTTATAACGCGTCGCTCCGCCGCTCGGCCGAAACTTTCCCCTCGCTTCCCACCGAAAATATTCTTCTCCTGATAAACCCAACGGGATCTCTTGTCGATGTAATAATCGCAGTTCGCATTTTCAACTCCGTCATCAATCACGCGTAACCACCAATGGTGTATCGGCGTCGGCCGATCGATCTGGAGCCCATTTTTTCGCGCTCCTTCATTCCCTAAATGAATAGAGGATGCCCGAAGAGAGGAACGAAACTTTCTTATTAACACGATCAATCAAATCGGCACGAATTTCAAGCATTTTTCACGATTTTCCGGATTTCTGGCCAGAACAGCGGTAGGGCAAGAACGAAGAAAAATTCCAATCAACCGGCGAGAACGCTTAGGGATAACTTTCGCTAATCGATGCGGGATTAAGAAGTAGCGATTCGCTACCCACCGGCTAATTAAGGAAGTGCGATCGTTCACTGGAAATAATCGGACTGGACCGGCGGCGTCGATTTCGCCTTATGAAAATGAAGAAAATACGTTTCGCACGGCAAGCCCCCTCTATTCAACGGACGACCAAGACGTTCATCACTCGACTCGCAGTCGATTTCTTGAGCCGAGAGTATTCCTCCTCAGTTTTACAGAACTCGAGAAGAAACTGCTCTCCTGAGGTGGGATTTTAATTGTTTAGGAAATAATCGAGGGTAACCCGCGAAGGGAACGAAGCCGGAGTTTCCAACTCGTAAAAGTCTGAGCAACGAGAACATAATCGCTTATTTCCATTGTTTACTGTCTTCCATTGGCAGTTTCTTTTTCTTTTTTAGTGGATCCGTAGCCACTCCGCGAACGTCATAATCGCGTTCATTAACTTTCACGTTTTTTAATAGGAAACGGTCCGGGGGAGGAAGTATTCGAGTCGCAGAGTTACCTCGAGCGATCTCGATACAGCGGGATGACTTTATCTTTTACGAGGGTCGCGCCGAGGAAGACGTAACGCCGTGAAAATTGCTCAATAAACTTAATTTAAGTATCCGAGCCGATGCTTCTGTAACGACATACTAATCATATTCCAACCCCTCTGGAGCAGACCACGTGGGGAGCTCATTTACGAACGGAAGTATAAAAAAAAGTAGACGTATTCTCTCCTTTTCCTTGGCTGTTATCAGAGCGTCGTAAAATTTGCATTCGCGTTGTTTCGTTATTAAACGCGTCTTCCTTCCGTGTGCACGTAATCGGCGTTACGCAAATTACACGCCGTTAATTCGATTCGCGTAGCTCAGTCAATCAATCAAGCGTTTCGGTAAGAAATGAGGAATTCATGGCAAGGTCGATGTACGACGGAGCGCATAATTCACTTGTGTGTGATGTCACGGTTGTACGAGTTATTATATTGTATTACGGCACGGCCAGGTGTAGCTTCATTTAAATATCATAAACTAAATGAAAGCGTGGCAATGTCTGGCACGACTTCTGAGACGTCTATTCTCTGTGACGCGGCTTAATATTTAACACCTGTGACGGCCGCCGCGCTGTGTTTCGTGGCTCTTGACTCGTCTTATTTCCCGCCGTAATGTTTGCGCTTTGTGTATCAATCGCGAAACTGGAAATAGATTGCTCCCATTATTTTTTCACCAGACGGTGCGCCGAGGAAGGAAGGAAGACGGTATCGCCGTTCTGTTAGAATCGTAATAAAATTCTGAATAATTCGCTCGCCGCCAAAGTCAAAGGAATCAATATTCGGCAGAGTATTGCCGCGTTCGCCGATCACTCTCTTGCGAACCAAGTATTTTTATAAAACAAGAATATTCGCTGTTTATTTATAAATCGATCAAACGTCGTTGCCACCGGCTTTCACCGGAGCTACGGTAAAACACGAGTTAAGAAGAAAACTCTTTTGCCAATTGAAACGGGTCAAAGAACTCTGCACAGGCGTCTGAAGTTCTGCTCGCGAGGCCGTTTACTCTCACCTCGAGCGGATTATCAGAAATGAAATAGTTCAGAATAAATGGTAGATCGCTACGGCATAAGTGCTCAGATCGATCTGCTTGTTGCAGTTTAATTGATCCGCAATACCAGAGAAATAACGAAACGAGTGCGATAAACGGAAGCGTCGATACGAATGAATAGTAATACGATCATTATGAGAGCCCTCGTTCAGGAAATGAAGGAATATCTCGC
>SMSR01015878.1:100380-138926 GCA_019453355.1 Ceratina japonica | reverse complement strand
CGTCTTATTTCCCGCCGTAATGTTTGCGCTTTGTGTATCAATCGCGAAACTGGAAATAGATTGCTCCCATTATTTTTTCACCAGACGGTGCGCCGAGGAAGGAAGGAAGACGGTATCGCCGTTCTGTTAGAATCGTAATAAAATTCTGAATAATTCGCTCGCCGCCAAAGTCAAAGGAATCAATATTCGGCAGAGTATTGCCGCGTTCGCCGATCACTCTCTTGCGAACCAAGTATTTTTATAAAACAAGAATATTCGCTGTTTATTTATAAATCGATCACACGTCGTTGCTACCGGCTTTCACCGGAGCTACGGTAAAACACAAGTTAAGAAGAAAACTCTTTTGCCAATTGAAACGGGTCAAAGAACTCTGCACAGGCGTCTGAAGTTCTGCTCGCGAGGCCGTTCACTCTCACCTCGAGCGGATTATCAGAAATGAAATAGTTCAGAATAAGTGGTAGCTCGCTACGGCATAAGAGCTCAGATCGATCTGCTTGTTGCAGTTTAATTGATCCGCAATACCAGAGAAATAACGAAACGAGTGCGATAAACGGAAGCGTCGATACGAATGAATAGTAATACGATCATTATGAGAGCCTTCGTTCAGGAAATGAAGGAATATCTCGCGGAAAAGTGGGATCCCGAGAGAATTAGAATTGGTATTAAATGAAAAGTAACGAGTGAAGATGTTTCGCGAAGCGGAATAGAAAACAGTCGCGCTCGAGCCTCCACTTCGGCCGAATGCTGACGCCGACGCGCCTAAAATTCTTTTTTCCGGATCGAACCGGGGAGAGGGTCGACTCGAAACGAGTTGCCAATGATTTCTAGCTCGGCTCAACAGTCCAGGGAGACCAATCACCGATGGTCGTGCGTGACACGACACGACGACGACGACGACGCGAAGAACACTCGTTCCTCGACACGGTCCGGTAGCGTTTAACTTTGCCGCATCGTTTTAACCGTATAGAGAAGCGGCTGATGAGGAGAGACACTCAGCATCAATTCACCGTGGCAGAGGCACAATCATTGAGGGCAAAGTCATCGGGGAAAAATAATTACAATCGGTCGCCTAGTAAGCGCCCGCGTACTCCACCAATTCCCACGTCTCTCTCTCTCTCTCTCTCTCTCGCTCCGTTCGTTCCCTGCCACCCCTGGGCTCGAAACCCCTAAGTCACCCGTATCCCGGAACCACTTCACATATTCGCGGTTCGACGATCCTGTACAAAATCCTAGCCGTCGTTATACTTGGCGCTCTTTATTATTACTTTTTCATAACGACGTGACACGCCACGCTCAAAGGTTCGAACCTGTACGCTTGGTGCTGTTCGGGATCGGCTCGATCGGCGAACAACAATACTAACGACATGTACTACTCTATTCTCTCTCTATACGGCCACACCCTCTTCCCCCCCATGTTCGCCATCCACATTCGATTCAGATCGAACCGTCACGCTCGCGAGGCTCGAATAATCGAATACCCCCTGCGACACTCGCGATACCTTTTCTCGCGATAATTCGTTTCGCGTAATATAATGACTACACTAATGATTCCGCGACGCAGACGACCCGTTGCCGCTCCGACAATCGCAATTTCACCGCACACCGCGTTGCAAAAAATGTCTACGCCGCTCGCGTCGGACGCGGAGACCTATCGAAATATACCGAACCATGTACGGATTATGGTTTTTTAAACGGTAATAGGTTTTCTCGATGGAACTGTGCCGGGCTATCGTGGTAGTGACCACTTACGAAGATAGGAGAACGTTTCCATTACGGGCGCGTACGATTCAATGTGACGCAGAGAAGGAAAGGCGCAGAGGAGTCGGAGAACTAAAACAGCGGTTTAAGGTGATCGGTGGAAGAAGAAGGCTGTCCAATGTTCTCTCGAACTCGCAGCCACTAAGGAGGCTGATCTATAAATAGGAAGTCGAACACGGACCGACCGACTAATACTAAAAAACGGACATCGGAATGATCGGTGTCACGGAACGTGGATCAATTTCGGAAAGATAATTCTCCTTTTCCTCCTTTGCACCTGTACATGTACCTGTCGATCAATGCAGAGCACAATTAATGAATTAAAGGGGAACTAACGACACGTTGAATTTGATCGGCATCAGAAACGCGATCTCGAAGTTCCGGCCGGCAATATACTTTTTCCTACTATCGTGCGCAAAGTTCGAGTTTGCGCACGCATTTCAGTGCGCAAAATACCACTTTCCCGCACTGCGAGAAGAGCGTGAACGTTGCTGCTCGATCGTCAATTGTTCACACCTCGTTCAGTAAACCTCGTTCAGTAAACCTCGTTCAGTAAAACTTGTGTGTTTCTATTTTGCTTTTGTATTCTCGCTTAGTTGTTACAAACAACATTAATAATCATGAATAACAATCATGGAAGTGATAGTGAAGAAGACTTCGTGCCACCTGAAATGCAGGTGGCCGCAAAAGAAATTGCGTTGAATTCGCTGCCAGACATCTCAAGGAGAAAATACACTATAGTGTACAATGAATTTAAAAAATGGTGTCGTGAAAAGAATACAAGATCTTTCGCCGAATCGGTATTATTAGTATACATGAGCGAAATGGCAGCTAAATTTGCTTCATCGACGTTATGGTCTAAATATTCCATGTTGAAAGCAACAATTAAAGCATATAATAATATTGATATTAGTACTTATCCGCAATTACTAGGATTTTTAAAGAAAAATAGTTCTGGATATCGAGCGAAAAAATCAAATGTATTTACAGCAGATAACGTATCGAAATTCCTCAAAGAAGCACCCGATACAGAATACCTCCTTATGAAAGTATGTATATGTGCATATATGTATATTTATGTATAGCGATATTTGTTATGAATTAAAAAACTTATAATCGTTTTCTTTATAGGCATTACTAGTTGTAGGAATCTGTGGTGCTTGTAGAAGGGAAGAATTAACGAATTTATGCATAGAAGATGTAGAAGATCAACGTTCATTTCTCTTCATAACAATACAAAAAACAAAAACTAAAATTATAAGAACATTTACCGTAGTTGGTGAATTTTACACCATAATGAAAAAATATATGGAAGCAAGGCCAAAGAATTCAAAGACAAATAGATTTTTTTTAAGATACAGAACAGGAAAATTTGTTTTACAGCCTCTTGGCATTAACAAGGTTGGTAATGTACCGCAAGAGATAGCAAAATATCTCAAACTCGAAAATCCTGAACTGTATACAGGCCATAGTTTTCGAAGGTCTTCTGCCACAATCCTTGTGAATGCAGGAGGAGATATAACTACGTTAAAAAGACACGGTGGGTGGAAATCTAACACTGTTGCGGAAGGATACATTGAAGAATCGATGGAAAATAAAAAAGCAATCGGCCATCGCATTGAAGGAGCAATACCTTCGACTTCGATGAGTCCAAAACACTTAAAACTGAATGATGAAAATGTAATAAATGAATCTACAATAGATTATGAAGATACCCACAATTATAATAATAATAGTCATGAAAATAATAGAAACACACTTAACGTCAAAGGAAGTGAAACTAATGATTCAGTAAACAATATATCTATAACAGCAAATGATGCAGATAATTTAAAAAACGTACAGTTTATTAATTGCAATGTTACGATTAATATTAATAGTAATAAATAAATATGCAATATTAAAATATTAAAAGATTTTTAAGTGATTTTCTATTTTGCGGGGGGGCTCCGCCCCCCCGAACCCCCCGTTCCTCCGCCCCTTCCCGCGCCCTAGCATCCCCGCTCAAAGGTGTTGAACTTTGCGCACTTAATAGGAAAAATAGTATACGATACACGTGCGCTGCATAGGTGTACCCACACTCGCGTTTTGTCGCCCTCGCTTCGCTCGGGCGCCAAACTGCGCTCGTGCGGGAATCACCTACTTTGCGCACTTGTATCGTAATGTACTATTGCAACGTACTAATTGCGGCACGGGAGTATAAATGTTGGCTTGAATGGAATCAGTTTACTCCCGGTAAATCGTGGCCTCGCCGTTCCTCGTATCCGGGCTCGTTAAGATCATTAACCCTAATGGTATTCCCAACACGTTTCGCGTAAACTTTAAGACGACCCGTACGCGAACTTCCGGGATGATTTTCCTCTCCCGCGTCGTTCTCTCTCCGCTGTCCTTAGGTCGACGCGTCGCGTCGTTCGCCCGAGGAATTCTTCCGATCGGATCGCGACGCGCGGCGTTTGCATTCATATCGGCTCACCATAAAACGTACGCGCTAGTGACCGGAGCTCGTAGACACGCGTATCTACATAACAGCCTCCGGTGTGTTCTATTCTAGATTCATAACTATTAATACTGGTGTCTGCGGGAGCGCCCGAGCCAGGAGCAACTTCTTGGCCAACGTTGACCATTTCTGCTACTCATCAATGGTACATTCAAACACGCGGGCAAACATGAATTTATCAACGAGAACGAAGCGCAGCGCGCAGGAATCGTACAAGTACATACCGTGTTATCTCCCGACTAGTGAGTTAGCCCTAAAATTTGTAGCTACGCGTTCGACGTGTACGCACTGTCTCCGGACTCGAATGAATTAACACGATCTCGATTAATTTGATTCGTCTTACGTATGATCGAAGAAATAATTTGTGTTCCTGCGTACACGTGCAAGAATGAAATCATCTGGGTCGAGCGTCATCAAGCAAACGAGCTTCTAAGCAGCATTGTCGATGAAAGGAAAATACATGGAACGGCGAAGGGGGCAAGAAAGAAACGAGCGTGAGGAGTTCTTTCGTTCCTCGTTCGTATGCACGCGAAGACATTTAGTTCCCGAGTTATTTAGAGCACGATTATGTACCCGATGATTCATATTCTAATATTCTCTTTGCTAACTATCCGTCGATTGAAGACAAGTGTCCCTCGATTACTCTAATCATGTGATACCCTATGCCGGTATGTATTATCTTATCTCGTCTTGTGCTAAGAATATATCCGCATGATAATGCTGCAATTCGCGTTGTTTAATGTTGAATTATCAGCGTAGAACTTTGCGAACGGAGGAAAAGAACGTATACGCGACGCTTGACGACGCTCAGAGACTGACCAAATATTGAAATGATTTTAGTTCAATTTGGGAAAATGTGGGAAAAATAGATATAACTAGGTGGGGTCGTAAATTTGTAAAGCGTGGCGTCCTGAAAGGGGACCTAACGGCTGGTCGAAAAACAAAGTTCAAAGGAACAAGCGTTGAACTTAGGTGCGCGGCGCTGGCAAATTTTTCATTATCTTGCGCCATAATCTATTTACAGAAAAGATTTAAAGCTGGGACGTGCGGTGCTCCCAGTCCCGGGTTACTGAATTCATTATTCCTTGAAAAATATTAACTTTACTAACTCTACCGCGGGCTCTTTTATTTTTTAAAGTACGAAGAAGGAGCGAAAGAGACGAAGGAATAGAAAAACCATGCGGGGAACGATAAAACTTCACGACTTCTTTTCCCGAATATATTTCCCTCTTCCTTCGCGTGAAATATTCAACCAATTAAATAACGTTATTTCGTGTTTCCCCCGTGATACGGTCGCGTCCGCTCGGGATTTGCGGTTTGCGCAATTATAGACAACGATATTTCAGTGATATATCTTTGGAAACGTCTTGCTCTAAGAGCAATAATTAACCGAATTAAATAATTGCCGTTGCACTATACTTCCAAGTCATATTTCAAGCACGATACATGTTTGGAGCTATACGTCGCTACCGCTGTCGCAATTAAATTTACGCGAATCTAAGAATAACCACCGTTTGAAATAGAATCTTGTTGTCATTGGTTCACTAGCCGATATTCTAATCTCGCGAGATGAAATCAGCCTGAGAAGTCTCCAGTCATTAAAATCGGTACCGATCTCACGTTTTTCAAAACGTTACTTATACATACGTATATATTATACGTGTATGCACGATGTCGCGTCGACGCGAAACGTAGATTTTTCCGAAATTCATGTCGTCCGTTTCGGTTAGCCGTGGGACGCGTAAAATTAGTGTTTCGCCGTTAGGTCGGACTGCGTCGCGATATTAAGTGGCCCGATCGCGTAAATAAATGAACCGATGAGAACCGACTACATACCAATCCTTAGTACAGTTGGCTAACTATACTTGAAACTTCCGTGACCGCCAGGCGAAATATACCAAAGTCGCCAGGAATGGAGCAAAGAGCAAATGCGTCTGCTAGAGGGACGGACAGTAAATCTGTCCCATCGTTTGGCACGGCCGTGTTCACCACCTCGAATGAATTATTTACTTATCAATTATTAAGCGGGCTCGTCGTGTACCGCTTAAAGATTTATGCGCCACCGAGAAATTGTCTCTGTATTTTCGACGCTGTCATTTCATAATACATCCCCGTTATTTACGTTTTTAACCCGATTTCAAGGTTGCCGTTAATCCGGCTATAAATAAATTTCGACACCTACATTCGTTTAATCCTCTCGACCGGCGAATCTGTTTATCAATTTAATCACAATATAAATCAATTCGACGAGTTTTGAAAATAATTGATGACTAAATCGACTCGTAACACAGTTTCGCTCGTGTCAAGTGCTTACGCGTATTACGGTTACCGAATTATGCATTATTCATTCGAATATAATTCCTCCTCCCGGCAACGATAGATCGACCTTGGACGTTACCGGGAGAGAGCGTAACCGTATTTTGATTCTTGATTACCGCATTCGCGATCCGACGAATACGACTAATATTTTATAAGACACTTCGTTCTCAACGTGACGCCGCAAAATCGGACACGATTCAGCCCCAAAAAAGAGAGGCGAGATCGAGGCGGCAACGCGGTGCGGCGGTATCGCGCCGTGAGCGCGGATTCTTTCTCAGGCTTCCCGGAATAGGAGCAAAATGGAACAACGTCTGACGGCGCGGCGCAACGCGGAGAGTCAAGTATACGAACGTCGTACACAGAGCCGAGCGGTAAATCCATCGCGTCGTTCGGTATGTAAATCGCTTATCGCTTCGAGTGGACCACTCGGTATAATTAGGTAGGTAGGTAGCTAGCTAGGTAAGTAAGTATAGGTAGATAGGAATGGCATCATGCGCGCCGACATGATCTACACATCTAATGGCGAGGAGGACGAGAGCAACCTCGCGGAATTAGGCTCTTCCGTTGTTTCTATTACAAAATAGATGGCACGATATTGCGGGGCATCAACGACGCAGCTAATCTCTACTTCTTTTTCGCCGCGTGATACCGTCACGATAAAATAACCGAGCGGCAATCCGCGGAGCTATATTGACCAGGTGAAAATCGAATGACGCTCGCCAGATCGATATCTCGTACGCGAGCGACGCTAATTATTTATCGGTTTACACATTTCAGACTGCCGGACTGGATAAGCCAATGAACGCGCTACGTTTCGCCGCTGTACGTTCGATTACGTAAGATTCGATGGAAATTTCGTTAGACTCGTGATACAGTAATAGTGCAGAAATGATATTGCAGTCAGAGGACAAGATACGTACACACTATACACCTGGTGAATTCCGTGCGATACACGGACCACCAATCGACGTTGACGAGCATCACACGAAACGTTCATGAACGATATGTGAGACAGGGGTCGGGAAATTGATCTCTATAACACGGGCTGCGCTTCCGCTGCAGAATCCGTAATCGATCAGGGCGA
Organism: Ceratina japonica; assembly: GCA_019453355.1. Taxonomy (NCBI): domain Eukaryota; kingdom Metazoa; phylum Arthropoda; class Insecta; order Hymenoptera; family Apidae; genus Ceratina; species Ceratina japonica. The sequence goes on along the minus strand of SMSR01015878.1, from coordinate 131,268 downwards.
AAATATGACGAAGCTATGAGCGGTTCTGTTTCAGAAAAGAGGCCGCGAAAATATCGATAAATCGGGCGCGTGGACGGACGACGGGAACGTCGCCCTCGTAACACTCGGACAGAACTCAACAGACGACGACGTGACCGTTTGATCGACAGCAGCATCAAGCATTGGTTACTGTATTTGTAAACAATGACGAATTTACGATGCTGTGGGTTAATTAAAAGAATTCGGTCGCGTCGGGCAAAACTACCGAATCGGTCGAAAAAGCGATGATCGTCTGAGCGAGCTGTGAGCCGGCCAGCGAGCGGTGCACTGCGTGCCGATTTGAAAATTGGCACGGGAGAGGACACGGTCGCTTTAAATTATTCTCTTAAAATGTATCCCCAATAATTTAATACGCGTTTCGGATGGCCACGACGAATTTATAACGTAAATAACGCGCGGTACATTCAACAGGCAGATATCATTAATCCTGGCGGTCCGGCCGGTTCCGGAGAAAGGGCGGGAAAAGCTCTATCTCTTTCTCTCTCTGTCTGTTGGTCTCCGCGCGTATCGCTCTCGGCGATTCGTCGCGATAAAAGCCAACAAATCATTGCAGTCCAAGATGTATCCGTAACCATTAATCCGCGGCTGCATCCTATCCAGCTACTTAACGGCACTGGGTGAGTGCAACGAATGTCATCCTCTGCAGCCCCATGCACCGTCGTTCCGCGATGCAGGCCGGTCACGTGACCGACAGGAAGCTACCAATCGTCTTGCACGATTATCCCGGTCACCCTCTTTCCCCGCCAACGGGGACACAAGGAGAGCATCGTGCATCGTGCACGGTGCACGTGCGTGTGCCCGTAGAGGCGGCCGCATGTGTGTGTGTGTGTGTGTGTGCGTGCGTGCGTGCGCGTCAGCCCGGGCATCAGGGACAGCGTTAAATAGGATTCGCGAGCGCGTCTATGTATTTATCTCGACACACGGCTCACGCACGGCTCACGCACGGACGTAACGCACGCACGGACGGCCGTGTGTAGAGCCGGGGAAACGCGCGCGCGCGCGCTTGGTCGCACCGCGCGAATTTATACGTGCACGCGTCGTATACATGCGATGAGACGCGGCGCGGCGCGCGGTACCGCGTAACTAGCGTCGAGAGTCGCGACCAGTAAACCGCGCTACACATTATCATAAATGCCCGCGCGCTGGAGCCCGTCCCACGCGTAAATCTGTTTCGCAAATTGCGCGAGTGGGATTATGTCATCTTCCTACAGTCTCTTTCCATCGCGTATTCCTCCTGACACGAGCGCGTCCCCCCGCCGCTTGACACGACCCGGGATGGATGGAAACGAGCCGTCCTTCGACGCTCTTCTATATTTCCACTTCCTTGCCTCCTCGGATCACAGGTTCCTCGTGCTATTATTGGCCCGCTGTTTACGATCGCGTGTATATATATACATGGATTACTGAATGGTCCGAGATGAATGAGTTTCCCGATGAATGACTTTTTATACAAATACCGTGGCCCAGAAGAGTCGAAAGGCGAACGCGATATCGGTGGAAGGTGGAACGATCGGAGCGGAGCACAGAGTTGCATACAGTTGCTAAACGTTTCGCGATGGTTGTGAAATATGAAAAGGTGAGACAGGTAAATAAATGGTTGCTTGTATAATGAGCGCATGAGGCACTTATCTTCGGTAAAACAATATTGTGTAAATAATAGTGGGCTCAGATAAGGAGAGGCTGATGCAGAGAGTGGAACGAGGAAAGTCGTTTTCTGCGAACACCAGTCGACATTATTTTTTTATTAAAGTGAGATATGCGCGTTGGGCACTATCGCCACTGGCAGGTATGCTGTCCGCGATAACGGGAACAATTGAAAAGAACTAACCTTGTCAGCGTCTTTGGCTCACAAATTAGGAATTTTTATGCCGCCCTCGCGCCATCCGATGAAGAAACACATTTGTAGCTTTTGCACGATCGAGCTTGTGATTACCAAAACGTGAAACATAAGAGGCCCGAGAAAATCCAGTTTTGCGAAAATTCTCTTGGTGTGTTCGCGAACGAGCAGGCAAAATGTTTGTCCCGGTCCGGTCTCAGTTCCGCCGCGCACGTATCAATTAGCACACGCGTACGACGGCAATTTCAAAAAGGTAATTGCATGCCCGTCAGACGAGATAAAAGGAGCACTCGCGGCAACTGACGAGATCGACGAAAGAAAAACGGGCTGCGTTCTGCGTTTGTGCGACGAACGGCGAGCGCGACCAATTTCGGAACGAGAAAAACTGGAGCGCGTATCGTCGTCCACTGTCTTCTCGAGACGTCTTCAATCTGTTTCAACAACAGGCAGACGGCGTCGCCAAACTGATAACACCGAGCCCGCTCCAAGGAATTTAAGGTGATCTGCGTGGGTATCGCGGAGGAAGTTGTGTTTCTTCGATCATCGAACGCGCCGATAATAACGTAACTGTCTCCACTCGTCGTCTCGAATCGTCGGCTAACAAACCAGCCGCGACGTGGCAGCGAAAATAATGAAAAGAGACACGTGAAAGACGCGAGATCTGGTACAAAAATTGATCGAATTCGTTGTTTGTTCGATCAGAATCGCAAACGATCGTCGTAAGACGGCAACGCGATGGCTAAGACGGTTTTCGTTTTAATAATTTTTCCACGACGTTAGTAGTTATTTATTCCCGCGTTGAATGCACCTTATCAGCGCACTCGGAGATTATATCGTCATCCGTTTGGCTCGTTGACACGATTGTACNGATACAAAAATTGATCGAATTCGTTGTTTGTTCGAAAACGATCGTCGTAAGACGTCAACGCGATGGCTAAGACGGTTTTCGTTTTAATAATTTTTCCACGACGTTAGTAGTTATTTATTCCCGCGTTGAATGCACCTTATCAGCACACTCGGAGATTATATCGTCATCCGTTTGGCTCGTTGACACGATTGTACATTTTACAAATACACGTGTATCATTATTTTTCAATGCAACCGGAGAAGAAAGAACCGAGGAAAAAATACCGAGCATTAATTGCTCTCCGTTCAAGCAAAGCGAAAATAAAGGAGTGATGATTCTGAGAATCTGTTATTCTGGTCGTTTTCTGAATAATTTAAATAGTTGTATTCTAAAACGGTTAGGCTCGGATCATCAAAGGGAACGATGATTCGAAGAAGAAAGAGTTAACTCGACCGCGAGTGTTATAAATACACTTCCAGGGGGAAACAACTCTTCGTTAGCTTTGACTCGTTTAAATTAGATATTCGGCTGGATGCGTTACGTAACCGTTCGGTTCTGATGGCCCACACGTCATGAATACGTTTAAAGAACATCTGAACGCGATTATGCGAAAATTTCAATAAAACTCAATAATCTTAGGTAGAGAAAAGATTCCTAATCCCTATATATACCGTTATAGAGACTGACGGAAGGAAGGATGTCGTAGAACCGGTCTAGGGAATCAACACTGTACGATACAAACTAGTCAATTGAAACCTCTTTCGGGCTCCATTAATTTCCAATATTCATTTCTTTAAAAGCAGCAATTAACTTGCATCGTTCCGCGGGATGAACAAAGTTCGGGACGATTATCGTGGAAAAATGTCGGTAGGGAAACTGATTGTAAGAAAAAAAAAGACAGAAGTGCCTAGGCAGATGCGATGAAGCCGTAGGTCGAAGTGAAACCGGGCGATATTCGTGTGTGGCGAACAACGGAGGTGAATCCAGCCCGGGAACCGGGAACGAACCAGTACGGACGCGGGTATACACGCACCCGCGATCGTTTCAACTGTTTACAAATCCCTCTTTATGTCCCTCATCCTTCACGCGCGCGCTTTCGTCACGATCCTCGGTTGTGTACGAATCTGCGCGGTAATTGATTCATGATAGAACCGCGAATTCAAACAGGACCGATCTACATTTTGATATGCCGTCGCTCGCAGTTCACTACGGATCGCGATGTCGCTCTACTATTATGTCACCGACGTTGTTGCGACGAGATACATCGTGACCAACACACCGCCGCCGCGCCCGGTCTGGTCACGATCGACTCTTTTCACTGCCGCGACACGCCGGTGATCAAGTTTTCTCATCGACACCGCGATACACCCGTACACTCGCTCGGGGGGTTAATCATTTCTTTTTAACGATCGCGAATACTTTACAACTTCATCCGAGATGCACGCGAGCCGTCGCAAACGTTTCGAAAGGATATTTTTGCACGCACGCGGGGCTCCGGTGTAGAGTTTCGCCGTTCACATTTAATATTCCTCCGTTCCTCATTATCCCACTTTTCACACTTCAATCTGAACGGTTCCAAAGTTATCGCGACCGACCGCACCACACCCTGCATTTTAATTTCGTTACGATACGGTCGCGTGAAACGCCTTTCGAGCCTCGCGGGAAGGCATTCCGTTTCCGTGCCGTCGGCGGCGGCGGCGGCGCCGGCACACGCGACAATTTCACTTTGCATAATCTACGGCCTAAACGCGCCGGAATCCCAGCAAAATCAATCGTCGAAGGTTAATTGGTTTGTGATACAACGTCCTTCTGTCAGGGTCTCGTATACCCATTTAAGTATACATAGATGGACGCAATTCGCCCACTGACACCGACGATGAAACGTCACAATGCCGGGCGACGAGTACGATTCGAATTGCAAGACAGTAGATGCAGACGATTATTGCGGTTTATATCTGGGCGGTGCATCAGCCGTCCCCCTTTGTGTACAAATCTGCGTAATAATTGATACGCGATGGGATCACGAGCTCAAACACGAACGGTTTTAATACGCCGGTTGCTCTCAATGTCCAGCATCGTACGGAATCTCTATTATAGCGGGGGGAGAGGGGGAGGAAGAGAGACCCCGAGAGAGAGAGAGAGGGAGGAGAGAAAGAGAGAGAGGGACGAGAGCGACTGCAAACGAGGTTGCATCGGGTAACGCGACCAATGCAGAACGAGTGGATAATGATCGGCTTTTTTTGAACCCATCCCCCGCGAATGGCTCCTCGGTGTCCCATAGGGAACGTGAAACGCTCTTTGTACGCTGCGATTCTGGTACTTTCGTCCTCCTGGACAATGACGTCGATGGAGAAAGCACTTCTCTCTTTTTACGAAAAGAAACTATGCTACTCTACGCGACGTTAGCAAAAAAAAAAAAGAAGGAAGTAAAAAGAGAATGGAGGCTGGAGGAGAACAAATACCGGGGTATTATCTTCCGTAACGATTTTGAAAATCGTCGCGGAGCAGAGAGCTTCGGGAGCAAATACCACTTGGGCTAATAAACCCCGCTTTTGAAAACATTGTAAACACGCTTTGAAGCCTCGTCGAAATTTATACATAATCGGAGGAGGTGGAGGAGGAGGAGGAGGAGGAGAGGGAGGAGAGCCGGGGAGCGTCACCCTCGACCCAAATTACCTAGTCAACGTTGAAACGATCCAAACATATTCGATTTGATAGCCTTTATCGCGGTATTATTCATGATGCGTCCCGGGGTATCTGGGAAATTGTCGTCGAGGTGACGCCATGATCTTGTTATAACGAGTCGCCGTGCAAACCGTCGGTACATCACAATCGGTGAATGATAATTTAATGTAACGACGCGCGTTAGTGCGCCGATCGCAAATGAACGGCCGCCGGCGATCCCGTGTTAACGCGCGCCTACGAGAACAGGACGCGGGGGCATATTTGACACGGAGCAGTCATGGATCGGCAAATCATCGAATCATCGGCGGTGCTCGACAACGTAACAAGTCAACAGGCGGTCGTTATGTATATTGACGTATACTTGCCGCAGTTGCGGCGTCGATGCCTGTTTCTATTGACAAATACCCGTCGCGAGGGCGATGATGCATCGCTGTACACGCGCCGTCGGAATGACATGGAATGCGTATTATCGCGACAAAATGAACCAACCTCTAGGAATTCGAATGCCTCGCGTCGATATTGGCCGCGCCTCGTCGATGTCGATACACCGATACGTTCGCCCGTTCCTGTTCGCCGCCGGTCCATCATCATTTCCAAAACAATTTATAGCTGCCTCGTCTTAACCCGCGCGCCCGTACGCGCGGGGGATCGATCATGCCTCGATGTCCGTCCATTCCGTATCGACCGATCTCGATCGTACGAGTATGTTATAGAAAATTGTGAAACGAGGTCGAATTAAACGAGTGTCGCAACGAGTCGGTCAACGCGTCCGACGTTCAGTCGTCAGATTTTTCGGGAGGAAATCGTAAATGCGCGAGATGAAGACACGAGCGGGATCGGCGCGGTGCTTTGTGCGACACGTCGTTGCGCGCGACCGCGTGGATCGAAAAAGGAACTAATGAAAAGCGGGCGACGAATTGAAGAATCGACGAGGACAATGCCGAGTGGCGTTGAAGTGGCTGTGACGGATGATAGGCGCCACGAGGATCGGGTAGGTTCGCGAAAGTGGCGGAGAAGCAGTCGCCGCGATACACAACTACGTGTAACAATGGAGCCAATATCTGTAGAAAGGTGGTGCTCGTAACGTGCACACTCGACGCGGTGGAAACAAATGTCGTACCTATGCGTGACAACCCTTATTGCGGCGAGGGGGCGGTGTGTGTTTGTGAGCTGCGTGTTTATTGCTCGACCTGGCAATAATAACTGGTTATTATTCATTACTCCGGCGCACCGTGTTCGGAACGCACGAATGTCGCAGTCAACTGCACGGCGACCGGGATCGTTCTTTTTCCCTCTTTTCTTTCTTTTTTTTTTCGATTCCTCTCGAGCCGTCGAGGACACGACGATTCGTGAAATATCGCGGTGCGACTCCCCTTCGCCCGGGAAAAAAACCGTCGCGTTATAAACTGCCGAAGAATTTACGCTGAACGCGAAACGCCGAAGGATCTATCAGGATCTATGACTTGTAGGTAAACGTATTATCGATTCGCTGTTATCGCGAGATTCTTCCGAACAATTTCGAGCCGTTCTCCAGAGCAGGTAGTGGAGAACGCGGGCGCGATACTTGTGACGCACGTGTGTCTGCATCTGACAAATGGTATTCGGGGCTATCCGGCGATTCCTATGGTTCACCGTCGAACCTACGATTATTTATACCGTTCACGATCGCATCAAGCATACATTTCAGGCTTGTATTCCTCGGCGACGAACGAACTAGGATAAGAGTAGGAAATATATGAAGGCTCGGCGTCGCAAACCTGGAGCATGAATAAGCCAACGGGCAAAGGTGTGGTTCCCAGGCGTCCACGGTAGGAAATCGCTCACTGGGGAAGAAAGATGGAGAACAGAAGCCAGGAGCGAACCAAGACGTGATTAATATAAAAGTGGGCGGAGCCTGGTCTGGCCGGAAGTAGCCGAAGAGGGATGCTGTGCCGTGCCAAGCAAGCGCGAAAACGGGGGTTATAGTGGCACAACTGTGTCGGTGTTGGTACACTATACCGTGTGTATCTTCGTCGTATGCAGCCGCGCGCACACACACTCGCCGTTTTACCTCTAAACGTATGCGCGAGACGCACTCACACGCGCATATACACACGGACGCATTCCGAGGATGGTGGAAGAAGAGACGAGAAGATGGGCGAGCACGGGGCATGGCAGGCATGATCGGAAATATACACCGCGATCGACGACCAAACTGTCCCTCGACCGGTCCGGATCTTTGTGGTGGCATGGAACAGCGAGAAGAGCGTGACAGAGAAATCAATGCCAGGTAAACGTCTCGCTCGATCGTGAACGACGGACCGACGACACTACCAAACACCGGGCACTACCAAATAACACGTCGAATCGACCGGGCCTCGTGGACCAAAACCGGGAACACGGTGATCAGAGCTTCCAAACACTTTTTGCATCGACGACGTCCTGTGCCTTTCGACCGTCGACGCTCGACGCGAGGCTCTGACGTCGGGAACAATCTGTTTGGCCGCGGTTAGGCCGACAGTGAGAGCGGCGGCCGCCTTTGAATTTTGACGAAATCTTTGGTCGGACCAAAGGGACCAGAAGTAGACGGGTGGTCGAAGAACGTCGGCAACCTCTTCGAGGAGCACGGAGAAGACGGAAAAAGGAGAGAGAGAGGACAGAGCGGGGTGGGTTAGTCGATTGGCGAATATGGGATCGAAGGGAACCGGCGATCCATAGGGGGTTCCAGAGACGCGGGGTGCAAGGGTTGACGTGCGGGGGTGGCCAACCCCACCTACTTCTTTAACGCCCCCAAGTAGGGTAGGACCGCCTCCGTCTCTGCGTTGTTCCACCTACTACACCCCGGGACTTCTGCAGTCTCATACCTATGCCACCCGTACACCATCGGCCTCCCATAGCTTCGTCTACACCCATTGACTATATCCGTCTGAGAAAAATCATCTCTATTCCCAGGTAACGGCGCGGCGTGCATTCCTCGATTCAAGAGTAACACTGCCATTACCGAACGAATACACCGAGCTCGGGTACCCGGTGTGCCCCGTCGAGTACAACGGATACATAAGAATAAAAAATGAATGAACGGACCGTAATTACGGGCGAATCGAATGAATGCTAGCTGGTCCACGTCGTACCCTTTCTCGTAATCGACGCCTGTCAACGTTTTTGCGATAAGAGCGTGGTGGCTTAGACGAAATAGAATAATAACGAGCTGCAGCAGCGAGGGCATGAAATGACTTGTAGTGAGTTGTTGAAACAGTTGAGCCAATAACACTATGATTCATATCGTCGTATTATATCTTTCAAATCTCCAGGCAGCGTCAAAGCAATCCTATTACTGCCAAGATTATTTTTAGGAAAAATGCATTTTGCCGGAAAGATTTCTGTAGTAAGGTAAGAGGTACGCATTTAGTTACTCGAGCGTAGTTAATCTTGGAACTGTGTAGCGAGATTTATTTGACCAACCATTCTGCTTGCCCGGTGCGCCTATTTGTCTTGTCAGGATCGTTAAAGTGTCATTTCCACGAATATCGCCCGGCTCGCTCAACGTAAGATCAATCAGAAAATCCCAAAGCAAAGGGCCATTTGTCTATATTTTAACGAGGGCCATCTTCCACCTTCGCGACGGTGAAATACGACAAGTTGCCAAACTCGAATCTATCGAGTTTATACAAAAGTGGCTAGGATCGTCGAGCGGTAATACTGTCTAAGTGGCCTCTGGATCACTGTTTCGCGTCCATTGTTTTCAACGAAATCGATCGTTTATACCAAAAACTAGATGTCCATTTTCGTCGGTTCTGTTTTCGTAACGACCTAATTCCACCGAATGAAAATCACGCTGCTGGTTGACATTAAGAATGCAACAGTAATTTCAAGTATTTCCGTACTAGGCGTCGATTCTATTCCGGATTACGTCGATGCCTAACGCCGCCGATCATTACTATCTCAGATTCAAATCAAGTATTTACGGCCAAGTATAGATCGTTTGACGCGACCAACTTCCCATCCCAGTGTATTTACGTGCACGTATTAGCCGCGTACTACGTAGTACGTATTCCTCGTCGCGGAGACGTTAAATTCACCTGTGTCAGACAACAAAACGGTTTGCGACGTAGAGGCGAAACGGGTAGAGAAGGGGAACAGCGGTAGCGGTGAACAAAAGCAGCGGCACACGCACACCAGCGAGAGAAAGAAGAAGCGATAGATGCAAATGATTGAAAACAAAAAAAAACGCAAACAACTGGGTCTGGTAACGACAGCGTGCAAAAGGGAGTCGTCGGTCGACGACGGCACGTGGCGATCATCATTGAGTAAGAGCAACGCAAAGAACCGGTGAATGAAACAAGCGGCGGAGAATGATGAGACAAAGAGACAGACTTGAACGAACGGAGAGAAAGAGAGAAAGAGGGAGAGAGCGAGCAAGAGAGCGCGGTGGACGCGGCCGTATGATCATTGACAGGCAGGCAGGCAGGCAAAGACGGTGAATCAGGCATCGGGTGTCATAAGCGGGGTGCACCGAAGACGGAACAAGTGTTGAAGAGGGTGAAAGAAGTGGTCGGTCTACCTGGACGGGTCTCCAGCGTGGTTCCAGCATGTCCCGCTTCCTCCTCGTCGTCGTCTCGCTCGTGGTTGTCGCTTGTTCCTCCGTCCTTCTCTTCTAACAAGTATTTTCCGAAGAAACGAAACAAAGACACAAGACCCGTTTCCCGTGTCTCCTCTATCTTCCACAGTCTTCGTCCTGACGATTCGCACCTTCCGTCCCCGTCCGTCCTCTCCCGCCCACCCCCTCTCGTTCTTCTGTCCCTCTGCCACCTCTCTACCTTTCTCCTCCACCTCTCCCGCCCACCGTTCACCCCCCTTGTGCGTGTTCCTCTTTCACCCTTTCTCCTTCTTCCTTCCTCTTCTTCCCGCTCGTCTCTCTCTCTCCTTCCCGCTCTTTTCCTCTCTCGTCGTCAGGCCTATTTATCTATTATCTATTCCTCCTCTGTCTATTTATCCGTTTCGCCTCGCGATTCGCAACTTTTTTCCCGTGTTCACTGGGACACCTCCTCCGCGTGCGCCGCGCCACGTGTCCTCCTCTCTCTCTCTCTCTCTCTCTTTCTCCGTCGAGGAAAAGAACGAACCGATGCCGATTTCCCGTTGCCCGCGGTTTTCGCTTGCTCTTCGCTCGCGAGTGCGCGCTGCCTATCTGCCGGGCCAAAGGGAAGGACGACGGTACGCGTTATCCTCGTGAGCGGTGCGCGGTATTTTTGAAGGGAGGATTATGGGACGGTAGTGGTAGTGGTATAGTGGTGTCGTGTCGGTAGTGGTGGTAACGACGGTAGGCGCCCTCTTTCGCAAAATCGGGAGCTGACCAGCGTCGCGATCGTCCTCCGGTCTTTATCCTCGCCGTCGTCAACGTCGTTCCTCGTCGTCCTCGTCGTCGTCGTCGTCGACGCAGGGAACGTGCGATGAACCGTGCGGAATTGAGAGTGTGGTTTAAAGAAAAAGGGGTACCGCGCGCCGGTGGCTGCCGTCGCGACTGTGCGACGCTCGGCACCGCTTAGCCGCGAAACCCTACGACCGCACCGAACACGCGGCTACTGAGTCGGCGCACTCACTCGGTCTACCTCTGTCTTCATCCCTCCCTCGCCGTTTCGCTGCCTCCTCGTCCCACGCGCTCCACGACCGTATTTCGTACTTCGTCCCTCGTTATAGCCCCGTTTCTGTCAGACACGCTTCGTCCGCGAAGCCTCGCTACTCACTACTCGTACGTAACTCCTTCGTGTCTGTCGTTCTTTCCTCTGTCCCTTACCCTCTCTCGCTCGTCATTCGTTTCTACTTCTTCTTCTTCTTCTTCTTCCTCGTCTTCCTCGTCTTCTTCTTCTTCTTGGATATTCCAGCGAGCACTTACCGGTTCCTCCTTCGTAAATACGCTTTTGGTTTGGAACGTATTCGCGGCTACCAGAGCTCCCGGGCAAAAATTTCGAGAAGCTTGAATTTTGTATTATACGACGCGAAGAGACGGTCCTGTCTCGCCTCGGAGATGTATCGCAACGCCGATAATTAGATAATCGGATGATCGTGGAGCTCGTAGATTTTGTCGTATACGGCAGATGTCGACGTTTATTTATGTATAACGAAGCAGCCGGTTCGTTAAATAGATGGGCGACAAAGTCAGACAGGGTTGAACGTAGTTATTGTTATCGATTCGGCCTAGTCCTAAGACCACACTAAAGCTGACGAGCCATTCTGATGCATTCATCACATCGTACAGCCGGGCAATTTATCATCGTTGCGTGCACGTACCCCTCAGATAATCATCAATTCGCAATACCTTTCATTCATGATATTTAAAACTCGCCGTGTAGACCGCGGAGATTGTATTCCGTTTTGCGTCTACGCAAATCTACACCGATTCTTTATTTATTTATTCATGCATTTCGCCAACGGAGGATTTCATTGTTTGATTTTTTTTTTATACTCACTCTCGCGTTCCAGCACGAATACAGAGTTTAGTATACGTATGTGTGTAAGGTGGAATTCGAACGGAAATTTCGACGGGACGCAAATCGGACGAAGGAGTAAACGTACACCGTTACACGTTACAACAAACTTGTGCCGGAGTGTGACACATATCGAAGAAACGAGCGTGTGTTACAGAAGATTGAAACTGTCACGGTTATAATCGGAGCGATAGCGACCGATGGGGGTGTGAGGACAATGTGGGGAAAACAGGTCGCGGAAACGAAGGGTGGAGAGGCTGGTGAGCGAGAGACTTCGCATCGGCTAGTTTGTTGTTGTTTGTTGTTGTTGTTGTTCGTCTTGTTTCTCGACACGGAACCAAACCACCGCACAATGCCGAGAGCATAGCTGCCGTATTGATAACAACGTTCAATGGTCGGTGCGGAGAAAGAGGGAGGGAAGGATGCTGTATGCGACGAGCAGATAAAGAGGAAGCAATGAAAAGCAAGAACGGCCAACGATGACGGACAGAAAATACGATTTTTGTCTCAAAGCGTTGCGCGCTTCTGTTCTTTGACACGTTATCGAATTTACCTGTGATACCTGTCGTTCAAGACTGAACGTTCAATCGGTCAAACTGTCGCTATCAATTATAATTACACGTGGACGAATAGCGAAGGACCGTTTAACCCGCGTGATAAATAAAAGGACGGATCAATCGTTAATCGGGTGGGAATAATAGCCGTCGAAAAATAATATCCGGGAAATGGGACGAAACAGAGGCCTGCGCAAAGGGTTCGTCGTTATCGCTTAAAAGCTCCGATATTCGGCGAAATATCGTACAAACACCGTCATTCTGATGAAAAGATTGTCAATAACCTCCAACACCTGTTGCACAGTTTAGCGACGGATTTTATTCTCACGCGTGGGTTATACTCATTTATTGGCCCGCGGATTTCACAGGTCACACATCGTTCGCATCGATGGGCAACCCGGCATAAACGCTTAATGCGGTTCATCGGCGCAGTAATAAAACTGCGTTCGGTGGAAATTTCTGATAAAATTACACCGGCCGCAATAAATTTTATCCAATTATTGTTGACTAATTGCCGTGCCTTTATTAATCGCCGCACGTCGTTAAAAACCGTTTCTCCCCCTCTTTCTGCGTTTCACTGTTTAACCGATATATCGTTGTGGTTACAGAAAATAAGTTACCGTATGACACTGAAAATAAATAAAAGTGAAACCGAAAAAAATATAAACGACGCTCATTCCTCTTTTCCTCGACCCTGAACACATTGCATTTGTTATATTCTCGATCTTAATTTTGTGCGTAGATATAATTTTCCAAGTAATTAAGTAACGGAAAAAGTTTTTAACAATCACAGTGGAAGGACTGAAACCCACAATCTACTCAGGTCGCGTGGGAGGTGCATTTCGCAGTGTTGTTGATTTTTGCATAATTTATCAAGGTTGTTTGGTTAAGCGAGCCGTTAGGGTGAGTCGGCAGGGGTTGTCGAGTTTAGGGATTGCGCGATGGGGCGACAATTTCAGACACCCTTCGCCAAGATGATTAGCATCCGCGTTCAGGGACGTACTTATTTCGAATCTTACTATTTACTATTTCTTTAAACTTTACCGATCCCTTTTCGTTAACGTGCATATTTATTAATGTAAAAAAAAAATCCCCTCGGAACGTATGTAGCGATTAACCTTCGACGAGTCTTTGATCTGCGGTTCGCTACCCCTGCCAGTTTGTGTCTGACCGTGAACGCCTCTGTTCACTTCGCCGACTCGAAACGACGATTACTGATTCGAAGAACAGAAATCGGCGAGATACAATTTTCTGGTTTACAAACGTTGATAAAAAATGCACTGTGTTGATTGTCGCCCGACCGCGCTATATTCTCTTTGATTAGTTTTGTTGTAGTTGTAGATAACCATTGTTGCATCACTTTGATATATGATATTATATTAAAGTGTGTCTATTGTACAAGCGTCGAAACACGGTCGACGCTTACAAGTCGAAACGCGTACGTCTGACNAAGTGCATATTTATTAATGTAAAAAAAAATCCCCTCGGAACGTATGTAACGATTAACCTTCGACGAGTCTTTGATCTGCGGTTCGCTACCCCTGCCAGTTTGTGTCTGACCGTGAACGCCTCTGTTCACTTCGCCGACTCGAAACGACGATTACTGATTCGAAGAACAGAAATCAATTTTCTGGTTTACAAACGTTGATAAAAAAAATGCACTGTGTTGATCGTCGCCCGATCACGCTATATCCTCTTTGATTAGTCAACCATTGTTGCATCACTTTGATATATGATATTATATTAAAGTGTGTCTATTGTACGAGCGTCGAAACACGGTCGACGCTTACAAGTCGAAACGCGTACGTCTGACGGTGCGGGTAAGTCCTACCACCTTAAGCAGGCATATCGCAAGTGCGCGACGTAGTTGTTGAGGATGGGAATGAGTGGACGCAGGAGGGTTGGCACAGAGAACGAAGGGGTTGCGAGGGGGTCGTCCGGTGGTAACCGGGAATGGGACAGTGAGAGGAGCGGCAAGGGGTCGAAGGGGACAAAACCCGTCCTATACTATACTACTCTACAATAGTTGTTTACCAGAGTCATACTGATCGATACTCAGTGTTTGCTATCAGAGGGAACCATGCATGCCGGGCGCTACTTGCCCAACACCAAAAGTAAACACCCACCCCCGTACGCTATCACCCCAACAACACTGCCGCCGTTCCTCCACCGACTGGTTAGCGATGAATTCTCACTCGCACGCGAAACCTCTCGTTCCCTCTGTCTCTCTCGCTCGGCCTTCCAATCTCTCTTAGTGTCCCAGCCGATCTTCGTGGAATGCACAGAGACATTTGGTTAGGGTGTCGCACGATGAATACGTGCGGGCGCGATCATAAGTGCAAATGTACATTTCGTACATCGATAACGGAAGACCTGGATCCTATACCTCAGAGTCCATCTCGCGACCAACGATTCGATCTGCCGGCGGCGGCAGGCCGTTGTTAACCGACGGATCCTCCGATAAGTCCTTGAGATCGAGTGACACGGTTTTTGGACGATTAGCGAATCTCGTGGAACGTTGTAACAGCAAACAGGCCCGCCGATCATCTACAAGCAACGCACGTGCGTATCAGACGCGCATCCTGTTTCCCCGTGGCGCGGGCTCCTATGTTCGACCTCCCTGTTCACGGTATAAACTACACCCGCAGGAGCGCGCACGGGGAGGAGGGGGATAGGCGGGGGTGGTTGTCTCTGAACGATCATAGCTAGGTCCAGGCCGTTTCAGCTCGTACGCATTTGCATAATAGGACCTCGACTATTCGTGTCCGGGAACACGGCACCGGGGGAAATAAGGGCGTTAAAGGGTGTAGCGTGGAAAAAAATTGTACGTGCCGTAAGATTTTTCGGTGAACACGGAGATTTTGACGCGACACTGAACAACGTCGTTACACCACCGGCATAACAGTATACATAATTCGCGGTAGACCGCACGAGCAGTTATTTGCATAATACCTCCTGTCCGAAGAGGGGCGAGAGTCTCTCTCTCTCCCGTCCCGTGTACGAATAGAATTTTCTTTGATAATGAAGCCGTTAATATTTGATTTCTTTCCCTTTTTACGGTATCCGAGCGAGTCGCGTGGCGTGTGGCGGGGCGGCGATTAAACGATACCGTCGTCTCTGTGATACGATAACTCGTTATGGTAAACGGCGTTCGGAATAATGATTTTAGTACTACGGAGTCTCGTAATGAAAGGGTGAGACGCGGCGAAAGCCGGAAAGTCGCCGCAAATCCTGCGCAGAAGGGAACAGAATAGGGAGACCGGTAAACAAACAGTGAAAATAATATAATTTACAGAGGATTAGGAATGGTCGGGGTCGGGGAACGGTGCACGGGAGGGTGGAAGGGTGGAAAAGGGACGGAAAAGGGTTTCTGTGCACAGAATAACTGTTTCTGGTTATAATTGATATCCTGGCAAAGCTCTATAATCCCTCCCGGTTGAGCCGCGCCACCCTCTTAAAAGTCGAAACCGACTACGGCAAAAGGTGGAGACCCCAAAACCGCACCACGTTTGGTCATGCTTCTATTTACGGAACATTTTCATAATGGTTTATTTCCGCTAATGTCAGCCGGCCAACGGCAAAGGCCGTATTTTCTCAACAAATTTCCGACGGTCTGCGCCGATGTATGTACCGTACGTAGTATGCATGGTACCTATGTACATTCATTTCGATTCCCATCGNGAAAAGGCCGTATTTTCTCAACAAATTTCCGACAGTCTGCGCCGATGTATGTACGTACGTAGTATGCATGGTACCTATGTACATTCATTTCGATTCCCATCGGGAAGACACGAGACAGACTGCCAAGTGTCTGCATTATTCCCCGCCGTCTTTGCCGTGATTCGCGGTTCAATACGAGTCCCGATTTATTATCTACGATCTACACGTCTGTAAATACGTGTACGTAATTTTCCCTGGGAATATACGAGTATAATGCACGGCCGTTCGCCGTTCGCCGTCGTGGAATTTTTGCGTTTCGCGAATTCGCCGGCACAAAGGATTTCCGCGAATCTACCCCTCTAGTTTCTGAAAAGGGAGCCCCTTGTGTTTCGTGTTTCAACGTTTTACCGCATATAGGAATTGCTGATCGAATTAACAAAAACGACTGGGGGAAAAAAATATGCCGAAAGAGATGCCAACTATAAAAATGTGCAGTAACGAAGCGTGAGCGGGAGAAGAGGAAGCGCGCGAAAAAACGCGGACCCGCCGCCGCGCCGGTGGAAGAAAGAGAAAAATGTAACATCTAGCGGGCACGTAATTATGATTCCATTGAAAAGTTCGTCGGACCGGCCCTTCGTCGACGCATTAATGCGACTGGCCGTCTCTCTCCAATTATAAAAGTCTTGGAACAATGGAAACCGCGAGCGCTGACATCGGGACGAATGCATGCACGAGCGGGTAAATAATATTCGCATGTGTCCAGCTCCGATTTTCAACGTTTGTTCTTCCGGCCGCCATCCGGACGTCAGCTCTGTGTCTCGCGGCATTCTCCCGTTCCCGAACGCCGACGGAATCCCTTCCCTCTCTTTCTCGATTCCGGTTCTTTAATCCGGTCCTTTCGAACGTTTTCGAGTACGTAAAATAAGACGAACTCGAGCCACTACTTACTAGAACGATTAGGGCCACAGGGGACCTAATTAATCAGCGCGAAATCATTTTGCCGATATGTACCGCGTTGTCCGAGGGAATACGTATATAATTTCCGACGCAATGCGGGACGCGTGCACCGTTACCCCGTCGTTGCCCTCATTGTTATCTATTGACAAAGAAAAACAAAGCCGTCGTCGCCGCGAACGTATTTGTCGCGCACGAGGAAGCGCGAGAGGATCGTACGAATGACAAATTAACGGCGGCGCCGTGGTTTTCTTGCGCGCCAAGATCCTCCAAGTGTGTTTGGAGCGGAGCAAATCCTCCACCTACTTCGACGAGCTACCACCTAATCCTCGACAAAACTTTGACGAAGCCTTTAAAAGAGATTGATCGTCGCCTCCTCGCTTCAGTCCTCGATCCAGTTTCTGTCTCTCTTTTTCTCCCAATTCCATTTAGAATTCCACGAGAATGCGAAAAGGACGAATGAAATCTCCGCTGTAAATACCTGGTCCGAGTATCGAGACATTAGTCACGTCCTTAAACGTAGCTCAATCCCGAGGATATCGGCCCGATCACCGGGGGAGAGCATTAGTGACGTCATCGAACGTCGAGCGAAGAGCTACGATCGCGCCGATTTCCAAGGATTTCGATACCGAGTGTACGACACTTAATGCGATACCGAAGGGGCGCGTGCCACCTGGATTATTTTATTAATCCCCTTATTCACTCTCCCCCATTGGAAACGGATCAATTTTTAAATGGCACTTAACGATTGGCTTTAAAACATTGTGTGTCCAGTTCTCTGCCTTCTGTCGTGACACAAGGACCCGTGTAATTGTATGCAAATTGCAGTTTGCGGGACAGTGGCTGTCTGAGAATACTAAAAAGAAAATTTTACGGGAATATCAGTACAAGAATGAATTGCGGCTATGAAAGTGGGATGGGGGGGTGTCATTAGAGATCCAGAGGGGTCGCTAGCCACCTCCTCTCCAAGTCTCTACCCTCGCTGTCCCCTTATCCGAGGGGAATTTCTAACTGATTTACGAGAAAACAAGACTGTTTAATATTTCTCTCGGTCCCTTGGCGCCACGGTTAGACTTTTGCCACAACGCGTGACTTTTGCGACACGTCAGAAGTGGTATTGTAACAACTGCGATATAATTTACTCGCAAAACCACTTTCCAACGTTTTATTTATTGTATTTACGCGAACCGGCACTCGATGTACGACCATCTGACTACTATGTATAAAATTTTCATACGTTAGTTACTAATGTACTCGTGTCGTTCTTTTCATTTGTGTAACGATTAAAATGTTATAATGATAAAAAATGTAGGAAATGTCGCGAGACGAGAGGTCGATGTATCAAAACTTGTATCGGCCGCTTATATAAATCTCCCACTTGAAATCTACTTAAAGAGCCCACTCTCTCCGTGGCTTCCACCCTCGGCCAAACAAGTCGCTCGCGTTTCTACCCCGACCCACGGTTCGAGTCACAATCAGTCAGTAGCGTGCGCCTTAAAAATGTAGAATGTATTTCCTGCAAACCATTACTACTCGTTCTCATTAAACACTTAAAACACCGTAGTTACTATTGGAAATTTTGTCATAACGTAATAAATGAATCGATAATAATCCTAAGACGAACTCTCCTAGAATTGTTTTGCGTACCTTTCGAAGAAAAAAAAATGGGGAAAGAGTAGCAGTGGCATAAACATTAGCGATAGCGGGTTCTCGTTATCTCGAATAAATCAAATGACTGGTGGTGGTGGTTATGAGCGGACAAAGCAACCCCGCAAGCATATTTTTTAGTAAACTTTCCCGAGGAGGTGCAAGCCCGGAGAGATAATAAATGCGTGTGTACACGATACGAAGTAGCCAATATAACAGCGGCAAAATTTATATAGAGACTCTGCACACGAGTTCGCGAGCCGCGCGTATACGTGCAGCAAGGGACGTGCTTCGTTTTATTGTGCTCTTCTGGCAGCTGCCCGCGGTAAATAGCCGGATTATAAATAACGGTGTGGCGATATTACCCTCGCGGCACGGGACGACCCCGTGTAACCGTCGCGAGCGTCGACTCGAAATATCGACGATGCACCCGATTGCATTTGTAACTGATAAGGACCTTTGGCAAACGNTAAAATGTTATAATGATAAAAAATGTAGGAAATGTCGCGAGACGAGAGGTCGATGTATCAAAACTTGTATCGGCCGCTTATATAAATCTCCCACTTGAAATCTACTTAAAGAGCCCACTCTCTCCGTGGCTTCCACCCTCGGCCAAACAAGTCGCTCGCGTTTCTACCCCGACCCACGGTTCGAGTCACAATCAGTCAGTAGCGTGCGCCTTAAAAATGTAGAATGTATTTCCTGCAAACCATTACTACTCGTTCTCATTAAACACTTAAAACACCGTAGTTACTATTGGAAATTTTGTCATAACGTAATAAATGAATCGATAATAATCCTAAGACGAACTCTCCTAGAATTGTTTTGCGTACCTTTCGAAGAAAAAAAAATGGGGAAAGGGTAACAGTGACATAAACACTGGCGATAGCGGGTTCTCGTTATCTCGAATAAATCAAATGACTGGTGGTGGTGGTGGTTATGAGCGGACAAAGCAACCCCGCAAGCATATTTTTTAGTAAACTTTCCCGAGGAGGTGCAAGCCCGGAGAGATAATAAATGCGTGTGTACACGATACGAAGTAGCCAATATAACAGCGGCAAAATTTATATAGACTCTGCACACGAGTTCGCGAGCCGCGCGTATACGTGCAGCAAGGGACGATGCACCCGATTGCATTTGTAACTGATAAGGACCTTTGGCAAACGAGGACGGCGACGCGCGCGCGTCCCTCTTAACGAATCCGGGGCCCACCCTCTCTCCCCGTCGAATTCGACTTTATCCGCGTACACCGACGCACGCTGCCCGGTCTCCAGAGTTTTTCCCTTTAACGAACGACCGTTATAAATAATTTCGATGCTTTGTCGTATTGCGTCGACCGAGCGAGCGTGCCGCAAAACTGTATAGGGGGGCGACTCCTCGTCTCTTTCTGTTTTTTCTTCTTTTTTTTTTCGACCGTTCAGCACGCTAAAAGAGGGTGAACTCCGGCCGGAACGGCGGCGGCGGTGGTACGCGGGAAGAAAGAGGTTCCCGTGGCCCGCTCATTTATTCCTTTATCGCGTTATGAATGATATCTCGCTAAGAAAGGATTTATTAATTAATACGAGGCTCGTTAATATATTTATCGGATCGACGCGCCGGCGGAGAACCGGTGTCAGTGTATTTCATCGAAATTGTTTGATCTCGCTCGCGGCCCATTGGCCGTGAATTTATTACGGTTGCCCACATACAGTTTATTGAAAATTATGTAGATTCGAGTTCCGCGGAACAGAAAAAAAGGAGCCAGATAGCTATTCTAATAATCGTGTGTACCGCACTTATAATTCATGGAGGCGAAACCGCGGCTCAAAGCACAATGCATATACTTGGCCGTGCGATAAATAACCGTTGCCCGTATGAATCATCGCAATTTATATTTCGCCCGGCTATTTTTATCGTTCGGTATATTCGGAATTTTTTTTTTTTTCGCCGTACGCGAACGTAAACCCTATAAATCTCGTCTAATTAAAGGATTTAACGTGCTCGCGCGAAGAAAAGAGTGACGCGCGGACGTCGCCGCGAATAATTCGGCGAACGACAGTTGGGCGACACCCGAAGATGAACAATAATAAGTGGTCGAAACGATCGAGCAGAGACAACGAAGAGAGAGAGAGAGAGAGACGGGAGCACAAAGATAGAGGCGAAATTAGCCCAGAGGGACTTCTTAACAACCAGAAGAGAACGAGGCGGCGCGGCGGGGAGCGGGTGGCTTTTACACGCGACTCTAACCACCCTTACGAGATACAATCCGGTCCGCCGCCTCATGCCCCGCGCTCATGCCTCGGTAACTCTGTCGAATTTGTAGTTAAGGTTGTAAACGTAAACCTGGGAATTCGGCCCCGCCGCGGATTCCGCCGCGCTCTACCGTTCCACGCTTTCTCCATTCGAACCCTTTTCCGTCCTTCTTCGCTCGCCGAGAGATACACGCGACACTGCTACGCAAATGTTGGCCTATGTTTGCAAACCCTCTCTCGCCGGCGTACGTAACACGCGTCTCGTCCTTCTACAACCCTAAGCGTATGTACCGCCTACCGTCTTACAACCTCCCCCTCCGCGGATAACGAGCACGATGTAAGAGCCTTCTTCCGCGCGTTCCTCGCGCCGATAACTTTTCCGAACACGCGAAATTATCCGAGGGTGACGAGCCCGAGCATAGTGTATACTTTAATCCGGAGAAAACAGGTGTTTCAAATTATTTACTCGGATCGTGTCTCGTCGTCGAGTTTGAAAATTCACGTGCGTTCCGGTCCAACGAAATCGCAGGAAACTGCGGCCCGCAGTTGCGGCTCGCGACTATATCGAATTCGTAGAGTAGTGGGAACATGCTCGGGAAACGGTTACGGATATTGGCCATAGATATATTTCTGAGGGAGCAAAAGGGAGCGCGTTGGAACATAAAAAGATCGGCTCGCCTTATACAGCGAACGGCGACCACCCCTTCGCTCAGCCACCGCCACCACCGCCACCCAGTCTTAACCCTCCCTCCCCCCGGGTCCCCCCGGTCCACCTCCGGCGGGTTCACAACCACCCTCCGATTTATGGAGCATTCTGTACATTCGATATTTTCTATTGTCGATCGCCCCTATTTGTCTTATTTATGTTTCTTTTAGGAACCACCCTCGGTCACCCTCCGCTGTTTCCGCCTTGGCTTGGCCGGCGTCCATCCCCGGCGTCCACTCTCGTCGTGCGAAATTCACCCCCTCTGCGAATACGAGAGAACGGTCGGCCGACTGGATATTCCGAAGGATTTGCTCGCGATGCAAACGCGCCGCTATATTAAAACAATATATTTCAGAGCGGCGTGGGAAATTAAATGCGGCCGCCGCCGGACCGCTATTGTCGTTTGAACGCCGTACGTCAACAAAATATTCGTTTTCCCTCCCGGCCGGTCCCCCGACGGAGGACAGAGCTAAGAATGCGACGTGTCACCGCGTATATCGCGGAGCCACGATGACCGGGCAGATTTCCTCGTAATGGACAACCAAGGCTAAATCTATTTTTCTGCACAACTGAGTGAACGCGTTTTTCATACTCGGTGTGCCTCGGATATTGGGAAACATCGGAGTTTAAAAAAATAAACTGTAGTAGGTAAAAAAGAGTGGCGTAATTTATCTGGGTGTCGGGGTTGTTTAACTCCGTGACGACGAAACGATTCGAGGGGAAATGAACGAGCGCCTTACGCCGGAATCCAGCTCTCGGCCCCGATAGTGTCTTCCTTTTGTACGGTGTACACGATTTGTCTTCGGCTAGTTTAGACTCGGTGTTAATACGAGAATAAACAGCAAGGTAAGATCCCTCTTGGCTTAACGCGTCTCTCCTTGAGTAAGCCCGGTTAAGTCTAAAGGGAGGTGGAGGTTCGAGATTCGAGGTTCCAGGTTTTAGGTCTGGACGGCCTGGAATGAGCAAGGGCTTTCTAATTAAGATCGTTAAACTGCCATGAAATTCAAATTACGTTTACTGCTGTCCTTACTTCCCATCGCGGACCCTTTTGCGGACGATGGCCGCGCGCCGCCGTTTCGCCACAATCTTTCGTCAGAAATTAACCACACTTTTTTTAAAAGATCTCTCGCTCTAGAATATCGACGGCCCTTCCACCGACTCGAACGTCGAGGAAACGTCTTGACGGAAGAACTCGGATCAGAACAACGTTACGAACGTAAAGCGTATATTGAAAACACTTGGATTTCGTTGCGTTTATTGTTAGGAACGGGAGCTGAATCGATGCGGATTTCAATAACGCTACAATCTGTGAGCACTAACCCAGACTAATCTGACGATATTAGCATAGATTCTCGGACGATAGATAACTCGGAATCTTGAAGGGTCGAGAGAGGAAGAAGGCAAGGGACGTCTGATAACCGCCCCCTTGTAAGTTAGCGTATCAGCCAGTGAGAAAGGGTAAGGAAAGGGCTGGTTTAGGGCAGCGCGCGTCCCTTCTATTAAATTAACGTAAGGTAAAGGGGTGGAAACCACCTCCGCGCCAGACACACTAGGTCAACCGTCTTGACCCCTCAGAATCTGAACTGATTCATATACGGTGTCCGCGTGCGTCGCTCTCGCGACTCTTTGCACAAAATGCGTTAGCAACGGATTAGAAAAACGAAGTGACCGATCTACGATACTTGTCCTAAGATGTACAGAGACAGATAAGAACTGGCCCCTTGCCCTTGACAAACACTAGACGTTGAGGAAGTTGGGCTCGCACGTACCCGCAGACGAAATGTCAGAAGCGTAGCAACTGATTAAACCGTCACTCGTTGCACAAGCTACCCCTATAGACAGCGACGTGCAGTTAAACTTTGTTCGCATTAAAGACAACCAACGCGACTGACCGTTGGCCGACTGGCGTCAAAACAGCTAGAATCTAAAAAAAAATCGAAGAAATAAGAAAGCCGGAAGATTCGCCACGGTGCCATTTCGGGCGAGCGCAAAGCCGGCGCCATGGAATATCTCGTCTACGGAGAGTGGAACAAATACGGAAGATGTTTTCGAGATAAGCAAGGAGAGTACATCGGAGTAGGTTCAGACCCGTACGAGTTCGAACGAAGAAAGGGTGTGTCGGACGACCGTGTCCTGTCATGTTCGATAGCGATATACCTTGGGCCCTGGCTCCCTTAGAATTTCCTGGTTCTCCTCCTGTTCTCTAATTGCATAATAGAATGCCCGCATGTAGGGAAAAGATGGGTGGTGGTTAGTATAGACGTCTGTGGACCAGCTATGAGGGCAGCGATAGAAATACGAATTAGGACGGATCGCCCCCACTATTATATCGTCAGAGGCCATATAATCAAACTGAAAATCTGTAGTACGCAAACCGCTCGAGCTAAAATACTTTTCCGAGCAGACTTTTCTTCCGATATACCACGCGAGCGAGGCGAGGCGACGTATGGATCGAATTAAACAAACAAGCAGCCACATTCTTCCATTAATATGGTAAGAACGAATACGAGGGAGAGAGGACGACCATAGCGATAAAGCTCTTGTACAGACAAAAGAGGAGGGTTTATGTTTACGTAACGCTTTATCGTTAGAGGGTCCGTCGGATTTTCCGAGTCTGTTGATCCTGCCGCTTCTTCTAATAGCGATTTTGGTTTATTTTGGTTAACAAATTAAAGTGCTCCCTCGTCTCGCTGCTTGTCGCGTCCGAGAAACGTTTCGGTTTTCTTTTTCCTAAATAGATAAATATTTAAGAAAGTGGAAATTGGAGATGGAGAGGCGACTGCCCGGGAAAATGATAATTTCCCACGTAAGAATAGGCGCGGTGGAATACGAGATAAGATCGGCGTCCTCCGTGACTACTGCTCGCTTCGGGAACGAAGCCATGTCTGTTTGTCTGTTTGTCGAAGCAATTAGCATCGTCACCTCGTGGATTGGAAGGATCACAGCATCGCTCGGTTCGACGTCACGCTCCGCCACCGAGCGGCGAATTACAATTATCTAAAATACACAGCGGGTAAACGTTGGAATCTAACAATAACTCATCGGTCTCCGAGCTGAAGAATACTCGCGTACGTACGCGCATAGTGTATCCGACGTATATTCCTGTTCTGATGAGAATTAAAAATAATTGACGGGTTGCGTGGAAAAACTTGCGGATGAAAAATTCCGTTTTTCGGGTAGAGGACGTCGAGGGGTTGAAAAATACGGTCTATTAATTTCGACCGGTCCTGTAGATGAAGCCGGTCGAGTGGCGGCTGAAGAACGCATAAATTGACGAGACACCGCCGGGGCAGCCTCGTAATAAGGTGATTATATCATAACTATCGGACACTCGGTGTATTATTAATTGATACTCGAACGAGAGAGTCTGACCATTTGGCTTCCAATATAGTATATTCCGTGTTACCAAGTAGCCTCGATAAGTGTCGGACCAATCGATATTACTGCTTCGAACGTGTACGGGCCTCTGCCGTCCTCTGGCCGCCGCGCCGCATTAAAATAAGCTTCGCATTCTCTTGATTAATAAAGAACTGAACTTTTTTTCGTTCTTTCCGCCCGAGAAAGAGAAAATAAGCGTGCGATGAAAATCGATCGGCGGGACTCGGTGTACGTCTTAAGTGCTCAAAGAATTTTTTCCTTGCCAGGGAAACGAACGGGGCCGGGGGTATAACGAGTCAAGTTTTTCATCGTTACTCGCATGAAAAAAGATTTGGCCGGGAAATAAATACAAATTGTCGGATTACCGAGACTTTTCACGCTGATACGGGACCCCATGCTCTTCGCGCGACAACGTTCTCCATTTTCCGAATACTCCGCATAACTTACGACGAGCCGCTTCGTGAAATCCAAATACGCTCGAGAACGCCCACCGCAGATAATGACGAGACAAAATACTGTACGAAACAAACGTGTTTACGACACGGAATTCTAGATTGAACAGAGGAACAAAGAGGTAGATCGCCGTAAAGACCAAAAACGTATCATAATTATTTCCTCGCACGACCCAGTTCCTAGATCCACCATCATCAATTATACCTGCATTATACAAAATTATTCAAATTTCCATTTAACTCGGGCGATCGAAGATAATCACAATCCACGAACATACGTTTATGGAATCTTAATGACGGTCTTAACCGTTTCAGGCATCCAACACATAAATTACGGCGGGATCCGTCAGAAAAATCAAACGTCTGGTTTGAACGAAAATCATTAATCGAAATCCGCGCGCGTACTCTTTTCATTTTTATTTTTATAAGGAAATAAGGGGAAAAAAGGGATAAATGTTTAATAGGTCTGGGAGACGGTTCAAATTTCGACCGCATATTTAAAACATTCGAAGCTCGGCGGAGTGTGCGAAGAGCGGAGAGCATGTTAATTAAATAGCCGGGAAGAGTTTACCAATAACGTGCGGGAACGTGTGACACGAAGTCTCGGCAGAAAAAAGTCACCGGGGTTGTTCGACGTTCGGAAACGTGCGGCCAGCTGCTCTCGCTACGGCCACGAACTTTCGATTTTTACTTTAATTAAATATTTTCCGCGTGTCAGACAGTGTCCCTGTAGCTCCGAGCGATCCGTTTTGCACAAGACGAGCCACAACACCGCCACAAACCTCGGCGGCGTTCGTTTTTTTTCTTTTTTTCTTTTTTTTTATTCGAACTTTGCCGATGAGAATAAAAATTCACTTCGCTCTCTCTCTCTCTCTCCCTTTTTCTCCGAATTAAAAAATTTCTATTAACGAGCACGCGATAATTAATAAATACTTTTTCCGCGGGATCGTACGCGCCGATTTATTAATAAAGTAATAAAAGGACTCGGCAACGCAGCTTTCAGCACGCGTAAAAAGAAACGGGAACGAACGAATCGGTGTAACGGCGGCGCTGCTAAAAATGTACATCTTAATAGATTAATTAATATAATCTCCGGGGGTCGGCTTCTGCCAGACGGACAACTTTTCGTCTCAGTATGGAAAATGAATATTGTTAAGGTTAATTATAATTGGGAGAAACCTTGGGCAAATATTTCAACTGCTGCCGAGTTAAAGAACGGTCCGAGCGAGGGGACAGGAAAAGAGACGGCAGGAAGCGCGCTGCTTTCTTTGTTTGAAAACGGAGAGATTCTTTTCGTCTGAAGAAAGTGAACTCGCCGGAATCCGACGCGAACGTCATTCTTCCGCTTCCCTCTATCAATTACCGTAATAATATTTCTTATGCATTTTACGCAACTATTTCTTTGAAAAAGTGGAGAGAGAGAGAGATATACGCGCGGGAAGAAAGCGCGGCCGCTTTTAATTAAAATAATTTTGTCGTCCCGGTGGCTCTCTATTGTGTTTCCATTAATTTCAGTTGCCGTATATATACTTCTTCATTATGCGCCGAAGGAATTTTAGATTATTACATCAAATTAAAGGGGGAGGGCGGAGGGATTTTCTGAAAACTTCCGACCGAACTCAACTGTCGCCTTCTTCCGAAACTTCCGCGCCACAGTGTGGCCCGATATTAAACGCGGATGAATATTTATGAATAATAATTGTATTTATACAACATGTCGACGCGCACCGGGCCAGACGAGCCCCGACGCTCTAATTAAATTCATGCTAATAAGCGGGCAAACCGAGCGGAAAAAGTAAAAAGCTTCGCGATCGGACGTCAATCGATCATCGAATCGGCGTAATTTAAAAGCGGTACGAACGAGCGAGGATGCGACGCGACGCGTGAATCGCAATTTGTTTTTGATTTCTTGGAAGCGACACGCGGTGAGAAAATGACGGTACAAACACGGGGGGCCCGCGGACTCGGGGACAAGACAACGCGTAAGTTATTTATACAACCCCAAGACGCTACCCCTCGTTCGTCGGAGTTAATTATACGTCTCCGAGGATGTAATCGAGTATTCTTTTCAGAAGTGTTACACTCGCTTCGCGTTCGAAGTCGAATCGATACCGAACGGGTTGCATATAAAAGACATTTAATTATTTGACGTAAAACACGTCCGAGTGTTGGAGCGGCTTTCGGAGCGAGACGGACGACGGGGACGGCAACGAAAGCGGACAAACCCTATTTCCGTATGCACAAAGGACTCGAGTAGGCAAAGGTTTTGCCGCCGACCATACGTGCGACAACCACCCCCCCAATTGCTTCTCCCCCCTTACTAAGTTTCATTATCTTCGCTGTCTGAGGAGTTTCTTCTACTACTACTACGTTTCGCGCTGCTAATAATTATACAATATCCCTCCCGCGAAATATCTAAAGCGGAGGAGCAAAGGGAAGGAAAGGGGGGAGGGGGAGAAAAAGAAATGCCATTAGCAACTCTCTTTGTTTTTCATTTCCCGCGAGCATTAAGTAAAAAAAAGGAGGACGAGCGAACGTAGCGATAACAGCGATACGACGGACGATAGGAGAGAAGAAACAATAAGCTTCGAACCAGACAATTATCGGAACCCTTTCGTGCAGAATCATTTGGAAGTTCTGTGCCAGGGTCGAGGAGTCTGACACGATCGTCGAGAATAATTCGAACTTTCATCAACAAAGAATCCAATCAGCGGAGACAAATGTTCGAGGGGGGTGGTATGGCAAAAATTAAAAAGGATAAAGAGGAAGACTCGTGAAAACTTCGACAGGTACTCGAGGCCAAATTGACACCTACGATCCGAGAGAAGAGGAGAGAGGAAGTGCCGTTGAGGTAAATTGAGGGCTCGACGGGGGAGGCGGCCGTCGGGGGTGGAGTATCAGCGGAGGCTTCTTCGAGGGGCCGGCGAGGAGGAGGAGGGTGGTTCGTAAGCAGAAACGAGGAAGAAAGAACGAAGGAAAAGGAGGGTGGAGAAAAAAAAAAGAAGAGGAGGAGACGACGGCGGAGGAAGGTGCAGGCCCATTACCGGTGAGCGTGTGGTGTCTCGAAACCGCCTAAAGCGGACCTAAAAGAAGCTAAAAAAGAAACGACGCTCGCATGTCTCATTGCAATCTGCAAATATTGAGAATGTTTTCCGGCATTGCGGGAATCCCGCGCTCGCGCACGCTTCCAACCAATTGCGATTATCCGACAGAGATACCACCGGCTAGGATCCATCGTTTCGCCTCGTATAATCCGACCTGGCCACGGCTATACGTACGTACAACGAATTAGGGTGTTTTCGCGTCCCGTGATACACGGAACAAAAAAAGGATCGGCTAATGGCATTCCTATACGTCGGCCGATCGATTCCTCTCTTCTCGCTTTACCGGGTCCGCACAATTATTGTTGTTCAGAGCTTTGTCTTAAATATGATTCTCATAGTTTATCGCGTAAACTTTCAGTGTTTATCGCCGTTTAAATCTGGCCCGAGGAGGGAGGTACAGCAATTAAGATTGTAAAGCGATAACCTCGCGGGGCGAAGAACAAAGATACGTAATGGAACAAAAGTTGTCTCGAACCCTTCGCCCGTTTCGTCGTTACGGTATCGGCCGTGTCCGTCAGCGAAGAAGAACAATTAAAATATGACAATCGTTAGATTTAATTATCGGTACAAAGGGCAGCGGGAAACCCCCTCCGATTGTCGGGCAAGAATGCTGTACGCAGCTGAAAACTTGAAAGACATTTAAAAGCCCGGCTCTGAAGGGACGGAAAGAGTGGCGCCTTCTCACGCCTGATTTTCCACACCCGTCCGACCGGAATTCCCTCTCTCTCTGTTCGAGTGTTATTAAGTACGGGGCATAACAATCAAAGGACGAATCTTCCGAATCATTTATAACAGGCGTTATGGTAATAACAATTATCGCGATGGCCTCTCTCGGCCTCGTCAGCTCCGCAGAAGAATCCTTCTCGAGGATCACACCCCCCGCTCGTTTGAGAATATCAGACTCTGAAAAAAAAAACAGATATTTACGGAACCGTCGCTGCTCTCTCCGTCTTGCTCGCATCTTTCGATGCATCGGTCTCTCGACGGTAAACCCGATGTGTTATTTTCGATATACCGCAANTCGTTTGAGAATATCAGACTCTGAGAAAAAAACAGATATTTACGGAACCGTCGCCGCTCTCTCTCTCTCTCTCTCTCCGTCTTGCTCGCATCTTTCGATGGATCGGTCTCTCGACGGTAAACCCGATGTGTTATTTTCGATATACCGCAATCACGATTAGTCGTACCGAAAAAGCAACTGTATCATCCTCGAAGCCAATACTCTTAATAAAAAATAAGCCTGCATAATTGCTGTGACTGCGTGACGAGTCTATAAGAAGCAATGCCCAAAATATGTCGATCCGCAACGCGTAGTATTATTAGAGTAGGCAAGTACGCAAGGGGANTGTCAATAAAAAATAAGCCTGCATAATTGCTGTGACTGCGTGACGAGTCTATAAGAAGCAATGCCCAAAATATATCGATCCGCAACGCGTAGTATTATTAGAGTAGGCAAGTACGCAAGGGGATGTGACACGATGCTGTCCATAAGTAAGAACTAACTTCAATATTTCAATGAGCTAATACTAGCGCGATCATAACTTGCATGCGCTTCGTCTCTAAATATAAGATCCAAAAGCTGCATACTTTGAAAGTCGGTACCAAATTATACAACAATTCCAAAGAACAGTGTTTTTTCTTTCGACGCGAACACGAGATTTACGACGAGTATACTTTTCGTGCTATCCTTCAAATTTTTCCCCTGCCATTTATGGTGTTCTTCGCGGAAAAAGCATGTTTTATACTACTAGAATAACTTTCAGCTCTTACGAAGACGTTTTGAGCGCGAAACAATGTTTAGTTTGTTAAAAGAGATAAAAATTAAGGGTGATCGCGGTGACGTTCCTCGATTCCGATTGATGTATCGTCCGCGACGAGTGCGGGGTAATTATATCGTAAAATTAAAATATTCAAGACGAAATGAAGGAAGTCTGGCGCGGAAAACTAGTTTACTCGAAGCCAAGCGAAGTTACGCGATTCAAGCTCGTCGCCGTCGTCAGCCAGCGAGAAGGACGGATACACCGTCTTCCAGCAATGCGAACGAGACGTCGCCAATGTTATTTTCCAGCGTCACACCAGGTTAATCATCGTCCAAAGTTACGGAAACGACACGACCGACAGGCAAACACAGGAACGACGAGGACCGCGAGCGAATCTCTCCCCCGCGTTGCAGTGCTAAAACACGACAAAACGTGCTTAAAAAACTTTTTAAATTTAACCCCATCCATGGCCAACTGCTCTCGGTGAGGAACGCGGTGGAACGCGGACATACATAACGAAGTAACTACTACTACTACTACGTAACTACTGTGCCAAGCGGACAAGTTTAAATA
>SMSR01015878.1:87580-99765 GCA_019453355.1 Ceratina japonica | reverse complement strand
AAAACGTGCTTAAAAAACTTTTTAAATTTAACCCCATCCATGGCCAACTGCTCTCGGTGAGGAACGCGGTGGAACGCGGACATACATAACGAAGTAACTACTACTACTACTACGTAACTACTGTGCCAAGCGGACAAGTTTAAATAAAAACTGTACGAGATTAGACTAAATCGATTCTTAGACAGGCGATCGCGAATAGAGGATCGGAAGGATCGGACCAAATATTTGTCGGCTATCTAAATGTTTCGAATAAAATGGGAGATTAAAGAATGTACTTTTGTCTTATCTCGTGGAAGAGTTAACACGGAAAGCGGACCGTTAAAAGTTGCGGAAAACGAAACGTCGCGTAAACGCGGAACGGTTACGCTTGGGGAACGGAAATAGCGGAGCGAAGTCTCAAAACGACTAGAACGAGAAAGGGGTCCCGCCGCCGATTTGTATCGAAAAGGGAAACGGCGACGTGAAGTTTTCCAATTAAATGCGGATTATATCGCTTTGTCTCGGTATTGAAAATACATCGATACCAGCGGCACCGAGCCCCGGCCCCGGTGCCGGTGTTTGTAGAGAGAGGGCTAACACCCCGCAACCAGTCCCGCACATAATCGTCCAGCCACGAGTCGAATCTTTCTCTCCGAACAGAATCATCGAAACTTCGGTCAACAACGACTCGGCGATATCTCGATGTATCACGAAGCAGACGAGAAGAGCGGGATTACCCCTAGCCTTTTCCCCCTTTTTTTTTTGTTCCTTTCCACCTCGTTTTCCCTTCGGCGATTGTTTAAACCGTCTGCCGGCTGTCGCCTAGTCCACCACCACCCCCCCCCCCTGGATTCCACGTGGAAACGATTGTACGCGCGGAAAGAGAACGTGAAAATTTCAAGCAGGCTTGCACACACACCGGTACACACACCGTCCGCGCGGCGATACGCGATGTTTGCCCAAGTTCAACCAAAACGGCCTGCGCCGCTCTGTAAATCTTGAATCCGATTAAACATTGTTCCTCGTCGTCCGTCCAAGAAATTTTCAATCTTTCTTCACGATTCATACACGATCGACGGCGATGTGTGTGTGTGTGTGTGTATGTAATTTAATTCTGCGCGTTGCGCGCTTCGCGAATGTACGTGAAAGACCGGAAGAAGACTATAGCTATAAAAAATCCTCGATGCGAAACGGCGTTCCGTTTCGTTAGGAAACAACGAAAGGACAATGCAGTTTGAGTTCGATATAGAAATACAAGGTTCGGTATTTCGGCTGCTAGTGATCNATAAATATACATATATGCACATATACATACTTTCATAAGGAGGTATTCTGTATCGGGTGCTTCTTTGAGGAATTTCGATACGTTATCTGCTGTAAATACATTTGATTTTTTCGCTCGATATCCAGAACTATTTTTCTTTAAAAATCCTAGTAATTGCGGATAAGTACTAATATCAATATTATTATATGCTTTAATTGTTGCTTTCAACATGGAATATTTAGACCATAACGTCGATGAAGCAAATTTAGCTGCCATTTCGCTCATGTATACTAATAATACCGATTCGGCGAAAGATCTTGTATTCTTTTCACGACACCATTTTTTAAATTCATTGTACACTATAGTGTATTTTCTCCTTGAGATGTCTGGCAGCGAATTCAACGCAATTTCTTTTGCGGCCACCTGCATTTCAGGTGGCACGAAGTCTTCTTCACTATCACTTCCATGATTGTTATTCATGATTATTAATGTTGTTTGTAACAACTAAGCGAGAATACAAAAGCAAAATAGAAACACACAAGTTTTACTGAACGAGGTTTACTGAACGAGGTTTACTGAACGAGGTGTGAACAATTGACGATCGAGCAGCAACGTTCACGCTCTTCTCGCAGTGCGGGAAAGTGGTATTTTGCGCACTGAAATGCGTGCGCAAACTCGAACTTTGCGCACGATAGTAGGAAAAAACTTTTAATAGTAGTTAGCGGTCGACTGATCGATTTCGATCAAATTCTTCTATTCGTTTCGACTCGGCGTTCGAAGATTGACGAGGTTCGTAAGGAAGCGATCGCGGCGAGGTGAAAACAAGCGTATGTATATGCAGGCACGCGTATGAACGCGATCGATTCCTGAAATTATGGCAGTGGGTCAAAGAGGGGTGAAACGGGGTGACTCGGAGCGGAGCGAGGAGCAGCAGCAGCAGCATCATCGAGCATACTCAGAGACAGGGGAGCGCAAAGGGTGGACTTTTTGTTCCGCGAAAGGATGAAATGATCCTCTTTAAAAATCGTTCGTACGCGAGTAAAACGCTTTAACAAAACCCCGTTACACGTTAAAATCTAATAATACGTTTAAAAGCATAAAAATATTCGAGTTGCCTGGCAACGAGCAAGAAAAACGAAATCGAACGCAACGGAACGAGATATGAAAAAGTGCGACCGCCGCCGCCGCCGCCGCTCTGTCTCCCCTTTTATGCTTTCGATTTTCAGAGCCTGTACGAGAGAACACCCGCCGATAGCAAGAGCGGGCAACCAAGCAGGCAACCAGGCAACCAGGCAGGCAAAAGATATTAAAACAATCGGGCGTTGTAGGGACCTCCCCGGACCCTCCATCGGTTCCCTTTAAAATTTGCAAATACACGAGTGAAGTGCGAATTTATTCGTCGGTCTGTAACCGCGCGCGCGCGCGCGGCTTCTCTTCACGGCGCTCAGACTCGGTTCAGCGCCGTGAGCCGTTTGCAGCAGCCGCGAAATGGAAAAACGGGTTTTCCTTCTCTCCCGAAGAGGAGAGGAACGGCTGCGTGCCGCGAGAGGGATTAGCATAGCTCTCTCATTAAAATACAAACACAATTCCATCGGCCCGTATACCCACCTACCTCTACCTACCCCTCCTGCCTGTATCCGCTGCCGATCTCAAATACGAACCCGTTTCTACTCGCTCGGTTCAACGTAGTATACCTCCCTTCCGTTCCTGTATTCCTACACTTTCCCTCCCTCCGCGAGATCCACCTTCTTCCGATCGTTTTCGACTGCGACTTCCAGTCCACGTTCGTTAAACGTTCGGCAGTCAAAAATCGTTTTCTTGGACGAGACGAAACGCGAGCGATACGACGGAGAGACGGATGAATCAAAGTTCGTTTCGGTCGCGGAAAATCGAATTACGAAGTTACTGGAGGACACCGACGCGAAAGGGTTGGGCGAAAGAAGAACGAGTCGCTTAAAAGCAAAAGACGATGAAAACGACGTTCCTTCCGCCCGGTCGATCGCCACATGCAAATGCTCTCTTGCCGAACCGCTACCCTTAAACTTACTGCGGGTATTCTCCCCGTCCGATTCGGTCCCATTGTTTTTCCTTTCGCGATATTCCCACACATTCGATTTTTACGGTAGGGAGCAGCCGCGTGCATCGCGGTATATATTCGCTAATAAAAAATCTCTGAACGGTGAAAACGTATCGGGGAACGTATTCGCATGCGTATGTAAAAAAGGACGCGTTTGTTCTCCGCGCGGGGAGAAGTTCGAAAACGCAATGCGATAAAAAATAGTGGCTGCGACGTCAGCAATTAGAAAAAGTTGGACGGACGGACGGACGGATCGACGGTCTCCCCCGGGACGGTTAAACCTTATTGACCAGAAAAGAAAAGTAGCCGTAAACAACC
Source organism: Ceratina japonica (assembly GCA_019453355.1). Classification (NCBI taxonomy): domain Eukaryota; kingdom Metazoa; phylum Arthropoda; class Insecta; order Hymenoptera; family Apidae; genus Ceratina; species Ceratina japonica. Next base: position 96,127 of record SMSR01015878.1, on the reverse strand, counting down.
CTCCTAAATACACCCCGTCCAACCCCTTATTGGCCTATAGTCGTCGGTTCGACCATTGCCGGTAACGACCCTCGCTTGTTTACTATGATCGAGGATACTCTTACGCGATTGAAGAAAGTATCCACCGCGTAGCGAACAGATCTCGCTAACGACTCCCTCCTGATTTATATCGAAACACCTGACCTTCCTCTCCTAACGACACGAGTTTCGTTAATACCGCGCGCGCGTTGAAACCCGCGCGGAAAGAATAAACGTAATATCAGAGCTGATACGCGAGAATTTCGTGTACTTTGTAAATATACTGCGAGGATCTATCTTGGAAATTGTTAAAAGCTGCACACCAGCGGGGCCAAAGGCTGGAATATTTTCAACGCAAACAACCCGGTTACCGGTCACGCTAATCGTAGGAGAAACTTATGCGCCGAGCACGTGGCACTTCTTTGAAGGGCTTCAGACGAGTGTGTGTAGGCCTTGCCAAATACAGAATCCGTTTGACCGTCAAACGTACAGAGCGGCGGAAAGCTTTTATCCTTCCTACCCTACCTCGCGGCTCGTCCTGCCGCTCAGAGAGGAGCCTCTTCTTCAACCCCTTTGCCCAGCCGTTTGCCCCCGCAAAAGGGAAATATTTACAAATATTTCGCAACTATGAAATCGCAGCCTCTCTCCCGACGCCTTTCGAGACCCGTCGCCGAGACTCCGTGTCTTTTCTCGCTCTCGTCTTTTCGTTTCGAGTGTGTTTCAACACATGCCTTTCTTCTCGACGCGCGTCGCGTTTAAACTTTTTCTTTTTTTTTTCTTCTCGCAAACAGGAGTCGAGTCGTTCCGCGCGTGTTAAGGTAACGATCGCTAAGCAAGCGAGCGAGAACGAGAAGGGAGGCCTAACTCGGTTTCCGCCGTATCGATCTCTTTATGGAGTATTCACCGCGTTGATACATATGCAGACTCGTCGTCGATATCTTTGGTAGTTATTCTTTCCCGGCTTACCGCGGAGAAAAGATAAGGGAAGACCCGCCAGTAATTCGAACCTAAAGAAAGCCACGCGGATAAAGCTTTGATGTCCTTGTTAAACGCTTCGGATAGTTATTATCGTCGTTCGGAACAAACCGCGTTTCGCTACGGAATTTACATGCTTTTTATTCGGGACAGTGTTAGTAATAAATCTAAATTTTGATTAGGGCCAGAGATCTGGAGGAGGACGAAGGGATGACGAGAATCCTCCGCTCTTGAAGGCCTGTAGGGTGTGGCTAACGGTCGAGTAAATGAAGGGTCACATTACCGGGTTAACGTTCAGCTGTTACGTTTGTGTGATTCGCCTAATTGTTCGACCCGCGATTCCACGAGAAATAACCTTTTGTCTCATGCGCGCGTAACGTATCCTACGTCTATAAACACGTACTGCCGTTCGCGAGAGGCATTTTTCGCGTGCGACTTTACAATTAAATCTAATGAGAAAAACTATTCGACGTGATCGAAGAAATAAATGGACGCGGTGTCCGGAAGCGGACGTCGATAAGAACGAACGGAACACGTCTCTGGGCAATAGACCTAAGCGTGTCGATACAGAAAAAAACGAAGACGTAGCTTGGGTAGGACTGACTGTCGGGACAGGAAGCTAAAGAGGGCGGTTAACAGGAGCTTCGGGGCAATAAGCGACTCTACAAGCTTTGGGAGGCGACGAGAGATGACCGCACAGGAAAAGCCGCACTGGTCAGCAGAAACAGCTCGCAAAAACACGGTCGGCCAGCCTCTTCTCTGCCCCACAGCAGCGGCAGCGGCAGCAGCGGCAACCCCAGGGAAAGCTCCACCGACCGACCACCCACCCACACCTAAAACCCCGCTCCCACCATTTCCCTCGCTAGTGGTGGCTCTTCCCCTCCTCTTCGTTCTTCGTCGGTTCCTCGCTCCTTTCCGCGCCAGCTACCGCCACACGTTAAGGGTTGCTTAGGTAGTTGGTACAGAGGGGTAAAAGAGAACGAGGAGCGGAGGAGTTGGAGGGGTTTGCTCGGTGGCAAGATTACGGCGAAGTTGCGCTCATTTAAATAATGCGCACAATAAAGTATGCAATGGCTAAGAGGAGAGCACGGGGGGCGGCTCGGTCTGGGTTCCGTTAGCGCTCGATGTTCCTGTTTCAGGGCTGTAGGAGGGAGGGATAGCGCTCCCGGGTGCAGTCACGTACCCTTGAACGAGGAACGCGACCAGGAATCCGGGCAGGCGCGTACGTATACGCACAAATACACACTCGCGTACGAAAATTCCCGTGTATCTTACGCGATTAGATCGTGCCTCGGCTCGAGAATTCGTTAATTATTTACGAACGCGTTCGCGCGAGTAAATTGGCCAACCGGCTCGAATAAATAACAATACGATCGTGACAATAAAAATCGGACAGCCTTTGGTTCGCGCACGAGTCGCGAGCGACCGTCAGATTAGATTTGGTCGGGAAAACTCGGATCGCGTACGCGTATCAGAAGGGCAAGTCGAAGCGTCCCGTCCCAAAGTTTTTGCCGATCGATCGCGATTCCCAAGGTCATCTAAGTTTTCCGACCGTGGACGTTGCGTGGAACGACGACCTGCTTCGATGGGTTACAGGGATTCCGGAATAAATCCCTTCGAGTCGAAGCAAAAGTTTTTTCAACGGTAATCTTGCATCTCCGACACCCCAAACTCGCTTTCGTTTCCATCCCCGCCCTATATACCTCGTATCCCGAAATGCGATCGTTCGTCAGGACGAAATCGAGTATGCCAAAAATGATTTTACGCGTCGCGGTCTCTTTCCCCGTCCGCCTCGAGACGTCCTCCCAAAAATGTTACAGGAAGAAAAAAAAAAAAAGGTAAAAGAGCGACGTCGAAGCGGCGCGCGCGACCGGATGAAATACCGACGTAGAACGAAGTTAAAGATAAAAAAAATTCGCTGGTCTCGTTATCTAGCAACAGGAGTGTGGCTCTATTATTCGAGGTGTGCGACGACGAGAAAGTAGGAGCTAAACGCCAAAGACGAGAATAGTAAATAATACACTCGAGTGTAATAGGGTTCTCTTTCTTCTCACCGCTCTCTGTACTCACCGTTCCAACGGGAATAAAGAGGGAAGCGTGAAAATAAGTGTAATGAAAAACTGGGCCTGCTTAAATAAAATAAAGCTCGTCGGCGTGCTATCGGCGGGGGAGGGTCTCGTACTTTGTCTTCTCTCCGTTCTCTCTTTACATTCCCTCCGCCCATACTTCATTTTTCTTTTTTTTTTAGCTTGTTCTTTATGCAAGACGCTTTTCGTTTGCTCGATAACGCGATATCGCGCGACAGACTTTACGGGACGGAAACATTTCCGGGCTGTATAAAAAAATGTCTCATTTTAATCGTAATCACCCAATTATTATACGTATACCGAGAGAACGCGAATTGGAGAATCGCCAGGTTTGCACGTATACGTATAGGTACGTATACGATCCGCTGTAGTGAAACCGTGCGAGGCGCGATATCGACGCCGAGCGTTGATACTTTTAAACGATCCTCGTAGACGTAAATATAATCACGGACATACATACTAATCGCGTCGTAACGTTGTTGCCGAGGGACACGAATTTATCTGTTGCGGTGTCCACGGCGACACATAATTGAAACCTCGAGAGTTCACCCCGTTCATTACGCAATAGCTTCTCCCTGTCCCCGTTCTCCGTCCGATCCCCCGACAGACTAACTTGGCAAAAATGACAAATAGCACGGGCAAAGGAGGCGCCTAATTTACATATCCACTAATCTCTGCCTCTCTTCGCGTCTCCGGTTCTAATTCCCCGCTAATTCGTCGCCCTGGAGGAAAACGACGGCGGTGGCGACGACGAGATCGTCCGAATCCCCTAAACACGCCTTGTTCGTACCGTAAGTAACATTACGACGCGCAACGTTTACCCTTGCCCCTTCGCGTCCCGAGAACGCGGACAAGGACCGCCGATTCAATCTCATTAACGTTGCCACTTTAAAGTGAATCCTACGAGTAGTAACGGTCCGGAATTAAATCGTGTCGCGTCCCGAGTAGAATTGTTTTTTTTTTTCTACGGGAGTATAATTAACGATATCAATCTGATCGGGCGTGAAAATTAAACTGTAATCAACGCGCGTCGTTTCGCCTACACTCGATCCTAATGAAGGATGTAACGGCACCGCCCCATAAACATCTCGAAATTGTGCAGGTGCTGTCCTTGATTTATGACAGGCAATTAGAATCTGACTACCTTATTTGCCGGCGTTGCCACTAAGAAATGCCGCCGGCATGTGAACACGACGCATCCTAATCTATGCTCGAAACCCTCATTCCGGCACGCTCGCCAGATGTTATACGACGACGACGACGACGAGGAAACGAAATTGAAAATATAAATATATCTCTTACTACGGAGAGACGGACGTGTGTTTGCCTAGTCGAAACGACGTGGACAAACATCTGACGCAAACAGAATGCATTTTTCTTTTTTTTTATTCCCTGAATTGCAAATCCGAATCGGACGCGCGTCGATCGGCGGCGAGTCGAGATATCGTTGCAGCGAAAAAATAGACTTCCAGCAGAGCTACGACGGTAAATAATAATTGAAGTATGTTACTTTACCGAATTAATAACGTAAACGTCGTGTAATGAGACCGTGGCGTAAGAGGATTATAGAGAGAAACCAAGGGCGAACCAGCGACGTCGGAAGGAGACGAATGAAGAAAGATGGTTTGCGGAAACTGGAAATGCAATATTCCGTGAAACCCGTCGCCGAGGGGAGCGCGAAATAAATAGATATGTACGCGATTAGAGTTCTTTAGCCAATTCGCGAGAAGTTTATCGCCATTATTAATTAAACGCGCACGGTTACCGTCGCCCTCCTCCTAACGATAATTCAGCCTCGCGATGATCAGCGATACGAAATCAATTGCACATCGAGGACTATATGCATTACGATAACATACATAGTATAATAAAACTGATTAGATCTTCGATTCCTTCCTAAATTCCAAGGACGGGATAATCGTAATAATTAATACCCGTTCGATTCGAAAACTGCTAAGCCAATTTCTGCCAATTCTCTCCCCCCGGGATTCTCCCCCTTTTCTCCCGGTAATATTCAACGAAAGAAAATACAGCGTGCTTCGGTAAATTCATCTCTCGACGGAACAAGCGATTGTTTTCTCAATGAGCCTGATAAGGACAGAGGCGGAAATGAATAAAGGGGGTGGGGTGGGCGAGCGGGGCGAATAACCCGACGGAAAGCCCCGAGAATGGCAGAAGGAGAGTAAGAGAAGGAGGTGGTGGAGACGACGGAATATAGGAGAGGAGGACGACGACTTGGGGAGAGATGGCCCGGCGTTCATCGGACATTTATCCAATTAACCGATTCGAGTTGAGTAACCGGGGGTCAGAGGAGATCGTTCGGATATACCTATACGTATATAGGGGCGACGTACACGCTCCGGTGCTCGCGAGTATACCAATATAATAGATACGCGCGCGTTCCGTTCCGTGCCGCGCGTCGAGAAGACGAGAAAGCTCGCGGTTGCGTATATACTATACACCTAATCTAATGCCGGATGTGTTGATCTGTTATGTTTAATTACGAAGGCTGAGAGATATCGACGACGGGCCGGCGGCGGTGGTATGCGTCCGACGAAAAAGGGACGAATCGCGTCGGATCGAAAAGGACAGAGGGGGTGAGAGAGAGAGAGATCGGGCGCGCTGGTTGCTTGTTCGTAAAGTGTCACCCCTTTCTCTGCGCGGGGTCGTCGGCTCCGCGGAAAGGGGTTCGGGAACGGAGGAGGAACAACTACTACTGAGGCGCTCTCGGGCCACTGTCGAACGAAATGGCCAATATTGTCGTCGTGGTTCGGGAGATTTGCGTCGGGCAGATCGACCAAGAACAGGGTAGGGGGGGCGGGGGGCGGCTTCGAGTGACATGGGAAATTAATTATACGCTCCTGAAAATCCTCTGATCTCTGGCCGACCATCGAAACAGATCACCACCACCGCGCCTCTTTCCTATACCTACGGAAATTTTTAACTACACGCCGCTAACTACTCTATACTATTTCGGACGGGAAACAAAATTACGACAATAGACAATAGACAATAGTAATAAGAATAGAAACATGCATAACGCGCGCGCGGTTCATGTGGCAAACGCTCTCTGAAACTACATTATTGCATTCGAAAACAGTCGCGGATTCGTTCATTACTCGAAACGTACGAACGTAGCGATATCGTGAGTGGTAGAAATAAAGGTAGATTGAAACTCACACGGAACAGAAACCCTGAGAGGAGTAGTACATCCGGGGATCCATTATCCAGATCTGGGAATTCAACTGTCCGAAACGACCACAAGATTTGTGTTTGCACTTTTGTATAGAAGCGGCGATCTGTTTCAACGCACCCGCGGTTCTCGTAATTTCACGTTCGTTTTACCGTTAAAATACATATTACAAAAAACTGAGAATCGTAAGCAATAAATTCGGAAACCCCAAAGGCGAGCGCGTACACAAAATCTATGAAAGCCAAAAAAAAAGAGGATCTGCTCAGAAATACGTCGGCTTTTATACGTACATACATACATACATACATACGTACGTATATCGTTGTGAAACGTGTACGTGGGGAACGGCGACGCGACGCAGCCTCCACCTTCTATCCATGTGTTTCTATCTATCTCTTTTCTTATACTTTATCGCCCTATCCAGAAGACGTATAATACTTGGAATATTTATTTTTATTACCGGAGGAATATAATCTTCCGAGTCAACAGCGCCTTTCGAAAATACGAATTAAACGTCAGTTCGACGATTAGGAAAAAATTAAAAGACGAGCGTGGATCTGTACGAGAGACCAAAAATATCCTCGTATACGTATGTACGTTAATGACAATTTTCAGTCACGCGAATATTGTGTAGGAGCAATAATCGCACCATTGAAAACAGGTACTTCCCATTACGTCGCTTGAATATTTTCAGAAGGATATATTTTGCAAAGTTAGCGGCTACTAGCGAGTCCACTAAATCTTGTACCCCGAACCCGAACTACCCTCCTCCCCTTACCATCGCTAGAACCACCCCTCTGACTCTGCCTGGCCATTCTTATTCCCTCGTTACTCGCAGCTCCGCTCGAGGCTGCTCTCTCTCCTTATTATATCGTCTTTCCACGCCATAAAATCGGAAAAGAATTTCGCTCCCCGAGACAATAGAAACTAATAAATTTGATTACTGATTACGCTCGCGAATTTTTAAGATTAAAAACCGGATTACGAGGCGAAGCGAACCAGTAATTTCTCGAGTTACTTCGAACAATATTCTACAGTTTTTTTGGTGTTAAAAATTTACGATTACTTTGCTCTTAAATTTATTACTTCATTTCCAGTATCGTAACGTCGTACGATACGAAGATCGAAAATCATTTTAGTTTGTTGTGTTAACAGTTTGACCGTAGTCGATAACGAACATATCGCGGTTCAGTATAATCATAGTTTACCAATAAAAAGAGAAATAACTATAAAAAAATACAAATCTATTTTCAAAATTGAAATAGGATTGAAACGAATTTAACGATCGTAACGAAATCCCAACGATTTACCATTTTCGGCACGTGACGGTAAAATTTTTGAAAATATTGAATGTCCAACGGGCTAATTATACTGTCGATTCACAATTGCGAGTTAGAAAATTCACCCTCCTCGGTGGAAAATTATACAATCAGAACCATCTACAGTCGACAGTACTCCCGACTCACGTGAATTCTGCATTGACGAAGCGCGATAACGACCTGCGGTAGTCGTCTTACGGTACGCAGAACTCTATTTTAGCAGTAACGGGCATAGCGAAAACTACTGCAATTCGAGGATACCTTCGACTACTACTACTGGTTAGGAAACGAAGTGAATCGGAGAACGAAATTTGTATTTTTGAATCAAAGTACGCTTTTGTTTCTCTCGCAGAAATCGATCAAAGTAAAAGTCGTCCTCGACGATCGATCGTTACGACGTCGACAAGAGTTCGACGAAGCTTTATGAACATATATATGTATAATAATCTTATGAACGTACATATAGCTTTGAACGGATAAAATGAAGCTATTTTATACTTTTGACAATTACAAGTCGTAACTCCTTCTATAAACTAATCGGACTAACTAAGAAATTATAATACGAACTAAACATTTCCATAATACACATACTCGCAACGCGCTGAAAACAGAATAGCAAGAATATAATCTAATCTCTTCTAAAAAAAAAAGAAATTAACAAATGATCAAGGAACAATAAACGCAGATCTACAATTCGCAATGATAAGAGCAATCGCAATAAACGTAGTTTATACGACTCTATACAATCCGAATGCTATAAATTGTTATTACATACACAAAAATAGCGACTTTTATTTATCGTCGCGACTTCAACGTAATTCGAAATTAATCATTCGCAATATTAATTACACTCGTGATTTGATTACGGTAAGTAATAATGTATCGAAATGTAACGAATTCTAATATCATCTACTACTCGTAAAAAGAATTAATCTAATAGTCTGTTTGAACAAAC
>SMSR01015878.1:41959-87189 GCA_019453355.1 Ceratina japonica | reverse complement strand
GAAAATTATACAATCAGAACCATCTACAGTCGACAGTACTCCCGACTCACGTGAATTCTGCATTGACGAAGCGCGATAACGACCTGCGGTAGTCGTCTTACGGTACGCAGAACTCTATTTTAGCAGTAACGGGCATAGCGAAAACTACTGCAATTCGAGGATACCTTCGACTACTACTACTGGTTAGGAAATGAAGTGAATCGGAGAACGAAATTTGTATTTTTGAATCAAAGTACGCTTTTGTTTCTCTCGCAGAAATCGATCAAAGTAAAAGTCGTCCTCGACGATCGATCGTTACGACATCGACAAGAGATCGACGAAGCTTTATGAACATATATATGTATAATAATCTTATGAACGTACATATAGCTTTGAACGGATAAAATGAAGCTATTTTATACTTTTGACAATTACAAGTCGTAACTCCTATAAACTAATCGGACTAACTAAGAAATTATAATACGAACTAAAAATTTCCATAATACGCATACTCGCAACGCGCTGAAAACAGAATAGCAAGAATATAATCTAATCTCTTCTAAAAAAAAGAAATTAACAAATGATCAAGGAACAATAAACGCAGATCTACAATTCGCAATGATAAGAGCAATCGCAATAAACGTAGTTTATACGACTCTATACAATCCGAATGCTATAAATTGTTATTACATACACAAAAATAGCGACTTTTATTTATCGTCGCGACTTCAACGTAATTCGAAATTAATCATTCGCAATATTAATTACACTCGTGATTTGATTACGGTAAGTAATAATGTATCGAAATGTAACGAATTCTAATATCATCTACTACTCGTAAAAAGAATTAATCTAATAGTCTGTTTGAACAAACGTGTGAAACAAATAAAAGTGGGAAACGAATTACTCGTGAATAATTATAACGATTACTTGTACATGACTGTAAATCGAACATTGTGCTCCGTCGAGAGGCATTTAGTTCTGCGGAATGATCAAGTAATAATAAGAGCAAACACAAAACATGCGACTCACCACCAGTCGAATGAGAAACCGGGCTGACCATCGGACGTCACAGGCCATCGTCGCGATCGTCCGTCATCTCATTGCCAATTTCATCTAGTAGACGTTTGCTGTAAATAGAAACAAAAGAATCTTTTAGATGCAAATAATCCACATATAAATTCAATCATAAAAAGAAATAGAGCTAATAATTGTTAATATAATACGATAATAATATAATACGATCTAGTAACTGGTAAACATTGAAATAAACGTTGAAACGAACATTTCGAAAGTTCGAAGGTTATTCCTAAACGATTTGGTTCAATCCGTTCTCGCTTAATTTTATTAGATTTATTATACTAATGTATTGTCAGACTACATTATCTACAACTACACTTGATCGTACAATTAATAATAATAATTGAATTGAAATAACGATATTGTTTCACGGGTTACCTTTATGATCAGACATAAACAGGCCGTCCGTCACCGGTTTGAACTTGAACTGCAAACAACTACAAACTACGTCACTGCTACTGCGCATCGACATGGCGCACTTTTCTTGAAACTTTATATTTATTTTTAAAAAGCAAAACTGGAACAGAAGAAATATAATTTATAATGATAAATTTGCATATCAGAAATATATAATATCTGATCAAATCTGTAGAAAATATTCAAGAAATTCAATTTAGACGACAGACTCATTTTGTATTTGTGAGCAGAGTCGGTATACTAACCATCAGTTTGGTTTTCAACGTAATTTTAAAAATCGATCATAAATAATTGTAAATCCGAAGCAGAAAATAATAGCAGAAAGGAAATTTCCTCTGTGATAATAGAATCACTTCTCTCATCCCCTGACCTTTCTCACTTGTTGCACTTATAACCCTTCTTCTTCGCATAAATATAAATATGTAAACTATAAAGAAATCATAAAGAAATAAAGTATACGTAGGGTTATCTATAGGCTTTGATCATATCTTTAATTATATTTCATCGATAAAAAACTGTTGGGAATAATGTAGTTGATAACATTTACTATAAGATATATGTACGACGATTATTACTCTTAATATCTACACATGACCACACAAATGTGTATATACGTATATATATATATATATATATATGTATTACGTGAATTGTTTGTATGTAAATACCTGACTCAATCATTATATTATGTATATATGTAAGGACTTGGACTTATCTCCTAGCTGGAACAGGGGGAATCTTGTTTATTCTGCATTCCTCGTTCCTCATCGTCATTTCTGCCTCAATCGCACGGACAGAAGGAATGATACATACGCGTGCTAAAGCAGTTAATCGCGAGTAAATGGTGCATACGATTTATCATCCAATTCAGTTGTATTTTTTTGTCAGTCGAAGCCGGTACCAGAATGTGGCAATACAGATATAATATAAACGGTTTATACAGATTTGAGTCAAAACAACCGCGCTTTAGTTTCTGTTAGTTTCCACCGTCAACACTACTGATACGCACTGGTTGTGCAAAGTTTATCGTTTAAACGAATATGTACAATTTGACCAGGAAAGTGATATTATTAGGTTAAACGTGAAAATTCTTGATCACTATTTATATCGGTAATCGCTAATATAGGTTTGCGATTATAATTCTAAAAAGTACCGTTATATCCAGGTCTTCCAGGTTATATCGTATATAGCATGCGCTCTGCTCGGCCATGTTTATTCGGCAATTATAAGAGAGTGTCGTTTAAAAGAAAGACAGAATTATTTATTATTCGGAGGACGAACTACTCTGATGAAAGAAACATTTCTATTTTTACAAACAGTTTCTATTCTTCTCTAAAAATATGTGTTGACATCGTCGATAATTCGATGGTTAGGAACGCGAACAGATTCTTCGAGTTATGTGAGTCTCATACCTCAAACGGAACTGATTTCGAATAAAAGATAGTAAACGTGCCAAAGTTCTGAACGCGCAGAGACTTGAAAATGGTAAGCAAATTACCACAGGAGTTTAGAAGATATCAACGCAATCGAACGCAGTTACAGCAAATACTCGAAGAAACTCAGAAAGCGTTGGAAGTCATTAATCTGGAAAACTTCTTCCCTGGAGGTAAACACTGCAAAACCTTACGAGTTATAATACTAATATAATATATATGTACATATATATGTGTGAGTTGTAATCGTGCACTGAAATTTCGTTTACGAATTTGTTGCAGAAAATATTGTGGAAGCGTTGTTACCTTCGCCGACGTTAGATAGAATAACATACATTTTATCGAACTCTCCAGCCATCGTAGTCCTCGGACAAGACAGCAGAGCAAAAGCGTCGTTAGTAAATAGTTTAATATCCGCCGACGTATTACCGGTATGCAACGGGATATGGCGATGGATCAGGCTCAGTTATGGTCCGACGAATCACATCAGTCTTACGCTAGGCTTAGAATACGAAGTCGTCGAAAACGTTCCGATAAACGATAAGCCTTGGAGTACTCTTCCGATCGAAGATTTAACGAATTCTGGTACTGAGGACACGACTTGTCCTACGGTACTCGAAGTGAAACTCGATCAGCCTATACTGAAAGATGGTGTTCAAATATTCGTTGCACCGAACGACGGTGCGATCAAGATCCTCGCCAAGGAGTTGTTATCTATTCTACCAATATTTTTATACGCTCTCGGAGAACGACCTTTGACAGAACAGAATTTAGAGGAATTAAGAGATTTAAAAGAAACTTATCCGTTCAACCCAGTGCTTTTCGTATCGTCTTTAGGAAATACTACGTTCAACGGTATCGATGCGGAGCTGACCGAATCCGAACAACACAGACTTCAAAATCGACTAAACTCCAATGATTCCGCGTCGAGCAAGACCGACGACAACGGAATCGATTTCGACGGAACGAGTTCGCTCGGTTCAACGTGGATGGATCAGCTGACGAGCTTGGGCTTTCTCGGAATGGAAGAGTCGGTCGAGGTCGATCAATTGTCTTGGCTAGGCGCCGGACAGTTTGCCCTTAGCTCCAGCGAACTGTTGGATTCGTGCAAGAAAACGGAGCGAATGTTATATTTTATTCGCGGATGCTTACAGACGTATCTAATTAACGCCAGCACTTATCTGAACGAAGTGCACACGACCAGTTTGAGGAAGTTCATTCTAAGTGCGTTCGATATGGCGCGTAAGATTCAGATAACTCCCAAGAGGATACAATACGCTCAACAGAAGGAAAACGAGTTGTACGCCAATTTAATGAAGATCGTCAATGAAAAGCAAGAAGAACTGACCGAACTGATACAAAATATTATACAAGAAATGAAGAACGACGTGCTGTTGTCCAACAACGACGTGTATCCGTATCAGAGTACTTCTACTTTCAACAGCGCCGAAAAGACGGAATGGTCGGCGACGGTGAGAGCTGCGACTTCCGAGGTCCAGAGAGTGGTCCTCGGCCGTCTGGGCGAAAAGGTCGCGAAGCAATTGGTGAACTCCGTCAACTGTTTGCGCGAGACCTTTGTCGGTACGTTACAGCGCTGTTTGATAAGCCTCGAAAAGTCCTGCGAACGCGACACGTGCCTACTGGCCAGCGACGCGCTCAAGCAGATACTGTCGGCCGCGTACAACGTCGAATTACACAATTCTTCGCCGTCGTTGGTACACTCGTTTTTGGAGAGACTGAGGCAGCTGTTCAAGTCCTTACCTTTGCCGTGGTCGCCAACGCCCACCTTGGACGTAGTTTGGAGAAAAACTGTTACTATTGAAATATTGAATTCTTTGTCGGCTATAAAATTGGCCAAAACTATATCGATGCAATTCAGGGACAAATTGAAATCGTCGCACGACTCGTTTCAAGCGGCTCTCAGATCGTTGGAAAATTATTATTGTGGAAAGCTGGAGAGAACGGAAGAACAAAGAGTAGCTATAAGGAAATATCACGCTCCTAGATTAGCTAAATTAGCGTTAGAATCGACGTCGATGACGGACGCTGTTCGCTACGGGATTCCTCATTGCAACAAGGAAATCGGCCGTGGCCAGTACGGAGTCGTATTTGCCTGTGACGGTTGGGGAGGTGCACCGGGTCCCTGCGCGGTCAAATCGGTCGTTCCACCGGACGAAAGACATTGGAACGATTTAGCTATGGAATTTTATTATACCAGATCCATTCCCGATCACAAAAGGATAGTGAAACTTCGAGGTTCGGTCATCGACCATTCTTACGGCGGGGGATTCGGTCTCGGTTCCGCAGTTCTTTTAATATCGGATCGATTGAGTCGCGATTTGTACTGCGGAATACGGGCCGGTCTCGAGTGGACGGAACGCATACAAATAGCTATAGACGTGTTGGAAGGAATACGCTATCTTCATTCTCAAGGACTCGTACACCGAGACGTTAAATTGAAAAACGTTCTTCTGGACACCGAGAACAGAGCGAAACTGACCGATCTCGGGTTTTGCATCACGGAGGCCATGATGTCGGGAAGTATCGTTGGAACGCCGGTTCACATGGCACCGGAACTCCTCTCGGGTCACTACGACAGCAGCGTCGACGTTTACGCGTTCGGAATCTTATTTTGGTATATTTGCGCGGGTCATGTAAAATTACCGTACGCGTTCGAACAATTCCACAACAAAGAACAATTGTGGACCAGCGTGAAAAAAGGTAAGTTTAAAGAGCTACGGGTATTTCTTTGACTTTGTAAATTTAACTAAAGCCGGATACGTAATCGTCCTATTTCTGACCAGGCATACGTCCGGAGAGACTACCATGTTTCGACGACGAATGTTGGCGACTGATGGAGCAGTGTTGGTCCGGCGAACCGTTCAAACGTCCTTTGCTCGGAGCTATTTTAGCGGTGTTGGAGTCTATTCAACGAAAAGCGGAAAGAGGCAAGTCCTTACAACAGCTCTCCACACAGAAGCTACAAGAAAGTTCATCAGATTCAAAAAATCCTGCACTAGCATTGGCAGAACCTTATAATCAAAGAGGTGTCATAGGCAGCCCTCATCCCGCGAAACGCAAAGGGATAAGAGCTGTAAAACATCCTGTTTTCCACATGACTAATCTTTTTCAAACGAGTTTGTGTTCTAACTTGTACATTCAAATGCGGGAGTTTTGAAAGCATTTCACGTTCTCTGCATTTGATGTTTCCCAACGATCTGACTACGTCGAATCTCAAATTTAAATATAATGTTTTTAAAAAATATAATTTGCTATTTTTACTAAGAATTTGACTTTTTTAATAGTATTTTAAACGCAGTATTAATTTGACGAGCTTCTCATTAGTTTTATACTCGAAATCTTGTTCGATATTTCCCTGTTTCATAGAAACAAACAAAAAAGTAATTAGATCGTGTAAGTACTGTGTAGAATTAAATTGTTAACATTATGTAAATCTATTTTTATATTAAAAACATAAATGTGATGATCATTCGTGAATCGCATATGTAATCAGTGAGATATAACAAAATTTGTATTATACAATTGAGATAGGAAGCTTCTAAATATTGCACTTATTACATATGCCAATTAGTACCTTCATTGTGATAAAAAAAAAAGGTTGTTTGTAGGCGAAGAGAAATGAAATTGAACATTGTATTTTCACTATTGAAGAATAAATAAAAATCTCCACTTTTACATTTTATCACTTCAGCGCTATTAATTCTTTTAAGTAGACAATACTTAACACTTCTTCATTTCTTACATCACTTATAAAAATTTATATTCTTTTCAGATGACATGTACTCCTAAATGTAAACTACACGAATCTTCAAATGGAATTTAAAAAATATTTAAAAATTTTATCATTTGACAAGAGAGATATTTGTTGTACGTTTGGGCAGTGACACATTCTTGATTACCAATGGGTATCAAGAATATAACTGTATATATGAATATTTGTAAATTAAGGAAGAACTGATCTGTGAAGGTATGGTATTTCATAAACTGAGATATTATGTTATATATTTATACAGTACTATTTATATGTATATACATATATATTTGAGCCTTAAGAAAAAGGTATAGTTTTACATTCCCATAATACTTTTATATTGCGAGTTTATTAATTTTTCATGAACTAGTCATACATATATATAAAAGATTACTTGTTATAATCAGTCCCTTCTTACATCCGTCAATTATCACAACTCGATAATATTATTTTATTTATGATACTAACGTAATATGTATTCTACGTTTTTGAAATGCATAACGCCACTGTACAGAGATACATAGACAATAAATTGTATTAAGATACTATTGTTGACTTATAATTATGTTGTAAACTCGATATTCAAAGTAATAAATCCAGATTACATTTCGCTTTCTCGAGACCATGCAGAAATTTATAAAATTCGCTTATCGTCATTTCTACAAAAACGTTTTTTGTTTTACCGTCTTCTTCTAAATCTAATTTCAATTGCAAAAACGATTTTCCCATATTGTCGGATTCGTTGCTTGCCGCGGTCACTGTAAAAATAAAACTTTTGTTACTTTATACACTATATCTGACTACTTGATCTCTGCTACTACCACTTGTTTTTGTTAACCTTATTCAGGTGAGCAGTTTTTAATTTTTATTACAAACTGGAAGTTGCGTTTAGGATAGAGTTTTCAGCATACAGTTGAACAATAACTTTACAAAAAGAAGTTAAAACGCACTGTACAATTTAAATGCGAGAATATACAAAGCTATTTGTCTTGTTAGGTTAGTTCAGTCTTACCGCCAAACCTCCAGGAGACGTCATTGATTTTCGTAATATTTTTAACCATTTTGTCATGAAAACTGCGTAGTTCGTCTTTTTATTCGTACACTATTGATCCGTGTTCTCTGACGTTCGATTACTTTTACAATACATGTTAAAAACTAACAGTATACATCTCGTTCGTTGAGCTCTATCTCTAACTCAATAGCAAGCAGCTGATCCGGTGTGTGTGGGTGTTAGCTCTGTAGTTTTGGTTACACACCCACACCAGAACTTCACGTTCGCATGTTCATATTCACACACCGACAGCACTTGACAGCTGAGATTCACACATGGACCACGGGCTCACGTTCACACTCTCTGAGACCGAGACCGAGCCCCGGTCTAAGAGAAATGCAAAACGGGTGGTTTCGGTGTACTATATTCATTGAGCTTAGGATAAAGCTCAATGGTCTTGTCCAATTGTATACACGTCTATTCAATTGGCAGCCGCAGCACATTAGAGAACTTACTCACAATTAGCCACCACAATGAGACTCATATTAAAATCTAGAAGTGAGATAGACTTAAATTAAATCATTCATCACGTGAAGAATAATGAATTTTTGTATTAAACATATGTTTCAATTAACTAATTATATTTCAGTTCGAACCATTAGGAAGTAATAAATTCAATCACAAATTGACGAAATCGTAAAATTAAAAGCAGCAGGAACCAGAATTTATTTGCTCATCCGTACATATAATAAAGTATATACGNTCTCAAGATGATTCCACGATCAACTTTATTTTTTCAAATAGAAACATATATTTTTCATTAGAGATTCTTAATCTGCGGCTTGAAATGAATAAATTCTGTTTGAAATGCTTTCCTCTCCGCTGATATTATGATATACGGAAGAATAATTTCAATTAAACAGAAAGGCAATTATTTCATTAATAATAATAAAGTAATTACGAGAAAATCAAGTTAACGAGTGTTCCAACATTTTAATCGAATATTAATTTTATTCGTCATAATTTAAGTGATTTTCTCCATTAAAACGGCATTGTCTACTTTTCTTTAGAAAATTCAGCACTGTGAAAAGTAGTGATTAACAAAAAAATTGTTTCGAGTCGAAGATTAAGAATCTGTAATAAAAGGTACATATACGTGTTTCCATTCGAAAAAATTAAGTTGACCTTAATGAATATGAGTGCTGAATCAGCCCCTCGTTGACTTAAACTTTTTATTTGAAACATTTTTTTCCCGGAATTTAGTAATTGAGACGTTTTAGATTTTGTGAGGTCACCGGCACAAATGCCCCATCCCGTATACGTATGTACATGTACATATGTATAACTACGACGAGTCAAGAAACGAGTGCAAGACGTTCTAACAAGGATATCAAGTGTAATTCAGAGTGCGAATAAAAAATATCGCGACGCGAAACATATATCAGAGGGTATCGAGTTAAAAAGGAATTTCCTTTCCTTATCTCCAGTCGCGCTTCTCTTACCACCGTTAATGACGAGATTCCTCTTTCCAACTTCTTTTTTCATCCTGCCCGTAACAGATATAAATTTAAGGGCGAAAGGTATTTCATATTTTTCGAACAAAGAGCTACGTAATAACTGATAACAAATGGAGCTCCTCGCGAAGTGTCACGGTACTTAATTTAATTCCTGACCCGCGACCGTACGAGAAAATGTTACGGATTTTTGTAAAGTACAGATATTTCTTTTAGCGAGATCCCCGCGACAAGGCATGCGAAAATAATAAATATGAATGCGTTTGGGTATCCGGCCGCAAACCAAAAATAATATCCTCCCGACGACAACCACTTTGAACGGTGCGTGTTATCCGCGACATTTTTATGCGATAAAGAATGGAAAGAATTTGTCGCCGTTTTAACTCGTCCTTAAAGTCGTCGACTCGGGAAGCGGTTTGTCGTTCGTTGTCGGGTCAAGATTCGCGTCGATAATCGACGAGAGATATCGCGCGCGGTGCTATCTAAATTTATATGCAAATTTTGTACACCACTCCATTGTTTTCCGGGGATTCATAAATAAGCGGCGGCGCGGCGCTGGAATATAACGGATGAATCTCCGAAGCAAAAGCTCACGGTTTAATGTCGCGCAAACGGCACATCGAAACTTTCGAAATACGCCATATTTGTTACCAAAGCTTGTTAGAATTTCTAATTAAACCACCAAACACCGAAACGATATATCTGTCTTAAGCTACTCTGGCTGTAGGTCACTTGGTAATAAGTTCTCGCAAGTTTCTTCGTGTGTACCTGCTTCCGGAGCCACCGGAGATTATGATCGGGTTATCATAATTATGGACCCAAACGTTATTTTCATTTAGATCTAGACCTCACCTCACCTCACACAGCCAACAGACTAAACAGGTCTTTTGATCAATCGTGAAACGTATACGTATACTATCCTAATATTTATATTTTAATTTTTCTAAATCAAATCAAAATGTTTCTCTTTTGTGACGGACAACGGGCGCGCATTTACCGTAACGCTATAAAAGGCGATTTGATTGAATAACTGGGTAACGGGGAAAGAGAAAGAGCAATAGCCATAAAATTGAGGAGGGGAACAGGACGTTATACAGCAGGCAAGGCAAGCCGCGTGCCAGTTCAAGAGGAAAATTCGTATAAGCGGCTACGCTACGTTTTAAAAAGTATCCCCGAAGGTACTTTTCTTCAAGCTTCTCCCGTATCTCCCTAATCACCTAATTTCTCGCACAGTTCTTTAATATCTCGCGTTTCACTGTTATTATTCTACGATCGCCAGACAAATATGAGATTGCTCGAAATATGAAGTTGCTTATTACTACTTTACTTTGTCGTTAGCAGAAAGTAACGTCGGAATAAATTGGATTCAGATATACATAGACGGCGTCTTCCTTTTCCCCGTTCATTTCAATTATTAGGGAAACGCACCGCCACGCAAATATCCAGATAGAAGCATCGAGTTTTCGAATAGAAATTATTGCGCATCAGAGTGAAAACGTCTGGGAACAATTTCGCAAAAATTACTCTGTCTCTCTCTTTTTTTTTTAGTTTACTTCCCAAAGCGAAAATAATAATAAACATAATGCGATACGCGACGTACGACGTAGTTTCATAAATTATCGCTGAACCGACGTGATACACATTTTTACCCCCCGCCGTGTTTAATGAAAATCTTAAACGTCAGAGCCCAATAACCACGTGCGCTCCTCTTTTATGTATAGGGAAGGCTTCGTCCTGGAGATTCTCCACACCGTCGCGGAGTGATATCGGTATTGGTGACGACGATTCCTGCAACTGGGTGGGGCGGCTCGGAGGCGCTTGCCGGCGCTTGCGTCAGACGAGATATCCAGGAGCGTGTGTGTCTCCTGGGTTATCCTTAAAATATCCAGGCTACCCTGTTACCACGAAATTCGAATCGCGTCGGCTTGTCATTAATCATGACCTCCCTTTGGTGACCGGAGTCGCTAGGGCGCACCGTGTCGTGTCCTTTTTCACCGCGCTCTATACACGTTTTAGAGCAGGTTACCCGTTCGTCGTGTTCGGCTGTTCCTTTCACGCCTTCTCGATTCTCGTCGTCGTCGTCGTCGTCGTGGCACCGTTCTTTCTGGTTCACCTCGAACTGCTGCGAGAGAATTGAGAACCGAGCGCGCGATAAATCTATAGAAGATGAGCGCGAATCGGTTGGCCATCTGCTTGGCCTTGTGCTCGCAGTCGATCGACTTTTATTTCAAACACGAGCCGAAAGGGATAGATAGAGGGGCTGAAGAGGGAGAGGGAAAGGGAAATAGAGGGAGCCGGGGGAAAGATAACAGGTTGAGCCTAAGAGAAAAATAAGGGCGTAGAGAATAAGAGGGTGACTGAGGGAGAGTTTGGATGCTCGCGGACGACGTGAAACACGGCCCAGTAATTTGGCGAAAATTTAAAGCGCTCCCGTCGAGGTAATTGCGTAGGCGTCTCTATGCCGTCGCGCGCGCACTGCTTTCCACCGCATCCTCTTTTTCCCATTTCCTCCTTTTCGAAGATTTGTTTTTCATCGGAAGGCGAGAAGACCGAAATGGTTTTTAATTAAACGGTACGCCGAATAGAGCTCTCGCCGACAAAGAATGTATCAAACGCTAACACGAATTAAATTCTATGGGAAAGGGTGGCGGGTAGCATAACGAATGGGAAAGGCGAGCTGGATCCATGGCCACGAATATGGCCCGGTCTGCGCGTCTTTGCTCCCACTGTTACGAGAACTTATTGCTATCAAGATCCACGGTTACTTGTCCTGCTGGACGTATTATCCCCGGGGCTTCGTGTCACGAGAGAAAGAAGAGACTGGCCGTGCGTCAAAGAGCGAACGAGTAAATCTTGGCTGCAAGGCTGGATATAAGTCGTGAATGTCCAGCGAGATAGACCGATTCTTCGGGACGCGAGACGGACTTTACGTTTCGAAGGCTCACACGCATATTTGCGAATNTATCAAACGCTAACACGAATTAAATTCTATGGGAAAGGGTGGCGGGTAGCGTAACGAATGGGGAAGGCGAGCTGGATCCATGGCCACGAATATGGCCCGGTCTGCGCGGCTTTGCTCCTACTGTTACGAGAACTTATTGCTATCAAGATCCACGGTTACTTGTCCTGCTGGACGTATTATCCCCGGGGCTTCGTGTCACGAGAGAAAGAAGGGACAGGCCGTGCGTCAAAGAGCGAACGAGTAAATCTTGGCTGCAAGGCTGGATATAAGTCGTGAATGTCCAGCGAGATAGACCGATTCTTCGGGACGCGAGACGGACTTTACGTTTCGAAGGCTCACACGCATATTTGCGAATGTAGGCAAGAGATTTGGCCCGCAAAATTTGCAGCGGCAAGGTGTGTGTGCAGGAAACGAGCCATCTCCACGCGGACCCGGAATACGTCGTCGTCGTATAACGTTGCAACGCCGAACGTGTACGCCGACGCGTAATAAACGACGGAAAGAAATAAAAACGACGTCGTGCAACATAGAAAAAGAATAAACAGGCGCGCAGGACGGTCAGAGGGAAAGAGAGAGGGAGAGAGAGTGCGGTTGTGTGAACTCGCGACTCGCGACGAGAAAGCAGCGACGAGGGCGTAAAAGGGAAGGAGGAGGCAAGGAAAGGAGAGAGTAGCGAGCGTTGTGTGTCCGTTTCGAGCGACGCGATGCGTTCCCCTACGCTTTTTGTTTTAATTTCGCAAAGGCCACTGGCTCTCGCGTCTCTTCTCTCCCCCGTCCACTCCTTTTTCTCTCGTTTACTCCGACGGGAACCCCGCGAGATGTTCCACGGTGGTTTTCAGCGCTGAGGATGCTGCTAGCTATACTATATATTCTTCTCCTTTTCCATGCTCTCGTCCTGCTCCCACCGANAGCGACGCGATGCGTTCCCCTACGCTTTTTGTTTTAATTTCGCAAAGGCCACTGGCTCTCGCGTCTCTTCTCTCCCCCGTCCACTCCTTTTTCTCTCGTTTACTCCCACGGGAACCCCGCGAGATGTTCCACGGTGGTTTTCAGCGCTGAGGATGCTGCTAGCTATACTATATATTCACTGTGCTCTTCTCCTTTTCCATGCTCTCGTCCTGCTCCCACCGACTCTCTTTCCTCTCACCATCGACGAACCTCTCTCTCTCTCTCCCTCCCTGTCTCTCGCCCCTCTCGTTTCCCCTTCCCCTGTCTCCCTCTATCGCGTTATCCCTTCTCCGGTTCGCGTTCGCCGCCGCCACCCCTACGAGTCGGTAAAGGGCTGAACCGACCAGTGCAATTCACGACGAGTTCGACGTCGAATCCACGCGTCTCCCGCGTCTCGTAGTTGGCGATTTTTTTCACGGCTCATTTTAATTCGACGCACGATTGATCGATACAGTTATACGTATTCACGGTTTCGTTTCGTTTTTATTTTACTAACTCGTCGAACGAAAGCGAGGACGCGTCGGCGAGCGCGATCCGCGCGATTCTCCTCGAGCGCGTTCCATTAGCGACGCATTGTTCGCGCCCTTCGGCTCGTCTCCGCCGGGCTTTTCCTTTCGCGGCGTTTCCGAACAGCCTCGTTACGCGTCGTGGTCGTGGCACCGTGCGTTGTTTATTCCCTCTTAGGTTAATTAGCGTGCGGCGTCGGTTTAACGATCTTTCTCCAATGTCATTAAACTTTTGCTCGTCCGGGGTGCATCCGACGCGTGAACTTTGACGAGGAAGCGTCGCGCGTCAAGTACCTGGAAAATGATACGTTTGGAGCGGCGGCGTAACTCGGAGGGTCGTTAAACGAGCGACAACTTGTCAGCGGGATGTCAACGTCTTATCCGTCTTGTGTCCGCGACTGGACGATCTTGCGATCCGTCGACGCCGCGGGACGTCACGAGAAAGACACGTAAGTCCGCTTCCCTCTCGACATTTTTTCGCCCAGCAAGTTTTATTTCGCCCGTGTTAGTCTTTCGATCGTTGTTCCGCTCCGTTTGCCACGGTACGCCAAGTATGCCGAAGCAATTAGCGTGTACGAGTTCGCAATCGTGAAAAAACAAACGGTTCCGACGAACCTCAATAGGTCGCAACTGACTCGAAGAGGGAATCTATAAAAGGAATAAGTCGCATCGAATATATTCTCGTCCCCCGATCTCCTCCGCGTTCTTTCCCCGGCGGTCGGTTTTATTTACGGCTCGGGAACTCGTTCCGCATTCATTCAACAACGCGCGGTTTTTTTCCTCTGACCCGTGGCCTCTCGATGTGCGCGGATCGCACAAGTATCTGTCCGTGTAACAACGTCCGTATCCACTTCAATTCTTTTCGAGTGTCAGACGTTTTTGCTTAAAAGCGGGTCGAAAGAACAGACGTACTTTTTGCCTCCCCCGCGATGTCTCAGATATATTATCCGCCTTTTTACCTGTAACTCGTGCGCGTCTCGCTCACTCTCCGCGTTATGTATCTACGCCGTTCCTCAGCGATGCGTGGAAATGTGAAGCGTGTAATCCCGCGAATTTTGTTTAACGCTCGCGGATTAAACTTATTACCGCAACTCGGGCGCGCGTACGCCACTTACGGTCCGTTTTAATTCTTCGGCCGGGAAACTCGGCAAAACTGAGTTTCAGCTCAGGTGATTTTCCGCCGGCCCGATGTACGACTACGGGAAGTCGAATTATCCCTGTCGGGTAATCGGATAGCGGTTTAACGTATAAGCTAATTCCACGGCGTAAATCGCTGAATGCGCGATAAGTTCGCGGTTCGGCACGTAGGAGAGAATAAATAGTAGCTGTCCCGAATTTGGGAAAGCCGTGTCCGGTCGCTGGTCCGCCGTTTGGAACAAAAGCGTACCGGAAACCCGAAAGGGAAACCTGGTACTCGCGCGCGCGAGGAAACGATCGCGCGTCGCGTCGACGGGATTAAGGATAAAAATCATTGACGCGGTTCAATTCATGCGGTGCCGAGGGAAAAAGTTAGGATTGCAAAAAATAAAGGCCGAAGAAAGTGAGAGACAGAGAGGGAGGATGGATGGAAAAAGGGGGACTCGTTAATTCTGTTTTTTCGTGCACGATAATGGAAACTCACTTGAACTTTCTTATTCCTTCGTTAGTCGCTCCTGGCGCCGTGAAAAGGCAGCCTTATTTCGTAGCGGCCGCGGCAAAGGGAAGAAACTTTTCATTCACCGAGGCAATTAAACGGCGATATTTGCGGTGATTGCGAAAAGGGTGAATCTTTCTGTTATCGGTAGGTCCGTTCGATGTATTAATCGAATCGTTGTAGGCCGGCCGGTGAACGATTGGTTTAATTGAACCAACATGTTTCCCTGTTGTTTCCCAATAATTGTTCAATAATAAAATAACACAAGAGGCCCTGTGCCAGCGCTATCGTGTTTAGAATTAAACTAACGGGAATTTCGCGCTACGAGCCCGTGTACACGGGGTAAACAGGGGGAGGAGGGGGACAGAAGCGGGGAGTTTTATCTGATCTCAAAACTAACCGTTTCACCGTAAAACGAATCTGTGTAGTCGTTAAAACAATGTCTGCGAGTGGGCCGTTAAAACGGACTTGATGATTCGAATAGCTTTGAAAAAGGTAGCGCGTAAACAGGCAATTATAAACGGTCGGCCAATAGAATAAGTGAAACGTGAAACGTAATCTTCATTAATGAGCCCCGCGGATACATCCTGCGAAAGGATTAGGATGACGAAATTTTAATCCGTCTGGGAAACTAGTTTCTGATGGAATACGGAATAAATTCCCCGTGCCCCGGTTGCCGTTCTTGTTGTTTTTTTTTTCTCTCTCCTCTCTTTACGCGCTTTCATCCCCTTTTCGGCGGATCAAGTTGAACGAGTGCGAATGCGGACGTTCGGTTGATTTATGTATCCGTTGTTTAACTTCAAAAGGTCCATTCGCGAGAGATTTCATTGCCGTTAACACCGCATGCCACACGGAGGTTGACGTCGACACTGGTGTACGCTTTGTCAGTGAGACAGATCGAACGTCCCCGTTGATTGCTTTCTTCGATTCCACCGGTTCTCCGCTATGATCAATAACACTGTCGATAGGTGATGTACGACCGCTAGAAAATATTTCACCTGACCGGGTCGTATAGATTCCAGTATAATCCGGCCTTCGCGAATTTCTCCGGGAAATCGCCTTTCGGTCATTTCGATTTGATTCGCGCGTTCAAACTAATTTCGCACATGGGGTTCGCGCGNCGCCAAACCTCCAGGAGACGTCATTGATTTTCGTAATATTTTTAACCATTTTGTCATGAAAACTGCGTAGTTCGTCTTTTTATTCGTACACTATTGATCCGAGTTCTCTGACGTTCGATTATNTTAATTATACGCTCCTGAAAATCCTCTGATCTCTGGCCGACCATCGAAACAGATCACCACCACCGCGCCTCTTTCCTATACCTACGCAAATTTTTAACTACACGCCGCTAACTACTCTATACTATTTCGGACGGGAAACAAAATTACGACAATAGACAATAGTAATAAGAATAGAAACATGCATAACGCGCTCGCGGTTCACNATGAGCCCCGCGGATACATCCTGCGAAAGGATTAGGATGACGAAATTTTAATCCGTCTGGGAAACTAGTTTCTGATGGAATACGGAATAAATTCCCCGTGCCCCGGTTGCCGTTCTTGTTGTTTTTTTTTTCTCTCTCCTCTCTTTACGCGCTTTCATCCCCTTTTCGGCGGATCAAGTTGAACGAGTGCGAATGCGGACGTTCGGTTGATTTATGTATCCGTTGTTTAACTTCAAAAGGTCCATTCGCGAGAGATTTCATTGCCGTTAACACCGCATGCCACACGGAGGTTGACGTCGACACTGGTGTACGCTTTGTCAGTGAGACAGATCGAACGTCCCCGTTGATTGCTTTCTTCGATTCCACCGGTTCTCCGCTATGATCAATAACACTGTCGATAGGTGATGTACGACCGCTAGAAAATATTTCACCTGACCGGGTCGTATAGATTCCAGTATAATCCGGCCTTCGCGAATTTCTCCGGGAAATCGCCTTTCGGTCATTTCGATTTGATTCGCGCGTTCAAACTAATTTCGCACATGGGGTTCGCGCGATCGTTCCTGAATTCCTGAACGGCACGCCGAGGCACGGACGGGCAAACATCGCGGCAGAAGCTGGCCCCGAAACGAAACGCGCGATATCGCGTTACAAACAGGATGTCGTTTTACGTTTTGCCGATCATTTCAAAGCGGCGTAATTAAGCGGGAAATAATTGTAATCGATGTACCGTTGTCGCGATAATACCGTGTCCGGGGTGAATAAGTATTGGTTCATTAGTACGTGTTTTATTGTACGGCAAATAAATCGCCGCCGATACGCTCTATGGGGAATTGAAAATACGTCAACAGTTCCCAATAATTTACGTCCGTAGCTATACAGCGAATATGATATACGGTGTGTACTGCATTTCTCATTACTCGACTATTCTCGCGTTACGCCGCGCTATAACGCGTGCACGTCATTAAGTTTCTATTTTATCGCCGAGAAAGAAAACACCGGGAGAGAGGATCGCAAAAAAATCTGGCATTTTAACCGTTTTAATAAAGCGCCATTTTCCATTCCACGCGCACACTCGCACCTTTCGAGAAATATCAAGCGTAAAATGTTTCTGCCCCGCCAGCGATGGTCTCCCGCAAAAATCTTGATCGGTAATGGGTAGCGTTTCGGCCACTGTTAAAGCCACCGTTCTCTTTACAATCTTTTGTCTAGTCCATCCTCCCTTTCACTATGTTATATAACTATCTTTTTATGTTCGCATTCGACGTGTGTACTCTCGTTTGATAATTACGCTGTGACACGTCGTCGTCCGTGAAACGTACACCGAACTCCTTTGGATTTTGAATCGATACGCGATCATAGACGACAGGTAGAGGCGTCCACTCTGGTGGTGAGCGGAGGTTCTTCACGTTTCTCTCGGCGGATCAACGTCTAATGAGTTACACGAAGCGAGCGGAATAGAACTGCGAATTCTTTTTATTCCCAATCCGCGTTTCGTGTACAACGTTTTGTTCTGCGCTCAAACGTAATCAGAACATGTAGTGAAAAAGTTGCTGGCTACGAGGCGAAGATTACTTACCCTTTAGATGGAAAATCCCGGAATTCAAGTAGAGGGTGAAAAACGTGAAAGCGATATAGACGAAACTAGAATTGGACACGGTATCGAAGGAGGAAAATTGAGAGAGAGAGCATAGAGTCCATTCGCACCTCCGCCGTTTGAACATCGCATTTGTAGTTCCAAGACAGCGCAATGGGGAAGGAAAATGTTCGAGGTAGAAACAAAAGGACAAGAAAAGCGGAAGTTTGAAAGAAAAATAACAAAAGATATCCCCGACAGCGCACGCTGGTCAGAACATGATGGCCGCGGTACGTCACGGTATAATATTTCCCTTCCGACAATGCGAGCTGTTTGTAATTGTTTTCGAGATGATCGTCGCGGTCGCTACGGAGAATTAACTTGTACTACGGTAGAAAAAAGGTTGACTCTTTCTATCCGTGAGTATTCGAGTATTCTATTGGGCCGCGGTAAATCGCGCTGCACATTGGAGCCCCCTCGGTTCCCTCATTTTCCGATTTCACATTGATTTTCAGGAAACCGACACCGCGGCGATTCCGGTGAAATCCTATCGGGGAAAGTTTCAATCGGTTCTGGAGCATCGGGGAACGCGCGCGTAACGGGGAAAAAAAAAAAAATTCAATCGTACCTCCGCAAAGCGTGCACGCGTGCGAAATTATGCACATACGTAATACGAATCGATATCGGTGTATAATGCGTCGTCGTCGAGATATGAATGAATACCAAACAGGATCATACAGATTTTCAATTAACCACCCTTCCGCGGCGCGCGTGTCCATCGTTCGTTTGTTCGTCCGTTTTGTCACAAGTTGGGTGAGTGCACGCGGACGCGCGTACGTACATACGCAGTGCACGAGTACGTATGTGTAGTATGTACGTATACACACGCGGAGGGCAGATGGTAAACCGGAAGAACGTATTGCGTCGTCGCGCCGTGTGCCGCGCCGTTTGCCACGAAACTCGTGTTGTCCCGCCGGAATAAAGGGCAACGATTTTCATTTAAATGTCTTCGGGTCGGTCAAGTGGCCAAATAGGACGTGGCATCCGACAACGATTGACCTGATAATTGATACCGAGCAGCCATAGGTTAAATCGACGTTCAGGATTATCGGCACTTTAATCGCCACGGCAGTGATGCAATTTCGTGTACCGGCGTAAGGGAGAGGAGAGGGCGAGAGAACGGTGGCGGCGGCGGGGTCGCTCGCACAGGGCGAACTGAACTTAATTACCGAGTACCGATGCCAAATCCAGGCCAAACCGTTTCGCTCCGTTCGCGTACAAACGATACGTGTGTTTATACGAAAGCGTAAGACTTCTCGGCGATGGCTGGATCTACATTATTCGAGCCGACTTCTTCGAACCTCCTTTACATAATGCGCTCTCTCTCTCCTCTTCTCTCTCCGTTACAAGTTTCTCGTCGTCGTCGTCGTCCTTCTCGCAGTGACAACCGATCCGCCGAGGATGTTCCTTTTCAATGATCTCCGATATGACGAGGGTTCCACATCCGCGATAAACCCGATAAATTCCACCGGCAAATGTTCTCTCGAATACCAATTAGTATTCATAAAGTCGACTGCTCTTTATCCCCTGATCCCGACCCTAAATCCTTGATCTACCGTATCTCCAAAGACTTGGTGGGTTGCGCGCTNTACAAGTTTCTCGTCGTCGTCGTCGTCCTTCTCGCAGTGACAACCGATCCGCCGAGGATGTTCCTTTTCAATGATCTCCGATATGACGAGGGTTCCACATCCGCGATAAACCCGATAAATTCCACCGGCAAATGTTCTCTCGAATACCAATTAGTATTCATAAAGTCGACTGCTCTTTATCCCCTGATCCCGACCCTAAATCCTTGATCTACCGTATCTCCAAAGACTTGGTGGGTTGCGCGCTGGATTCCGCAATTTTTGCCACGAACATCGATAAATTCAAGAAAACCTGCAGACCGCCATTATCTGAATTAAATTTCATTTTTTTACTTTTTAATCGCAGGTTTCGCCGGGCGTATCTTCGATTCAAATGGATAACTTTAATTCGCAGCGGAATCGTAAACGATACAGACACGTGGAGGACGTTTGAGAAGTTTAGTCGTGGGTATCGAGAAAACTGAGACGTTGAGTTATATTCTAGTTATTCACTGTCAGCCGAAAGTATGAGGGACGAGTTATTAAGGGCGTTTCATATTTTCTAGCGTGCTTATTATTCAGGACGATCTATCGTTGCGCGTTTCACGTAGAATCTTTCGCGGAGATACCGGCTTAAAACACCGAAACCTTTTCACTCGGGCAGAGCTCGAACTTTTAAATGGTTAAGTAAAAGATTCAGAGAACACTTTTCCATTTCCTACTATACGAGGATTCGTCCCATTAAGGTAAAAGCCAGNCGGGCCGAAAGTATGAGGGACGAGTTATTAAGGGCGTTTCATATTTTCTACCGTGCTTATTATTCAGGACGATCTATCGTTGCGCGTTTCACGTAGAATCTTTCGCGGAGATACCGGCTTAAAACACCGAAACCTTTTCACTCGGGTAAAGCTCGAACTTTTAAATGCTTAAGTAAAAGATTCAGAGAACACTTTTCCATTTCCTACTATACGAGGATTCGTCCCATTAAGGTAAAAGCCAGTTGTAAAAGTGACCAAATCTTCGAGTGAAAGGCACCGGCGTTTTTTTTTTAACGAAACTCTTTACCTGCGCCGTAAATCGAGAGAAGTAGATATTCGTTCCGCCATCGGGCGTTCGTCTCGCTCGTTGAATAATCGTAAAAAAATACTCGACGACCGTGATCATATTTCATTAGCGGACGAAAGCTCGTCCGCGAGTCTAAAGTTCTCGCGAGCGAGATAATAGTTGCGGGTGGCAGTAACCATAATCGTTACACCCGCCGCAGATCTTAAAGCAAACTGAAACCGTAGATATATTCTCCGAAGCCAAAAGACGTTGCACATGGACTCGACGTACTTTCTCCAAAGTAGTTTACGCTTTACGCTGAGGGCAGCCGCCGTTGCTCGATATATTAAAGGCAACGGGGGTTAAAACGTGACAGTGCAACCCTTTTCCTCGGACGAAATTCGTGAAAAGTTCGCCACTCGTTCCCTCTTCCGATGCGTCGTTAGTCACCACCACCGAACGACGTATTTATCCGTATACGTCGCAACGTCTTCCGACGATTTCGCTTGTGTCTCGCGTCGCGCACACGTCCCCGGGCTTATCGTCGACGGCCCTGCCTCGTCGACGGCCTCGTCGTCGTCGTCGTCGTCGGTTGACGCCGGTTCGGTACGGCGCGCGCGGCGCGAGTCGCATCATCATCGTTTATATCCCGTTTCCCTCAGCCTCGTTTCTCCTCATATTTTTTATTGCTCCGACTTGGTTGCGACCTTAGCCGCTCGTTAAATTTCGCACCGTCTTCCGGGAGCTTAACGCTCGGCGTAGTAAAGAGATAGGAAAGAGGATGAGGAAGAAGTGCTCTCGTACAGCCGAGGGAAAAGTCGGTTTCAGGGCGGGCGGGCGGCGAGGTGACTGCTAGCTGCTACACCGCAATCGCAACGATCCGTTCGTGCCTCGAGGATTCTCTAATAAATGATGATCTTTTAATAAATGCTTCCTGCTCTCTCTCTCTGTAACAGCTTATATCTCGAGTTATGTCGGAGCGAGCGTTTTTGACGTCCCCCGTCCACCACTCCACTCGCCTCCGAGGAGATTTCCACTGTTTAATCGTTCCGAAACGATTCCGTCGTTTCCCCCCTTCCTTCGCAAAAAGTTGATGGCATAAAAAACGAAATACCCCGGGTATATATCTCGTCTCGGCCCGGACAGATATTTCACACGTACGTTCCCCGACGTTCTTGTTATATCCGAAAGTCTATAATTTTCGGTCGATCACACCGGTGGAGGTTCACTGCTGCTGGTAACAGCAGATCCGCTGAAATTAATTCGTCGACGGGAACTCGCTCGCTTTATTATATCCACGGGCTGTTGTTCGCGTGGCCCACGGTCGAGAACATACCACGGTTCTATTCAATCTCCTATTAATGTAACAGATTAAAACCAACGTACGTGAACGCGGCGGCAGTCACGAATACGAGCCCGAGTCCTTCGCGGAGGTCGCGCGAAAATTTAAGACAACCAGATGAGGAACCGTTGAATAAAGAGCGTCGCTTTCTTTCCGTTTCACCGCGGGTTTCATTTCCTCAGTTTAGGGATCCCGGGACGATTTCGGTCGAGCTCGCGGGCGAAAAAAGAAAGCTCGCCGTTAAGATTTTACGAGTATACCTACTACCTACCGTCGTAGACGGCGCGCCGCCGCCGCCGTGCCAGCTACGTACTATATCTGTTCTACTCGAATTTCAGGAGTACGAGCAACAGCAGGGACCAGCCGACCCTTAAGGAAACGAGTCATCTGTAATCCCCGAAGCGGCGGCGTACCACGGTCCAGGCCTCGCACGGATACTAACCACAGTACAGCTCAAATTCCTCAAAGGAGCGGGTTAACCACGACGGTCTTACACAAAGACACGTCACGCGTTCCCCTCGTCCGGCTCGCGCGCGTATACGTACGCGTGGCACGCCCAGGTGAACGTTCCTTCGGAGGAGGAAATAGAGAAACGACGGGAACGAGTACGCCGGTAGTAGCCAAACGCAGCCAAAAGGCAGCCTTGGTTAAAGAGAGCTTCAACGAGAGGACACAGTTGTCTGGCGGCCGACGACTCCACAAACTTGCACAATATACTATATCTACGAAGCCAGGAGCGCGCGAAATTCTTTGGCAAATCTTTGGCCGTGTTCCGTCTGTCTAGAACGCAACGCGTGCACGGAACGCGTGAGACGGTTCCGCGAATACGGTGAAAAATACCGAGCGAGGTCGAGGGGGCCAGACAAGCGAGAAAACGCACCGTTGAGAAGGGTCGTCTCGGAAAAATAAGGTGGAAGCGCGTTCCCCGTGTTAACGGACGCGGACGAGCGACGTCGCGTCGGAACAGTCGAGAAAGTAGGCGTGACGAGGGTCCGCTTAAGCCAGAATATTAGTCGGTGTCGCCTAATGATCGTCGTCGCCGCGCATTCCGGCTGCTACCTCGTAATATTCGGTGAAATTGTTCTGCCGGTTGTCGTCCATGCGCCGATTCCACCGTCGGTCTGCAGAGTCCGCTCCGCTCCTTCGACGTTGACGTTTCCCCGTGTCTCCAATTAAATCCACGGACGGTGGACAGATAGGTCCGCGGAGGAAAAAAAAAAAAAAAGGAGAGAACGGTGACTGCTGCGAAACGCACGACGGCCGGTCCCCGTTAAACTAGCGGAGATTCATTATCGGTGTTGACGCAGGAGGCGACGAGCGGACCAGCGACGAGCGGACCAGCCAGCCAGCCAGCCAGTTACATCGTAGAAGAGGATCTGGCCGGAACGGCGAAAGAAGACGGGGAAAGGAGGAGGAGATCGGCGCAAGAAAGCTCGTCTAGCTGCAGTAATATTAATGCCAGAAATTAAGCCACACAGCTCGTTAGAGTGGGTGTTTGCTAAAAGCATCGGGAAATTTCCGCGCGATCGCGCTAATATCCTACTGTGTACGGTCCCAAAGAAAAACCTCCTAGCGGCGGAGTAGCGGCGCGCAGAAGCATAGATCTTCTTCGCCGGAGGATGGTGGTGGTTCTTCTCTTTCTCTCTGTCCGTACCGCCGCCGCCGGTATCTCTCTGCCGTTGGCTAAAAAGAAAGCCAGGGATTTCTTTACAGAAGTAGCAGCAGCCCGGTGGCTGTGGAACACTAGTGACGGAACGCTGAAAGCCACTCGACAGAGAGGGAAAGAGGGAACGGCCGCCGGTGAACGCTCGCCTCTATAGCCCAGAGCATCCTGTATTTCTGATAACGTACAGAACTCGGTAACGTCCCGTCGAGAACGTTAGCGGAACCGAGCCTGAATTGAGAAGTCGGTAAGCGAGAAGGTCCTTGCGCCCAGAGGCACGCTATTAACTTTACTGCCAAAGGATATCGGCCAACGTCTCGGGGCCCGGCATCTCGCGAACTCGAACAATACTAACCGCAAAACAGTTTAAGACCGGCGAGCGTGTTTCGACGCGTGTATCTTCCGGTTTGTTCTCGGGGACGTATGAAATGGAACTTACGGCGTCTTGGGACGTTTCGAGGGACCCGTAATCCATAGCCGCGAAACAATAGCGGAGACTGTGCGGAACGACGACGACGACGACCGAGAAACTTGGCAGACCTTCTCGTGACATTTCCTTGTCTCGTAGCTCTCGCGATCGCGATAGACCGAACTCCCGGATTTCATCTCGTCCCGCAGCAATCCGCAACCTAAACGCCGACACCCACCTTATATTCTAACGATACAGAGTTCCGGAGGTGTTACAGCCTTGTCGAAACGTAATTCCCCGACTCGAGCAACATCTACGTAAGACGAGGGCGGGCCGGGGAGGATTGACCGAGCCGAGTCGTTCGCGCCGCCCGGAGATTTTTTAACTCCGCGCCGGGGGTCAATTTTCTTCTCCTCGGGCAAGGTTTCCAGGGCAACAGAAACTTTTCTCTTTCCGCCGTTGCGCTAATCAATCCAGGTGAAAGGGTCGGTCGGGAGACGGGCAACAATTGCCGCACGCTAGAACGTAGAGAACGCAGGACAAAAGCCTTGTGCCCCTGTCTGTCTGTTCGAAATATCGAAAACATCAAGTCGACGGAGGAAAATCGAGTTTCCGGGAACACGTTTTCCAACCAGCTGATCGAGGCTATTTGCCGGCAGCTCCGTTCGAGCGAACGACTTCTTTAATCCGTGGTGGTAAAAAGAAAAAAAAAAAGAATCCACGTTCGAGAGACTCGGCCCTGTCGGATCATCTGTCCACGGCGTTGTCGACGTTAGATTCGTTGGAACGACATGACGCGGTGAATGAGGGCAGGCGGCGGCGAGGCATTGATAATTGGCGGCAGGCCGGGTGAAGAAAGCCGAGGCGGCGGAAAAATATGGTAGACGAGGGTACGGGTCTATGGCACGCCCCGGGATTTAACGTATCGAGGTGGCGGCCGATGATCGTAATACACGGATACCGAGCTACCACACTTTTGCTATCCATCCTGCTTAACGTGCTGGTGCGAACCGCCGGTGAGTATAGAGACACGTGTGTGCACGTGTACGCGCCTCTCTCGGTTTTCTCCGCACGTTTGTTTCGCTCTCTTCCCTCCCGCAGCAGAGACGACTCGGTCTCTCGAATGTGTTTGCGCTTCGCTCGATGTGGAACGTTCCGTCATTTCGCCGAAGGCGAATCCCATTCCCCGCTTCGTAGTACCCCCTTAATCGTTGGCTTTGTCGATGCCGAACGCGTTATTCAGACGCTATACATATACGTATACGGCTATAGTTTCATTAAGGATCGAACGCTATTCCGCCGATGCCTACCGTCTTTTATAGTATAGATCTGCGCTCTGCTCTCCCTTAGTTTCGTCCGTTTTATATTAGATTCGCTACTCTCTAATGACGTCTTTACTCCGAACTCGGATCAACCGTGAAGAATAAACTGCCCGCCCGAAGCGGTTCTCGCGAGATGCAAATTCTAAAGTCTTTGAAATTATAACGTTCCGTGAATTATTGTCTTGGCAAGTGAACACTTTACGAGCGGGCTATTTTAATATAATACGATCTCTTTTTTTTATTCTATCGGGAATTATTTGTACTTCTACGTACAATAATCTGTCGAGGATATTTGCTTTTTGTCAATTAATTCTGTTCGAATTCATTGCCAGATATATATAATGGACGAGCTGAAAGTAACTTTCAGCCAGACTCGATGTGTACTATATTCGTTTCCGGGACGAATATTAATTTCTCGATTGACAGCGTATTACGAGTCTAGTAATATCGAGAATACTTGTAAAAGCTTTGAAGTCGCGTATATAATTAATTGCTTTCTAGCTGAAACACGAGTTTAATCGTAAGCGTTTCCCGCTCTAATGGATAACGGAACTTCCCGTTATAAGAGTTCACGTCGTTACACATACGCATAGACACACGAGGGATGCGACGCGACGGGACACACGACGTCCTCCGAGTAGTTTATCGATCATTTATGAAGCCGCTGGCAAGACCGCGGGTTACGATGAAATTTACCCAAAGCAATAGCACCGCCGAAACAGTCTGAGTTAACTATAAACTTCTTAATGTATCCATTTAACGTGCTAATGCGGTCCCGCGCTAAATTCCGTCTTTGTTGCTCGTTCGCCTTAAGTAGTTCCTGGGAACCTCCTCGGACCCTTTAAGCTCCGTCATCGCACCTTCTTTTCCTTATTTAATTACCGTGTTACCCCGTCATCCTTTTGCTCCGCTCGAAACGCGTTTTTATTCGCGCCCCTTCCGTTAATCGGCCGGACGAGAGCGACGGTCAATTTTATTCGGCAAACGGCGAAAGTTATTCCCTCGTACTCGGTGTTTCGGCTCAACGTGTTATTTTGACTGGGCGGTGAATCGGATGCGTTTCAAGGAAATAAATTACGAAGCTGTGGCCGCGGGTATCGAATCGAGTTTCGCAGGAATCGCGGGTCGAATGCATCTTGCAAACGACGGGGTATATGCCGGTCGATATCGTAACATTCGTCAGGTATAGAGAGCCGGTAAATAGCTGACTCGCGTTGATTATCGGTTTATTTTTCGTGCCGAGCCATTATCGATATCGAGTTACAGTTTCTCTATTTCAAATTGGAATATGAAATTCGATCGTTTCCAGTTGCGCGCGTTGTAATGAATACACTAATACGCCGTGAAATTTCGTTTTAATTTAGCAACACCAAANGGCCGCGGGTATCGAATCGAGTTTCGCAGGAATCGCGGGTCGAATGCATCTTGCAAACGACGGGGTATATGCCGGTCGATATCGTAACATTCGTCAGGTATAGAGAGCCGGTAAATAGCTGACTCGCGTTGATTATCGGTTTATTTTTCGTGCCGAGCCATTATCGATATCGAGTTACAGTTTCTCTATTTCAAATTGGAATATGAAATTCGATCGTTTCCAGTTGCGCGCGTTGTAATGAATACACTAATACGCCGTGAAATTTCGTTTTAATTTAGCAACACCAAACACCTTTGCGGTAGAAATGCATCTCCGTCGGTCGGAGATCACCGAAATAAGCTCCGCGCGCGTTTTCATTTCCCATTACTCGCACTCGATAAACCTCCTACAATGTTTCACACTCGGCCCTTTTCCTGATATTCGTATTTCATTAATTAGCTCTCGGCATAGTCGTGCGCGCACACGTCGGGAAATTAATGATTGCGTGTGCCACGTGTTTTAATTATGCGAATGGATGAACGAAAGTTCCTAAATGAAGTCCCGCCTGTTCATATAAATCTCGTTCGTGCTTTCGGGCGCCAACTGATGCACACGGGGGGGAGGAAGGGTAAATATTTCCACCATAGATTACGCGCGCGCGCGCGGATACCGAGTTACAAACTGTGCCGTATGAGTACAATATAACATTTAAGCACAGTAATAAAGCACACCCTAGTTCCTGCGCGTTCCGGAGCGTCGTGAAATCTCGCGTTGCTTCCTGCCTCGCAAGATGTTACCCCCCCACCGTCCGCCACCCATCTTTAATTCGCCCATCCGTTCTTCGGGCCCGACTCTCGACGCCGAACTACGTCCGCGTCATTTCTAACACTTAATCGTTCGGTTAATAATTTTTTTTCGCAACGGTCGAAGTAAATGGAACCGGTATCCGTGACGCGAGGAAATGAATAAAATTACCTTTCTACCGCGGTGTAATCGCGGACGATGTAAGAACTCGGCTAATATATTTCTCCCGAGTCGAATCTAAGTCAAATTTAATTCCACGAAACCACCAGCTCGCGGATTTCCATCTACCGCTAGAATTCGTTACGCGCACTGTTTACAATTCCCCCGGTTCGCGAGAAATCAGTTGGCCGTCCGGGTTCGCCGCGATTTATCCTTTCCCCGGTTCGTTCTGGCCGTGGCCAGCGTTAACTTAATTTAATCTATTTCTGCGCGAAGCGATACCACCAGCAGGGTTACTTGTTCAATTTAGCAACACACCGTAGAGATGTATCGCTCATGCAAATTTTAGACGGCTGCTTAACCCCCTCCGCGCTCAACTCGCCGCGGAAGCCTGGCGATTTACATAGAAAACAGGGCTAACGAAACACGGCCAACGGGCGCGTGCCTTCTATTCAATAAACGACAAGTACCGGCGGCAAGTTTATAATTTCCCTCGGTCTCTTCGCCGCGGCCGTGGAACGGCCCGCTCGTTTGCAACCGTTATGCGCTTTATTGCGTCGCAGACCGACAAAAACTATCTCTCGCTCCTCCTCCTCTCTCTCTCTCCGTATCTCCGTGTGTAAGGGAACGCCAACGCGGTAAAAAGGTACTGCCTTCGGCGTTACACGTCTGACGGACGGTTTGAAACAAAAGGAAAAAAAAGAAGACGCGCCCGCGCTATGTCGAGAAGGGGGTAAACCCAAACTGGCGCGGCGTGTCGCAGTAGTTTATCAGTTTACCCGCTAAATATACTTGGACGAACGAGAGGATGTAAACCGCACCGCGTTCACCGCGCCACAATTCTATGGCCGGTATTCATAGTCGTTACTTATTTTTGAGATCGACTTAAGCATTTGCTATCACTGTCTATCCCATATTTCCCGTCCTTGTCTCGTACAGGAAACACGGACTTAAGGTAGTTCTATAGCAGAACGACTTAACGATTAGAAAAATATGAAATTTAGCGTATGAGTACGTTTTAGTTAAATAATGACTCAGCTAAATTTTGGTGAACTTTTAGTTCTTTGATAAGAAAGTTAGAAAGATTTTAATATAAATCGTTCTTTGTAAATATCTAAGTTTCTATTGGTCTGACGACGAATATGCATCAGATCGAAATTATAGATTGATAAATTCTCTTCAACAATTATTCTTGACGTTTTTTGCCTGCGACCAACTGTTTTCAACCTAACACGTGGCAAAAGTTGAAGCTTTCGAAGGCAAGCCGCATACGTAATGTTTTTGGAAACTTCAGTGTATCCAAAGTTCTACCGCGTGTTATTTTAAAAACAGTCGCTCGCAGGCAAAACATGTCAAGAACGATTGTTGTAGAGAATTTATCGATCTACAATTTCGATCTGATGCATATTCGTCGTCAGACCAATAGGCACTTAGA
The DNA here is from genome assembly GCA_019453355.1 of Ceratina japonica. NCBI lineage: Eukaryota > Metazoa > Arthropoda > Insecta > Hymenoptera > Apidae > Ceratina > Ceratina japonica. The sequence goes on along the minus strand of SMSR01015878.1, from coordinate 57,777 downwards.
TATTTGCGAAAAACGATTTGAATTGAAATCTTTATTACTTCTTTCTTAAGCTCTAAAAGTTCACCAAAATTTAACTGAGTCATTATTTAACTAAAATCTACTCGTGCGCTAAATTTCAGATTTTTCTAATCGTTAAGTCGTTTCGCTATAGAACTACCTTAAGCAAATGCTTAAGGCGACCTTAAAAATAAGTAACGACTATGAATACCGGCCTATATCTACGAGCATCAGCCAGCCGGCCGTGCTACGCGCGTGCGAGAATCCTCCGTTCGTTTTTTGATCGCGAGTACAGAATCTCCGTCCGAAAAATAGTTCGCCGCACGGTAATAGACCGGTTCGANGCGACCGTAACCGCCGACTGCCGAACCCGACGGAGCTCAAAACGCCGCGTCTCCGTTGCGCTACTACGTGTTTAGAACTTTACGATACTTATTATACCTGGCAGCTCGCGCGGCATGTGTCGGAAACACGGCCGGTTCCGAGACGGTTCCCGGCGCGCCCTGAGAAATTTCCCCGATCCCGTGATTTACGCGCCGCGTTTCGTAATACACGTTCGTTTAACGGTTTTCGAATGGGGTTGATTTGAAAAAAGTAACTTGTCGCCGGAACGTGGAGGAACGTGTTCCCGCCGCGCGCCGTGCCGTCTCGCATCGGAAATAAATTTGCACAGCGGGTCGTAGGTTGAAGTTGGTAACGGGGAGAGAGAGAGAGAGAGTGAGTGAGTGTAACTGGGCAAAGTTATGGTGGAACAAACGAGCTCGACATCGCGGTGTTTTATTTCTGGTTTAGCTAGCGAGCGCGTTGAGGTAAAGTTGGTAGTTAAATTGCTCTGAAAGACGCTTAGCGCATGGAAATTTACGAATATTGCTGTTCTTTAAGCCTCGGAAGTATCTAATTTTCCAAGTTTTCAGTAATAACGACACCTTACAGTTGATTATTCCTGTCACGGGATTACGGCTTTTTCTGCCGCGCCGCCGGCCTGGAATATAAAGCTCGATTTTTGTTTAATGCGCCGGTCAAAGCGATTACCGCGCCGGGGCCCCGGCAAAGGGAACATTACGCCGAGAAAATCGATTCGCGTCGCGTAATACGTAATAAAGCGTCGGCAGCTTCGAAAATGTTGTTGATTGGGTTGCTCCGGGGCCCGATGATCCGTTAATTCGATTACGTTGGGAGCAATGAGAGGAGGAAGAACCGCGTAACATTTTCTTCCGTTTAAAAGGGCCGTTCGATAAGCAGCATGAACATGGGAAAATGAAAGGGGGGGAAACAAAATTTTCGCCGGGGAACGCACCGCGGGAGTCTCTTACCTCGCCGCGAATTGCTTCTTGTAGCGCAACGCGCGCCAAGTTTCATAACAACGTGGCTTGTTTAAGTTCTTATTATTTTAATAGAAATTCTTGCCACGGTCTCGTTCGGAAATAATGAAACTTTTCCCGCGGATAGCCTTTAGAAGTTTCGTTGTTGCTCGTTTTTACGGATCTCTCTCGCCGTATACACGTGCACCGCCACACGTATACGGGGTACGCCATGACTCTTGGGGATCCAAAGTTGGATCGACTACTACCGCCGACTGGACCGAACAATTTTGGCTATTAAATTTTATGAAACAGATTATCTTGTGCCCGCCGCGACCCAATAAAACTGACAGTCAATTTTTGTGTCGGTACATACATATGGCCTGCTGTGCGACCGCATCGGATATTTGTAATATTGAAACGCACCGCGCGCGTTCGAGCGTGGAAAACAATTTGGAAAACAGATTTTATCACTTCCACTTGTTCCTACTTGTTGATTTTAAATATCGTGTACACAATTGACGATTATCATAACCGCGTGAACATACAGATTTAATGTGCTTAACGTGCTTTACCTTTCATTATTATACGTACTTACATTTGCATGCTACTTGGTATAACAGTCTGGGGCTTTGCGCATCGGTTGAGTAGCATAAATATTGAATCCGCGTTTGATCGTTTAAAGCGAGGTTATGCAATTACTTGAACCTCGTTAAAATTGCAATTCTTAATTCGCGGCGAATCAGAAAGAAATCGCGGCGCGACGCGTTCCATGATTCACTGCTGCTTCTTACTACCGCCCGAGGCTCGTTTCTCCGCGCGTGCGAGGAAGAATAATCTAATTATTATATGCGCGAAAGTTAGCTCGCTAGTCTCTCGTCTCAATCTTTTTTGGATAATATACCGGTATGAAAACCGTGAACGACCCAGTGGCATAACTAAGGAGCTGCGACCTCCCCGACAAGAGTGCGTTTTTCTTTTCGAGAAGATGAAGTTTGCTAAAGTTCAGGTTGAAGCAACAGCAAGTCGGTGGTTTCCCAACCTTGTCCAACCTCGGGTGAAACTTTAAATTATCATTAAAATGTTTGGGAGATCATATTCTGCGCGAACGAGAAATCAACTTTCGTCGTTTCCCTCGAGGAGCCTTCGCGACAGACACATCCCCTCCTGCTTCGATCGACAAAAAAATTCGCGTTAACGAGGTTCGCGAGCAAGTCGATTCGACGGTTAGAAAATTTTAGTCAAAGAACGGCTAGAAGTAGAGAGCGAGGAGCGCAAATTTCGTGCAAAACTAAAACTATCTTCAATCTCATCTATTTCCGTTTTTGAAACGATACAAGTATCGTCGACCGATGGTTTCCGATCACTCCTGCTTGATCGACGTTCAATCGGCGTTCAATACCTACGACTGTCGGTAGTCGTCTCACGATCGCACTACGTAGTCCCTTTCGACACTTTCCCTGTATCCCGGTTTGGCTTCTTCACTGTTGCCAAATAAACACGGGAAAGGAACAATCCCTTTGGCACGGCAAATCTGCTATGTCTATTCGAACGGGGCGCGCATAAATATTTGAGGAGGGGTTGCCGTTGGGTGGTAGGGTGCAAAGGGGTTAAGTAAAGTCCGGAGGGGGGAGGGGTTAAGAAAGCCTCTTAACGAGGATCCTCCTCCCTATGTACTCGATAGTAGGATGTATAGATACGTAGTACGGGCGCTGCGACGCAACGGCGAACCGCCCTTAAATCTTCTTCGACCTGGCAACGATTCCTTTGATTTAATGCGCCCATCTTTTCAGAGTATCCGACGGCGGTCACGGCGGAAATTGTGGCGGCCAACGGGAATTCGTTAGAGGCCAGCGTGAAACCGTTGGACATCGATCTACCGCCCACGCTACCGATGAGCTTCGGTACCGAAAATTCCACGGTGATCTCCGCCCAATCTGGATCCACTGCCCTGTTGCCCTGCGTCGTCCATAATCTCGGCGACGGAACGGTGAGACTCGAATACGGGAACATTATTCAAAAAGTTTTCGAAAAAAGCATTACCCGAGGCGGCGGCGGGGTCCCGGGATTCCCGACCCCGGGACCGCGGAGAAAGTTATTATCATATCAACGTAAGAGCCGAATGGGGAAAGTCCTGGGGGGAATCGAGGAGACCGCGGCTTCTCCGCGGTTAGAATAGTTGAGAAGGAAACCGTCAGAGTTTCGGAAAATCTCTTAACGGGAGGAACAAAAAAAAAAAGAAAAACGCTGAAATCCTCTTTACAAATGGAGGAGGAGGACGGATGATGACTCTGTGCGAATTAAACAGTCCTCTCGTTTAGTTTGATCCGCGCCGGGCTACATCGACGAAAATTATTCATCCCGGAGATGTATAGATCCATTTAATCCGCCGCGCTGCTATTACATTTATGAACGAGGCCAATGGGGAGGATGATAACACGGGCACGGGGTGAAAAGAAAGATTTTAATTGAAACAAGGACAATCGAGAAACCTCTAAGCCGAAGGTTTATTCGCGACCGCGGATGAAATGGAATTAAAATGTGAAGGGTCGAGCGACATGGGATTTTTAACTTTTCAACTGTCCCCCGATCTTTCCGTCCCGATCGCATTGTTTAGCCACGAAAGCTTCCCGCGGATCCGCCAGCTAACCATGCTAATAGCTTTCAATTACGAGCCGCGAACCGGCAGCAGACCTTCCTGAATTATTACACACTCCTTCGGGGAATATTTGTACAGACGTATAGAAAGAGTATATAGAATAGGGGACTTTGGCATTGTCCAATTGGCTTGATTCAATTTTTAACAAGAGGGTAAAGGTCGCGCGGAGTGACTCGGAAGCCGAATCAAGATAAACACAACGGGCGAGTACCCGACGATCAAATTTCCAACCACCACCCGCCGCCTCTTGTTCAGTTCGATAAGTTTAAAAGTTGCGAAATAGAATGTTCGCGTTTTCCTTCGTTAGACGCGGGCTCGGTTTTTTCCCCGGCCACCCTTTGTTAGCTTCGGTTTATTGGTATGCCGTGAGGCGGCGATCTGGGAGAGTTAAAAATCAAGGCGAGAACTAATCCGGCAACCGAGTTCTTTCCTTCTTTCTTTCTTTCACTACCTATTTTCATCGTAACGAAATTTCGCGTAAAAGAGGGACGGAGTCGGAGGGTTAACGAAATTTAACGACTCAAAGGAAGCGATTGCGAAAAGTTTCATCGTCGCAGCGAGTGAGCGATAATAAGCATAGCGGTGGAAGAAAATAAAAATGAAAGACTGTAAAACGGGGGCGCGTTTCCCTCCAAATTAATGGCTCATAAAAGATTCCATAATGCATAACCATCTCTATACTCGGTGAGGAATTGGAGAGGGTCGCGCGCCTCATAAATACGACGGGAGCAATCAAAAGTTCAACGTCGGACCGGAGAACTATGTATATACGCGTATATGACAGCCGCGTACGACAAGACGTTCGTCTTCCTCGTACGTACATTATTTTTTTTTAGATTACGGAGCAAAGAGAGAGAGAGCTACCATATTTTGAATTACCTTTAACACGTACCGAGTTTCTCAAAGGTCTTTGCGATCGTCCCGAACCCTCGAGAATACCGCCGGGTTCCCGGGTCTCTCCCGCGGCCTTAAGACGCTCTTAGAACTTGGCGTATTCGCGGATCCGGTAATCGGTGCGACCCGAGAAATTTATTAGCTCGTAAATTAAGTATTTCTGACATGTTTAATTACATCCGACGCGGGCAAACAAAATCCCGCTCGGAGATAATTAGACAACGCGTATCCGTGAAACTCCATTTCGGCAGTCTGTTATACGTGTATCGCCGGCAAACATTTCCTGCGCCGCGTCGCATGCAATTAGCCCCGACGCTACGGAGATGAACACGTATTCGTATTAATATCCCGTCGGTACGCGTAACGCGCGACGCACCTGTACCCCGGCGATAATAATTCGACCGATCGCCGATGATTTAAACGTGGGATGAAACGGGAAAACGCGGGATCGGCAGACGGCCGACGAGTCGCTGCCGGTAAGAAGAGGAGCGAGACAAGCCCGACAATGCGCGCTCCATTAAGGCGTCGTTATTCCCGCGGAACGGGAAATCAGAGCGAAAAGTTCGGCCGGGCTGAACCGCGGTTTTTCCATCTAATCTTACGAGAGATGCCTACTACTGTTTTATTCGTCCTCTTGTACGCGTACTGCGGGAGTATCACGGACTCGCGGGCATCGAACGCGACTAACGCCGAGCGAAGAACGAGGACGGAATGAAACCTGCGACGATGACTCCTCTTTTCCTTTTCGTCGTGATGCTCGCGGAGTAGTTATTACCGAGTTATTTGTCTTTCTTCGCGCGTACGATGGCCGCGTTACGCAATAATTGGCACGAGCCATCCGGGACGAGGGACGAGAACCGAGGACGAACTCGGTTAGAAGGAGGGAAGTAAAGAGAAGAGAAGAGAAGCGTGAGGGGACGAGAGGAGAGTTCCAGTTAAATCGACGCAGGTGGAAATCAATAGGAAGGTCGGCGCGTCGAACAATTCGCACGCTACTCCTATTGTCGCTACGTGCTCGGCCCGGCCCGGCCCGGCCCGCTACTATAAAATTTCATTGCTCGCTCGCGGAAAAAGTTGAGGGAAAAGGGATATAGCGCGGGAAGAAAGGCGGAGGGGGGTGGACAAGGGAGGAAGCTGGGACCGGAAAGGGAGCCGAGTATACGAGATAATGAAAACGGCAGTATCGTCGTCGTCGGGCGTGCGTCGCCGGATAGCGCGCAAAGTCTTTTGCAATTTTGCGAAAGCCTTGCCTTCTAATTGAATGTGACGTCTTCGAACTGAAAGAGGTCTATGTGCATTTCGACTTATCCCTTGAAGATTGCTGTCCTTTATGTGAAATCTCTTTTATGTCGCCGGCGAATAGAGGCGAAGACGCGCACAGATACATACGTATAGTATCGATGGGCGGAAATGCGCCTCCGCCGCTGGTTGGGAACGAGTATTATATGCGAAAGGGAATCCGCGGACGGTACGCGGGGAACGATGAAAACCGTGAAACACGGACAAATTTTATATTTAATTGCTTAGAAAGGCAGCGCGCGCGCGGGACGCGATTTTCCCACGGTACTTTGTACTCCGATTCATTGTTGGAACGAAAACTTTGTCAATGTACCGTGGAATTTATCATTCATGGCTACAGAGGTAACTACTACACGCGGCTACGCGTACTTTTACAAAGGCAAACAGATTGTCTAGGAAGTTGGTATTACCGCGACCGTTCTCAAAGCGTTCTTCTCTGCTTAATTGATAGAGTGTAAACCTGCGCCGCGACGTACAAAGTTCAATCTTGTTATATTCTCGTCGTTGATCGTACGTACCGCGTAAACTTCCGCGGCTAGACCGTTTCAATTAATTCGAGAACAGGTTGCGATTACCTCGTTTCCTTTTTTCCTCTGCCATTCTAACGAACCTCATCAACACTGAGTAGCAACGCTGCGCGGTCTACTACTGCCATTTTTTCCTCATCGTTTCGTCGGTCCTTTATATTCTTTCGAGTTTCCACTTCCGCCCAGCCGGCATTAGGCTAATGGGTATTTTGGTTAAATGGCTGTCTGATAATCTGCGTGTCCCCCGATGCGCCACGTGACACGGCACTTGCGGTTTTTTTTCAAAGCTTTTACCCGATTGCGCCGCTCGAAAGTTTCGCCTGTATGAATGCACGTCGTTGCGGTCGCGTCCCTCTCGTTTTTCCATTCCNCATTGTTGGAACGAAAACTTTGTCAATGTACCGTGGAATTTATCATTCATGGCTACAGAGGTAACTACTACACACGGCTACGCGTACTTTTACAAAGGCAAACAGATTGTCTAGGAAGTTGCTGTTACCGCGACCGTTCTCAAAGCGTTCTTCTCTGCTTAATTGATAGAGTGTAAACCTGCGCCGCGACGTACAAAGTTCAATCTTATTATATTCTCGTCGTTGATCGTACGTACCGCGTAAAGTTCCGCGGCTAGACCGTTTCAATTAATTCGAGAACAGGTTGTGATTACCTCGTTTCCTTTTTTCCTCTGCCATTCTAACGAACCTCATCAACACTGAGTAGCAACGCTGCGCGGTCTACTACTGCCATTTTTTCCTCACCGTTTCGTCGGTCCTTTATATTCTTTCGAGTTTCCACTTCCGCTCAGCCGGCATTAGGCTAATGGGTATTTTGGTTAAATGGCTGTCTGATAATCTGCGTGTCCCCCGATGCGCCACGTGACACGGCACTTGCGGTTTTTTTTCAAAGCTTTTACCCGATTGCGCCGCTCGAAAGTTTCGCCTGTATGAATGCACGTCGTTGCGGTCGCGTCCCTCTCGTTTTTCCATTCCGCCCATATAGTTCGTTAGAAGACGGTGACAGACTAACATTCCGAAAAAAAAAAGGGGGTTAACCCTGATTGGCCGACGGGAATAAAATCGAGGGTTCGAACCGGGTCGCGGCCGCCTTTTTCTGCCCGTAATTCAGAGTAATATTTGGATTCCGTTCAAACGGGACGAAACCGACGACTACTCGAAACGTAAATCTAATTATACCGAAACACTTAGGNGGACAAGGGAGGAAGCTGGGACCGGAAAGGGAGCCGAGTATACGAGATAATGAAAACGGCAGTATCGTCGTCGTCGGGCGTGCGTCGCCGGATAGCGCGCAAAGTCTTTTGCAATTTTGCGAAAGCCTTGCCTTCTAATTGAATGTGACGTCTTCGAACTGAAAGAGGTCTATGTGCATTTCGACTTATCCCTTGAAGATTGCTGTCCTTTATGTGAAATCTCTTTTATGTCGCCGGCGAATAGAGGCGAAGACGCGCACAGATACATACGTATAGTATCGATGGGCGGAAATGCGCCTCCGCCGCTGGTTGGGAACGAGTATTATATGCGAAAGGGAATCCGCGGACGGTACGCGGGGAACGATGAAAACCGTGAAACACGGACAAATTTTATATTTAATTGCTTAGAAAGGCAGCGCGCGCGCGGGACGCGATTTTCCCACGGTACTTTGTACTCCGATTCATTGTTGGAACGAAAACTTTGTCAATGTACCGTGGAATTTATCATTCATGGCTACAGAGGTAACTACTACACGCGGCTACGCGTACTTTTACAAAGGCAAACAGATTGTCTAGGAAGTTGGTATTACCGCGACCGTTCTCAAAGCGTTCTTCTCTGCTTAATTGATAGAGTGTAAACCTGCGCCGCGACGTACAAAGTTCAATCTTGTTATATTCTCGTCGTTGATCGTACGTACCGCGTAAACTTCCGCGGCTAGACCGTTTCAATTAATTCGAGAACAGGTTGCGATTACCTCGTTTCCTTTTTTCCTCTGCCATTCTAACGAACCTCATCAACACTGAGTAGCAACGCTGCGCGGTCTACTACTGCCATTTTTTCCTCATCGTTTCGTCGGTCCTTTATATTCTTTCGAGTTTCCACTTCCGCCCAGCCGGCATTAGGCTAATGGGTATTTTGGTTAAATGGCTGTCTGATAATCTGCGTGTCCCCCGATGCGCCACGTGACACGGCACTTGCGGTTTTTTTTCAAAGCTTTTACCCGATTGCGCCGCTCGAAAGTTTCGCCTGTATGAATGCACGTCGTTGCGGTCGCGTCCCTCTCGTTTTTCCATTCCGCCCATATAGTTCGTTAGAAGACGGTGACAGACTAACATTCCGAAAAAAGAAGGGGGTTAACCCTGATTGGCCGACGGGAATAAAATCGAGGGTTCGAACCGGGTCGCGGCCGCCTTTTTCTGCCCGTAATTCAGAGTGATATTTGGATTCCGTTCAAACGGGACGAAACCGACGACTACTCGAAACGTAAATCTAATTATACCGAAACACTTAGAACCGCGATCGCGGTTTCTTCGTTTTCCCTTCCGCTCCCGTTTCGCCCTGCTGCGCCGATCTTCGAGTCCCGGCGAGAGATCGACAGTAATAACCAGATACGCCTCGGCATCTCTCTCTCCTATAAATATTCGTTTGAAACGAAAACAGTATCGGACGAATTTACTTTGGCGCGGACGAGTTTACGCGAACGCGTTTGGAGAGGCAACCAAGAGTGGTACCTACAGCCAGCCGAGCGTTTTCTTACCAAGAACGCGATAGTTTGTTCGGTTCGTGAATAATAATTGGTTCGGCGCGCGCGCTCGATTTAAAGGCANTCTCTCTCTCTCTCTCTCTTTGGAAATCACTAACGATCTGCTGTATCCTAGTAATTGGGTGGGCTCGCGATGCACGACCTCGATGGGATCGGGGAGAACGTGAAAGCGATGTAAGGCATCGCGCTCGGGACTCGGGCCTGCATTCATGCCGGGGAATTGCTCAATAAGCGTGAACCGTTAGAAGGGTGTCTTGAGACCGGCAAACATACAGGCTGATTTCCTGCAGATAGACGGCCAAACTTTCTGCGAGACCCGGGCTCCCACTCGACTTCGGGAAACCGGGAACTCGCGCGGACGCCCGCCCGGAAACTCTTTCCTCTCCATTTACCATCGCGTTCTAACTTTTTATTTCGATGCGATCGTAATTTTTTCCTCGACGCCGCTCTCCAAGAATTTATCATCGACAAAAAAAATTCCGACCGTTGTAGCAACCGAACGCGATACGTAGATCGTAACGTTAAAAAGTAACGACCGGTCCCGCGTTAGTTCTCATCTCGTCGATCGGTAGATCGATTATACTCTGCTCAACAACGTTTTAACTCCCCTTAAAATCCCGCTGCACATATCATTACGNGTAATTGGGTGGGCTCGCGATGCACGACCTCGATGGGATCGGGGAGAACGTGAAAGCGATGTAAGGCATCGCGCTCGGGACTCGGGCCTGCATTCATGCCGGGGAATTGCTCAATAAGCGTGAACCGTTAGAAGGGTGTCTTGAGACCGGCAAACATACAGGCTGATTTCCTGCAGATAGACGGCCAAACTTTCTGCGAGACCCGGGCTTCCACTCGACCTCGGGAAACCGGGAAACTCGCGCGGACGCCCGCCCGGAAACTCTTTCCTCTCCATTTACCATCGCGTTCTAACTTTTTATTTCGACGCGATCGTAATTTTTTCCTCGACGCCGTTCTCCAAGAATTTATCGTCGACAAAAAAAATTCCGACCGTTGTAACAACCGAACGCGATACGTAGATCGTAACGTTAAAAGGTAACGACCGATCCCGCGTTAGTTCTCATCTCGTCGATCGGTAGATCGATTATACTCTGCTCAACAACGTTTTAACGCCCCTTAAAATCCCGCTGCACATATCATTACGTTATCACGTTACGTTGTTCGTAGTATCACTAAAAACGTGCAGGAGTAAATTGCGCAATCGATACTGCACAACATTGTGAAGCGTAACACGCTACATTGTTAGACTGCCGGCTCGGCTATTAATAGCCGAAGTAACACGTTTCCCGCCGGACCGATTCCCCGGTCGGTTCTAATGGTACAAATTGCATATCTCGACGCGGTGCCCGCGTTCGACAAGAGTGTTTACAGCGCGGAAGGAACGGGTTTCCGGTTCCGAGATCTCGCGCGCGCGCCTCCTTCACCCGAGCAACGTGCTGCTGACAAAGTTTCCCCGGCTATTCGACGACCACCTACCTACCTCTCTCCTCGCCCGGCGTCGAATATGAAATTTCACAGAAAACGGTAGATTCGTCGGGCGCCCGCGTCCCCTAAGACGCGTACACGTCGACTCCGTCACGTAAGAATTGTGCACGCGTATAAGTTCGACGGTAGGTGACCGTCGGAACGAAAGGAGAGCTAAAAATCTCGTTACGCAACAGGCATCCTCCTCGGTCGCAGTGTGGCGAAACCAGAGAGGAGAAGCCGGCGGGGATCCACGGCCAAAGGAAACCACGTAAACGAACAAAGATTCGAAATGGCGCCGAGATGCCTTAAAGATTTCCTCGGAGGACCGTGATTGCTGTTTGGTCGGAGGAACGTTGGGACACACGTATCGCCAACGCCGGACGACGAGGATCCTTTCAAAATACGCGTATGAATGCTCGGGTTTCCGCGTGTCTCATTTGCGATTCATTAAATTCTAAAGAGTTATTTCGTAACAGGACGACGGGAAACGGGACGACACGGGCGGTCGGCAGGTCGGCAGGTCGGTCGGTCGGTCGGTCGGTCGGCGGGTGTCGTACGCTCGCCGAGAGTGTTCGTACATTATGCGCGCACGGACTTTAATAATAATTTAAACGGGATGTAAATCGAATGGAAGACTGCAGGGAGCTCTAGCTGCGCGCCGAGCACAAATGCATGTGGTTTAATTAAAACGCTGCTTTTATGAAACAAATATTAATCGCGATACACCGACGCTCTGAACTGAATTAGTAGTCTGCGCGATGAAAAATCTTCCCATTCTGGTTTAGAACGTTTAGTGCGAACAAAATCAGGAATAAATTACTGTAAAAGTAGTAAATAGACGAACGGGTGAAGGACGTTTTTTTAGCGTGCATCTATCAATATTTGCAAACGTATTTCTAGATGTGCCCATATCGTTCGTACTACGTCCTTCCTGGTTATGCAGCAGAAAAGTTCGTACGTACATGCTCGATACTTCTTCCCACTTCGATCCAGTTTAATTCCGATTCAGTACAAATATGAATATAATTCCGCGAACCGAAGTATATTAATATTTATATATACGTATACAGTTTGTTAATGTGAATTTTAATATAATCCTATCTCGTAGGATTATAATACTCGAAATGTAATTCACGAGAGGTTCGTTCATCGCCGGCTGCAAATCGGATATCTACCGGGAATTAAAAAAAAATACCTGTTTCAATATATCGGGACAGAAGGCCGGGAACGAATTTATTTGCACCGACGAGTTGCGACGTAACGCTCGACCGGCATGAAAAAAAAAAAAAAAATGTCGTTCCTCTTTTATAATGAACAGGAATTCGGCGGTAGCAGCGATGCTGCTCCGGCCACTCGCGACCCGTTCGCGCTCTTCGCCGCCGTACATGTTCCATTTAATTCGCTGCTTTCGCTTCACGTTCCTCTCCCGGCCGCGCTTCGATACGAATTCGAGCCACTACTGCTCGACAGCTACACAGGTATTTGTAGGAATTTACCGCGACTATACCTGGAAAGGTTATTTCACCCGATCCGACGTTAGGCAAAGCGACGCGGCGCACGACAGAGGAACACCGTGCGAGGATCAGTATAACCGAGTATATTTGTATAGCAAGGAATTCCATGATTTCGCGAAGGCGCGTCTCGTGTTTATACGTAACGCGTTCCACGATTCCTACGGATCGCATATAGTAGTTCACTATTGTACCCACTAATCAAACGTACGACGTAATCGATTCTAAGGCCAAAGCGTGGTACGGTACNGTACATTATGCGCGCACGGACTTTAATAATAATTTAAACGGGATGTAAATCGAATGGAAGACTGCAGGGAGCTCTAGCTGCGCGCCGAGCACAAATGCATGTGGTTTAATTAAAACGCTGCTTTTATGAAACAAATATTAATCGCGATACACCGACGCTCTGAACTGAATTAGTAGTCTGCGCGATGAAAAATCTTCCCATTCTGGTTTAGAACGTTTAGTGCGAACAAAATCAGGAATAAATTACTGTAAAAGTAGTAAATAGACGAACGGGTGAAGGACGTTTTTTTAGCGTGCATCTATCAATATTTGCAAACGTATTTCTAGATGTGCCCATATCGTTCGTACTACGTCCTTCCTGGTTATGCAGCAGAAAAGTTCGTACGTACATGCTCGATACTTCTTCCCACTTCGATCCAGTTTAATTCCGATTCAGTACAAATATGAATATAATTCCGCGAACCGAAGTATATTAATATTTATATATACGTATACAGTTTGTTAATGTGAATTTTAATATAATCCTATCTCGTAGGATTATAATACTCGAAATGTAATTCACGAGAGGTTCGTTCATCGCCGGCTGCAAATCGGATATCTACCGGGAATTAAAAAAAAATACCTGTTTCAATATATCGGGACAGAAGGCCGGGAACGAATTTATTTGCACCGACGAGTTGCGACGTAACGCTCGACCGGCATGAAAAAAAAAAAAAAATGTCGTTCCTCTTTTATAATGAACAGGAATTCGGCGGTAGCAGCGATGCTGCTCCGGCCACTCGCGACCCGTTCGCGCTCTTCGCCGCCGTACACGTTCCATTTAATTCGCTGCTTTCGCTTCACGTTCCTCTCCCGGCTGCGCTTCGATACGAATTCGAGCCACTACTGCTCGACAGCCACACAGGTATTTGTAGGAATTTACCGCGACTATACCTGGAAAGGTTATTTCACCCGATCCGACGTTAGGCAAAGCGACGCGGCGGCGCGCGACAGAGGAACACCATGCGAGGATCAGTATACCCGAGTAGATTTGTATAGCAAGGAATTCCATGATTTCGCGAAGGCGCGTCTCGTGTTTATACGTAACGCGTTCCACGATTCCTACGGATCGCTTATAGTAGTTCACTATTGTACCCACTAATCAAACTTACGACGTAATCGATTCTAAGGCCAAAGCGTGGTACGGTAAGGTTTAAAGAGAAACGTGAGCCGCATACGTCATCGTGCACCCCTTTACCTATTTAATTGCGTTCGATCGAAATTCGTTACGGATCCTCCCGCGATGTCTCTCGCTAGTTTTTTGATTTCTCCCTCTCTCTCCCATTTTTTATTCCTCGAATATTTCAGGAGACGATGGAAGTTTCGACGCGAGCGAATTTCGAGCGTACGTGAGAAACCGCCCCCGGAGACAGTTCCTTCTTCCATCTCTTGCTCTTCTTATTGTCTCCTTTCCTGTTGGCTGTTTATCCGTCGGTTCTCATTATTCTTGGAGATGCGCAGCCAATGCTCTCGGCTTCATGGCCTAGGTAATCGTTCCAGTCCCGTTCCCAAGTTGTTGGCATCCTTTTCCGCTTTTTAAATACCGCCGCTGCGTCGCACGGCGATGTCTTACGTAAAAGTTTCGAGTCGGAGCGGGGCGAAGAAGAAGAAGAAGAAGCTCGCAGCCTCCGTTCCGGCTGGCCGCCGCCGGGACAGAGAGAGAGAGAGAGAGAGCGCATAAAATATCGCGTCGGTTGAAATATGCTCGTTACATGTTAATGAGGAAAGCACGCATTAAAGGACTAACGCGTGGTAAGAGGTGTAGCCATTTCCAAGTTTCAGCCCCGCGACACGTCGAGCTTAACGTCCGGGGCCGAGATCTTATCGTTCGAAGACAAATCTCTCTCTTTCTCTCGTTTTCTCTCGCACACCTCTTTCCAATTCCACGGTCAATTTTTCTACCAGAGGCCGTGGAATCTTTCTCTCCCTCTTGCACCGTGCGCCGCCGGAATCATTCCATTTAATCTCTCTCGTCGAGTGTTTGATATCGTTTCGAGGAGAGCTGGTACCCTGCTGCTGCGTTCTCTCGATACAAGTACACCTCGCTGGATTATCCCGCCGCGGTTTCCGTTTCTTGTTTCTTCTCCTCTCTTCGCTCATCGGACGGCAAATTAGAAGATTAAAAGCGCGGAAGATGTAATTGACTGATTCTCGAGAGAGAGAGGGAGAGAGTGGGTGAAAGAACGAAATTCGAGGACGGACGGAGGGGTCGGCAGATAACGGGTGGTGCACCTTATAAAAAGATTATACATTTCGCGTAGACAAACATCAAGAAATTCAATCTCACCGTGAAAGCACTCGTATTCCTCGTTACTAGTTGGCTAAACTTTATGATCGACGTAAAGACGTATAGAAGGGGGGGGTTAAGATTCTATCGCCGAGGCTGAAACTCGGTCTCCGCCTCTCAGATTTCACGGCCGATTCCAGCTGCGAGAGGTGCCATCGTCCCGTGGATTATCCCCGTCGTCGGCGGCACTTTTCGCGGTTCGCTTCCGCGTTTTTAACTATATGGCTAGATGTGGCAAAGTTCCCCGAGGCAAAGTTCCACGGGGCATTACGCGTACCGCTCGTTTTTAATATACATCCATCCGATGATTGCCTTCGTTTTACGAATTACGTGTTAAATCAATATTTCAAACACGTGAAAAAAGAAAAAAACGTCAGTCGCAGGAGCCGCGTTTCTTCGGGAACCGACTAACGGCAGCGATACCGCGGATGCTTATTTAACAACGGCCGAGGTAATGGATCTCGGGATAGTTACGTTTTTCAAACAGGACCGTTTAAAGAAAAACAGAGCCGTGGGAAATTTCCAGGGCGATTCAGTAGAACGGTAGTGAATAATTTTTTAAATAAACACGAACTAGCCGGCGGTATAATTTCCTTATAGATCGGGGCCGTTGTAGAATTCCAGCGTCAATTCCGTTCACGAGCTCTGCAATCGTCCTGCGCGTCACGGTCCCTGGAATTATTCTGGCCGAGGACATTTCTTGCTTACTCTCAGCCGCACGAAATCAAGTGGCGGGACGTGCACGCCAATTACCAATGACTATTGACGTACTGCATTTACCCGGCTGTCATACGTGCGCTCTGTTTGCACCGCCGTTAAGAG